>OY720684.1:48614326-49214326 GCA_963170755.1 Amphimallon solstitiale | reverse complement strand
TTTGCGCGAGTGTGCAATTTTGAACACCATGGTTATTGTAAATTTGAATACCCATGAAATAGTCCATTTGACACTACAGACGTAGAAAAAATAATTAGGTGTGGCGTTTCAAATTATAGAATTTTGAGAATTTTTTTAAACAAAAATTATTCTAAATCCTATTCTTCTTATTCTCTTAATAAATCTCTATAGAAGTATACTTTGAAAGTAATTCGAAAAACAGTGCTACTCGCTAAGAGTAAAAGTGTTACTTCCCGTCCGAATTTCGAAACTACATTTATACTAAAAACAATGCAAATCCAGCTCTAAATTCTTTTGTACTCTTGATAAATATATATAGAATGCATAATTTACGACATATTTGCAAAAAGTCGCTATTCGATGAAAGTAAATGTGCTACTTCCCGTCCGAATTTTGAAACTACATTTATACAAAAAACATTGCAAATCCAGCTCTAAATTCCTTTGTACTCTTGATAAATATATATAGAATGCATAATTTACGACATATTTGCAAAAAATCGCTATTCGATGAAAGTAAAAGTGCTACTTCCGGTCCGAATTTTGAATATTTTTTATACAAAAGGTATTAAAAATTATGTTTTAAAAACTTTTATACTCCTAATGTACCTGTCTAAAAAGTATGGCTTGCGAGATATTCGCAAAAAACTGATTTTCGATAAAAGACGGTAGAAATTTCGAAAAACTTTTTTGATACAATTTTTCTCAAATTTACTTTTGAGTACATTTGAATTCTTTATAAATTTGTTTAAAGTTAGTATTTGACGAAATATTGGCAAAATTCGATTTCTTCACTGAAGTAAACTACTATTTCCGGTCTACCGACTTTACTGAAAAACTAATCAGATCTCAATAGGGAAATTATACTCGTAAATTCAAAATTTGAAATTGATATCTATTGCCGTTCGACCGCTATCGTGATCACACACACAGATACACACACACACAGAGAGAGAGAGAGACATTTTTCAAAAACCACTTTTTCGGTATCAGGGGACTTCAAAAAGTGGACATTTGTAAAAATCTCGAGGTCGAAAATTTTCATCATCACAGTACTTCCCAATACTACGTATAAGAACGTAAAATCCGCTATTTTTGTTTTTTTATAACTTTATCATTATTTGTGTATGCCTGTGATTACCAGAGTGGTCTATATCGATCCCCAGGGGTCGAGGATATCCGGCAAGGGACCCATGTTACCAAAAAAAATATATATATATAGGTGTCCACGATAGTGGATCTCATTTAAACAGGTTGTGCCTTTATATCTATCTACATAAATTATAAAACTACATATAAAGTAAAAATGTTTCAAACATAGATATTCATGAAACGTGATGAAGTATTATAATAAATTTTAAGTTATTAGGTATATTTTTGAAGAAAAGTATGTCATATTAGAAGAGAAACTGATCGGAATAAGCACTAACGAAGAACTTGAGGTACAGTTTAGAAATGGATATCAGCAATTGTGGCTTCAAAATGACATACCTGTTACTTTTCCCGTATTATGGAATATCGGGAGATACTAAATTTTAATTTGGTTCGTTTTAATTTGCATTTAATTAATAAATGTATAAAACTTAACACGAATTTTGTAAGTTCTTAAGAATACGCTTGACAATGTTACGTATTGTATCTATTTATTTGTCAACAGCGCAAAATTTTATTTTCAGTATAGAAACGTGATATACCGATAGGTCCAGCTCGGAACGGGCCATAGGCAGCAATGAGTGGCAACACCGAAACCCCTCTACCCGCAGCAGCAGCACATTGCAGTTAAGAATTTAGTAAGACTTAAACCGCACAAGGATATAGTCGTTTGCATATTCGTTCTGTATACGTAATTTGCCCATTTGTTTCAGACATAATAAGGTCCAATTTATTATTATTATTGTATTCTTAGCTGCTACGGAAAAGTAATTTTAAGTAATAAAAAAACAATAACGTTTTCTAAAAGATAAAAGTAAAAAAATCAATAATTCTACAAAATAAATTCAAATTTTAAGAAAGTCACTCAAAATAGGAGCACGCGGAGTGGTATCGTACACACGTTGCCACATAGCACGTTCCATACGTATATTGTTGCCTATGTATGGCCCGTCGCGGGCTGGACCTATCGGTATATGAATGCACATAGGTACTATGATAGCTAATAAATGCCAATTTCATAGGCATATGCCTAATTCATTTATGGATTTTGAGTAATTTTTACCACTACATGAAAATATGTTAATAATATTTAATGTCTAGCTTTCCAATGGTCCGTAAATTCATGTGATAATTAACTCATATTCAATAAACATTAATTAAATGTTGACGTAAAACTGTTTGCTTAGGTTTCTTTATATTACGAACTAATTTTAACTGACACGCTAAGCGAGATATAATGAAATTACGGAGATGTAAAGGCTATTACGCCATATATGCATTATATATATATATATATACAGGGTGAGTTTTTTTGAATGTTTAGCATTGGGATCTCAGAAACTACTGGAGATAGAAAAACGCTTAAATGGGGAAAGTTGCGCAGTTTCACGAGTTTGATTTAAAACTGCTTTTGTTTCTCCGATAACTTTCATGGCTTATTAGATATTCAAAGAAAACTAAATTTTACGATTTTCTTTAAACATGCTTAGCATCGTTAATAGTAATTTTAGAGAAAAAGTGTTCAGACAAAAATTTTAGATAATTTTACGCCAAATAAAACTATGTAGCTAATATTTTTTTTTCGTTCACCATTATCGAGTTATGACACAAACTTGTGTTTTTTTAAATGGAAACCATAGTTGGTTTTGACATCATTAAAAAGCTTATTTTTTGCTGATTACAATGATATAAAGTTTGATATGGTTATTTTAAAAAATAAAGAGGATATAGATATTTTTATGGTTTTTATGGAAAACAATTGAGTTTCGAACTGATAAAATACAAACCAAACGAAAACTTATTTTGAAATCTTATGTAGTAATAAAATGAAAACTATAAGAACTTTTATTAAGGGCACACAACATTATTAATGTTCAAAGATACCTCCATTATTATTAATAGACAAATTGCATCTCTTCACAACAGAATTTGTAGCATTGAGTACTTTACGCCTATCGATGTTATTAAAAGCAACTAAGACAGCTTCTCTTAAATCGTCGATTGTTTCGTATGTTCTTTTGTATACTGTGTCTTTTAGTACACCCTACAAGAAAAAATCCAAAACTGATAAATCAGGGGATCTAGCCGGTCATTCAATGGGTGCATTTCGTCTTATCCATTGATTAGGGAAGTTCAAATTTAAATAATTTCTAACATTCAGTTGATTGTGCGGAGGCGCTCCGTCATGTTGAAACCATTGCAGCATTGCTCGGGTTCTTAAATTTAAATTATCTAACATTTCCTCGAAATCTTGTTGTAAAAAATTAAGATAACGATTGCCAGTTAGTGATCCATCAAAAATAAAAGGAGGGAGAACAGTTGATCCTATAACACCACACCAAACATTAAACCCAAATTTAATTTGTGGTCTCCTATGTTCAACGTGAAGTGGATTTGTTTGAGACCATATGTGCTCATTGTGCCTATTAAACATTCCACAATTTGTGAAACGAGATTCATCAGTTCATAATATTTTCATTGAAAAGTGTGGATTGTTTTGACACTGATCTTTAAACCATCTACAAAAAGCTATTCGTCTGATGTTATCACCTTCATGTAAAGTTTGTGATACTGATAATTTATAGGGACGAAATTTATGCTTCTTGAACACTCTGACAATAGTGCGTTGAGAGGAGCCCATTTCTGTTGAAATTTGTCGGGTCGATGTAGATGGATTCTGAGCGACACATGCTAATATGTTTATTTCTCTATCTTCATCCATCCCTTTTTTTGATTTTGGTTTAACGAACGAACCATAATCTGCTAAATTATCCCATAATCTCTTAAAAGTAGGTAGCGACGGCTGACGTCGATCAAAATAATTTTCAAAATAAACTTCAGCAGCTTTATCAGAATTTTTCTGGCACTGAATGTAACACTCAACCATATCACGCTTTTCTACGTTAGAAAAGTGCATAGCCAATGCAAACTTATGATTAACGGCCGTTTGCACCGTTTATAGTTAAGTTACAATTAAATTAATTAATAGTTAATTGTCAATGTTTGACAATTAACTTGACTTAATAGTAAAAATTAACAGCTCTCACTTCTGTGACTCAACGTGAAAGCAATGTTAGTATATTTATCTCGACTGCTCCAACGAACAATATTGTAACTCAGATTTTTCGTTTTTTGAATTACAAAACACCAAAAATTTTTTTTTTTTTAAGTTTATATCTTATAAAGTGAACAATCATAGAAATGTCTATATCCTCTTTATTTTAAAATAACCATATCAAACCATTATCATTGTAATCAGCAAAAAATAAGCTTTTTAATGATGTCAATACCAACTATGGTTTCCATTTAAAAAAAACACAAGTTTGTGTCATAACTCGATAATGGTGAACGAAAAAAAATATTAGCTACATAGTTTTATTTGGCGTAAAATTATCTAAAACTTTTGTCTAAACACTTTTTCTCTAAAATTACTATTAACGATGCTAAGCATGTTTAAAGAAAATCGTTAAATTTAGTTTTCTTTGAATATCTAATAAGCCATGAAAGTTATCGGAGAAACAAAAGCAGTTTTAAATTAAACTCGTAAAACTGCGCATCTTTCCCCATTTAAGCGTTTTTCTATCTCCAGTAGTTTCTGAGATCCCAATGCTAAACATTCAAAAAAACTCACCCTGTATATGTACAACGTCTCCCAAAATTCGCTCCACACTACGGATTGAAGTAGCGATAAAGGAACAAGGAAAAAATATTTAAAAAATTCCACATTGTTCATCCTAGAAGTTATTGGTCTTTTTGGAAAGGTAAATCTGGCAACACGTTTGTTTTATCCTAATAATGTTTTATCCTAATGGATAAGGTACTAGAGTTGCTCGTATCCATGGGAATAAGAGAGAATAATGTGTAAATGCAGGACAATGTTGCCATATGTTTTTTCAGGTAAATTTAGCGTAAAATGATTTTCTGGAAATGGTATAATTAGAAGAGTGATTAATTACAGACCTGGTTATAGTTGTTGAAAATTGTTATCCCAATGACCATATCAAAACCAATCTTTAAAATGTTTTACAGTAATTTAGGCAAACGACATCCAAAGTGTTAACTTTGAATATCAATTTCTTTGAAATTAACAGCGATGGATTTTTTTCCGCATTTTTCTCGAGATCCTTGGTACTCACATAATAACGTACCATCCAGGTGTTCCGGGAATTTTACAACACGTCGTATATGTAAAGATACTTCGAAGCGGTTTTTTTCCCTTTGAATATATTTTGTATTATACAGAGTGTTTCATAAGTTGGCCCACTATACCGTATTCAAATAAAAAACAAAGTTGGCAAAATTATATCAAAAAAAAGACAATACCTCTATAATGGTATCTTTTAAAGTAAAAGCACCTTGCCATCTTTTTGGTGCGAAATATAGTAAGCAATTCAAAGATGAAACGATATATAGGCGCTTGTATTTGAAAAAATAAATAACTTCTAGACAAAAATGTGTCATGTAATTTCAATCCACTTGGTAATTGAAAAAAAATTAAATATGCTTGTATTAGCGCATTTTGTTATGAACAACACTACCAAAAATTGTATTCATCTAATAAGTCGTTTGGGAGAAATATATTTTATAAAAACATTAAATTTTTCAGAAAAATAGTAATAAGACAAAAACTTTAAATTTTAAGCTTATTACTTTTTGACTAAGAATTGTACGGGAAATGCAAAAATGTAATAATATACAGGCTCTCCCATTAAAAGCTATAACGGTCAGTCACCAAGTTGTGCAACACCTTGTATAATACAAAATAAATTTAAAAGGTTCCCCTAATAGATGGCTATCATAGGAAGAAAACGCTTCTATCTTTTCTCATAATGTCACTCACTGTAATTAAACTAATCTGTCAACATAACGTAGTAGGTATATTGATTAAATAGCAAATTAATAACAAAAATGACCATAGGAAAACAAACTGCCATCCAAATACTTTTATTGCAGTTAATATTGATTAAAAATACCAAATATTAAGAAAATGAAAAACGTTTTAGTACAAAGCAACAAATAGATTTTTGGAATTAATTGAAAAAGTAGAAGCAGCCCTGAATATATATCTTAGGATAGTGAACAAAAGGTATGCGTTGACCAAAATTAGAAATTCATAGTTCCCTTTTGAATAAAGTAAGTAAGTGAATAATCAAAGTATGTAGTGTAGTAAATGAAATTTATTGTATTTGCAGTTAAACTGCAAAAATAAAATAACAGTAGAGCGAAAACATTTAGAGAACATCACATACATCACAAAGCTGCACGAAGAAAAAGTGCCAGGGGCGTAGGTGATTGAGAGATTTTTTAAAAACTTCATAATTGCGTAAATTATGTTTTTACGATAGTTTAAAACTGTTTAAACTAACAGATAAAATAATATATAAGTATTTGTAAGTAATTACTGTGACTTACATATATATTTTATACGTAAAACGTATATGTATATATGCATGTGTTTGAGATACACACATACATTAAGTGCCATTACCGATAATCGAACGCACAGACACCGGTGTTTCGACCTATGAGGTCTCATCAGTGTACGTGGAGATTCTCGACAATAGCTTCAAGACTTAAATCGCTGCCTATGTCATTTTCGCATGTTAAATGTAGTGAGAGTATCAAAGCGACATCTAACACCCAAAAGATGACACGGAAAAAGGCCTCTGTATAGCAGAAGATGCTGTCAGAAGCCATCGCTTTTTCCGTGTCATCTTTTGGGTGTTAGATGTCGCTGTGATACTCTCACTACATTTAACATGCGAAAATGACATAGGCAGCGATTTAAGTCTTGAAGCTATTGTCGAGAATCTCCACGTACACTGATGAGACCTCATAGGTCGAAACACCGGTGTCTGTGCGTTCGATTATCGGTAATGGCACTTAATGTATGTGTGTATCTCAAACACATGCAATATATACATACCGGTAAGTTTTCGGGTGAAGCAACGACAGAGGAGTGTCCAAGTCCCCACTATCACTCGCTACAGTTATCGTATTCCCCGACGCGAACGGCTGTAGTATACTACTACCACCGCTCTGGTTAACGGAGGGGAGTACATATACGTAGTCGTTCAGTTGTGGGGACTGATACATGCGCTATACAATCGTTGCGTTACCAGAAAACCTACCGGTATACGTTTTACGTATAAAATATATATGTAAGTCACAGTAATTATTTACTGCTTGATGTTAGTTTTAACATCCATGTGTTCACACTTTCCATTTTCATTTTTATTTTTAAGTGTCTTGGTAAAGATAATTATTTAAAGAACAATATTTTACTAAATTCAAAGAAGCAACGACAAAGCATATCCAATATGCTTTGTGCTACGTAATCGTAAGTGCCACGCTACTGTTATACTCAACACCCCTAAACTGGATCGTATGGAATATCGACTGTCGAGAATAACTTCGTTCTAACTCCACTTTCTCATTTTTTTCAGTATGATGTGTTGAATGTTTGAACTCACACTCTCATAAATGTAAAGCAAATTAGCACCATCTATAGGTATGTTCATAAAAAGATGAAGTTATGGAGTACTATATTACAGCTTTCTATACTCCTGCCTACAGGAAAAAAGGATTTCTGTAATTATTTCATGGAGTTAGAACAATGCGGTATTCAGCGTTGTGGAAAAACAATGTTCTAACTCCAAGGAGTTAGAACAAAGTATATGTAAGGACGCTACTCGGAAGAAGACTATTATTACCTACTTTTGAGATTTGATTTTAATTTTTTAATAAAGCAATTAAATAATAAACTTGAACTTTATTTTAGATAATTATGCTTATATAGAAAAATACAAAAATATCAACTTATTAATAATATATAGGTATACTGTAATATAATTATTTTTTAAGCATTCTTTTTGTTTGTTGTCTTCTTTGTGTTCTTAGTCTTGTTGAGATTTTTTTTCATATCATTTTTCGTCTTCTTGTCTTTAGTTTCTTTAGAAGTTTCTGGTTGTTTAAATATAGTTTCCCAAAATTCTATATCAGTGGCAGAAAACTGGGGATAGAGACTTCTGATACTATTTATTTTATCTTCAGAAATAATCTTCGTTGCACCTATTACTTTAGGAACTGGTAAAATGTCTTCGTCAGTATTGTTTCTCAGTTTTTTCTTGATTTGAATGTTTACTACCTGCAATTCTTCTTCTGTAAAAGTTGTTTTGTATTTAACCATATTGTTCCCTTTTTCATAAATTATATGTTTCACTTTGCTATAGGGTATTTTCTTCAAATTTGTGTTGACAGCCACATCTTGGTAGTTTTTAAAGTTTTCTTTCTTCATCTGATACACTTCATAGGGATTTTTTGATCTAACTCGCAGAAGTTTTCTTATTAAATCTAGAGGGCTATTAATATCCGCTCTTGAAAATGCCTTATCGATTGTGCTGTGGATAGAATCTACTTCTTGCACGCAGCTATGGCCAGGCTCTTGGAATTTCTGTTCAATAGTTAAAACATTGTGGTTTTCCTTGTTAAGGAAACTTATCAGAGCGGTGCTCATGTGCGAATTCCGATTCTGCGGTACACAGGCGTCAGACCATAGAACTATATTAGTAATAGTAGGGTTTTTCTATACAAATTTGCAAAGCATTTGCACTAGTGCAGAGGCAATATCGTTGCCAGCCCTACCAGAAATCCCTTCGTGCCATATAATACAGTAGCCTTGTTTTCTTGCTACATCACACGCTGTCAAATTAAACATGTTTAATTTTTGCAAGTAGTAGGCTTTAGACACATTTGATTGAGGTACATTTAAGACCCGTTGTAAATCAAAGCATATTAAAGCTGTATTTTCAGTCATAGATACCTTGTCCATATTTTTTTGAGCTCTTGCATATTCCTTCTCTTTCACATGTTTGGCAAACTTTTCCTCTAACTCTTTAGTCACCTTGTTAAGCTTTTTTTGATTTTCATGCTCGAACACAAATCACATTGGTCTTTTTTTGGTATGTAAAATTCAATGTTAAATTCTTCGTTAAATATTTTAGTATACAACCATTTTTTTACTGGAACAATATCTTTAATTTGACAGTCTTCTTGATAAAGTTCATACATTTTAGTTAAATTTAATCCAAATTCTAAATACTCTTTTTTAGTATTTTGTCTACAATAGTGACCGGGAACGCGAGGAAAACTATTAATATGTTCCTTTACTAATAATCGGCTGTCCTCAGAAATTTTAATCTTTGTTTTTTTCCCTCTTTGGTCTTTCTTTGGTGTGTTAGTTATTCCTGATTTTTTTTGTGAGTGAAAGTATGAGACTCTTCTGCTGCTAATTGACAACACATTTAAGTAAAAGTCGCGACAAACACGAACTTCTTGATCAGTAATAAAAAATCGAAACACATAACTGTAACCTCTTGGTCTAGATGAGTTCAGATTTTCCTTCCGCACCCGTTTCTTCGGAATTTTTGTAGTTGTTTTGTCATAAAAGTTAAATTTTTCATCGTCAGTTAATTTCCAAAATTCGGTAAAAATCTCATGAGCAATATCTTCCGAAATCTTTTCTGAACATTTGAAGGGACACTTTGTACATATTTTATAATTGAAATTTCGAGCGGCGTGCTTCTTCTTTCTTTTATCTATATACTCCCTTCCACTTTGTCGTAATGTTTTTCTTACACTGGTTTTCCAATCCGCTACGTTTCTCTTTCTTTTTCGACTTAAAATTTTCTCACCTCTGTATTAAATATAACTTAATTACTTATACCATTTTTAATAATTTATTTAAACGCAATCTTACCCATTTTCCTCTTTCCTGTTTTCAACTTGCACTAGAGGAGAAATGACAATATCATTTTCTGTATTATTTTCTACAGTATCTTGAATCTCTAAAACTTTATTTTCTGTTGTAATTTCTGTTGTGCTGTTATCTGCTAGCTGATTCTCTCTTATTAGGTTTTCAGATTCTACAATAATTGCGCTATCGTCCAAAAGTTGGTGAAGAAACCTATGCCGTCAATTTTGAGGTTAGGAATTGAATTAGTAACATTATTTCAACTTACAAGTCATCCTGTATCACCAAAACATCACTTGTATTGTTGAAATCTATTCCTTCCATGATCGAGTATTGTTTAAATAAATTTTAGAATAACCACGTTTTAATAAACAAGTAAAAATTACGAACAACAAAGCAAGTAAGAATGTCCTAACTCCAGTTCCAATAGGAGTTAGGACATTCTTACTTGAAAAAGTGGAGTTAGAACAAAATTATTCTGAAATTGTTATGAAGATTACAGTTAGGACATAATAGAATAACGAATTTAATGCATTTAGAACAGTATTATTCTGAATGTTTATATATAAAAACGTAAAATAAAGGAGTTAGAACAAGTATCCATCAACACACCGTTTTACTGAAAAAGTGGAGTTAGAACAATGTTATTCTCGACAGTCGATATAATGAACTCGCCCAACTCTAATACGTTCATAGCGCATAATGACGTATGTGATATTCTCTAAATGTTTTCACTCTACATAACTAAAAATTTAGTCAAAACTACTCTTTGCAATTTATCCCTTTAAACCTTCTCTGGTCACTACAGGAACGTTAAATGAGGCGTTGGCTTGTATAGATATTTGCAAAGAACTGCTTTCCGATAAAAGACCTAATTCCGGTAAGAATTTTAAAAAACTTTCATTATAAATTTGATCTTAAATTCACTTTTCAGTAATTCTGTATTTTTTAGAAATTTATTTAAGCTTCGTAGTTGTGATAATAGGGAAAATACAGAAGATACTTTTAAAGGTTCTCGTCCAGCAAAACACATGCACCATTAATTCTTCGGCTATTAGAGGCAGTTGTTCGAAACGAAGTAGGTACTGCATTACATACAGCGAGTACTTGACTCGTTCTGATGAACGCCCTTTAATTCTTACTGTATGTTGAGAGCTTGTAACTCTTCATGGCATCGATAAATATATATGCTACTGATCAATAAGTCGTCCAATTTGTGTCCTAGAGCTTCTGCTGTTATTTGTTACAATACAACGGCATATCTGACACTTACTTGGGAACGGTCTAAGGGCGCAATTAATGTTGGGGTGTTGAAGTGTTGTTCTGTTACGCTACAGTGTATAGACAGCGTGGTTTTTAATCAGTGCTACTAAAGATTAGTTTTTTGTGCTTTAGTGTGGTAAAGGTGTTCTAGTGTTTTTGTTTAATTTTGGCGTAATGACATTTTTCGATGCTCTTTTTTTTTATAACAAATGAATATAAATCACCGATTTAATATATGTTTCTATAAGATTTATATATTACAAGTGATATGTAAATACATTATTTCAAAGAAATACATAATCTATTACTTTGAGAAAAAAATATGTATTTTCAAATTTAAGTCCTTATCGGCACGGGATCTAATTACACTTAAGGACTAAAATTTTTCGTGGATTGTTCTTGCGACTTAATAAATTCAAGAAAACGAAGGGTGAGGGGAGGGACTCCGAAATGCTTCATACGAAGAAGTTGAGGCTTTTTGATGGTAAGGGTAGAGTTTCAATATTTGCAGTTTCCATCCACTGCTGAACCACGGATTTATGTATCGGTGAGTTATCTTGCTGAAACAGAAAGTTGTCACGCAGTACAGCAACACTAGGCAACATGCCATTAGCTAGTATATCCTTATACTGCGTACCGTTTAAATGACCTCTATTTTTCATATCCCCAGGCGCCTACAGAAAACCGGCCATTAATCGAACGTTCATAAATATATCTTGGATCATATCTTCGTCCTCTCTCGCGATTAACCGTTTTCTTTCTGTAGGAAGACGATTGTAGAGTTGATTCATCAGAGAAAATTACTGACTGCCAAAAATGTCTGTCCATGCGGTGGTAGGCTTGCGCATATATGTATTACCTATCATGCCGATTTCCTTCCGCTAGTGAAGGTTTCACCGACACAGTATAACTTTTTAAGCCGGTAGAGATCAGTCTTCTTCGTGCTGTACTCCTACTAGCAGGAAAAACACTTTCGTTGACCGCCAAACGGAAGCTGGTAAATGGATTCTCCCGGACATATTGTGATAAAGATCTATCCTCTTCATCTGTGGTAGCTCTTCATCTACTTGATTCTGGTTGCTTTCGAATTCTATTCTCAACGGTCGATTTACGCAGCAATTTATTTACAAATGTATGACTAACGTTTAATCCTCTAGCAACAGCACTTGCGAACAATCCATTTTCGAACAAACTTATTGCGCGCACTTTTTCCGGAGTAGTCAACATTATTTTAACGTTTCTACCTTCGTTAGTTGGGATATGTAAATATAACCAGGTGATATTAAATGTAATGGTAACAAAACGATGAAGACACTAACACTAAATGATTAAAATACTCCTAAACGTACTAAAAATATTTATTAGAACTTATTTATAATTATGACGGACTTTATATTTCTTACTTTATATCTGATGTTCACATTACTAACTGAACCAATAGTAATCCCCTCCTGCGTCTGGAAACCCCTTTTTATACACATGTTATCTCCGCGATAATACTCGTGGCTTCTGGAATGACGGTGACCAATTCCCCATTCATTCCTTTTGCGAATTTTTTCTAGTGCTCTACTTCGAAAGAATCATCTATTTACTCATTACTTTTTTGTTCGGTATCTAAATTTATTCAGTTTAATCTTATAGAAAATGTTGTATGGATTACGTATTACTATTTACAAAATAATCGAATGAATATTAGAAATAGTAAATTTCTTTTATACAGGGTTTTTCACCTAACCCGTTCGTTAGAAGTTTTCGTGGTTAGAAAAAACTTAGAATTCTGAAATTTTGGGTTCCAGGGTTATTCAAGATTCTCTTTCATTTTAAAATATTTTCAAGATCATACTACTTCCGGTTATACCGGAAGTCGCCATTATCTTCCTTATTTTAAATAGAACACCCGGTATATTATTTCATTTTTGGATTCCTGAGAAATTTCATAGTAGGTTTTCGTCATATTGAATTTTTTCCTAGATATCTTGATTTCTTTGAAAATTTGGACAGATGTAGCCCTGTTTTGAGCATTGCGCCCTTTAACCAATTTCGATTGGTGGAAAGCGCTTCTGGGGTAGACGGAAGCACAGGAATGATACTTTCGAATGCCATATTGACAACTGATTTATCGCATACAGGGTATCCAAAATTTAATGACCACTTACATCATTTTAAAAGTTGAAAAAGTTCGTTTTACTTTCTTATACGTAGTATAAGGAAGTATTGTGATGATGAAAATTTTCGACCTCGAGATTTTTGCAGATGTCCACGTTTTGAAGTCCTCTGATACCGAAAAAGTGATTTTTAAAAAATGTCTGTGTGTGTGTGTGTCTGTCTGTCTGTGTGTCTGTGTGTGACCACGATAGCGGTCAAACCGCTGTAGATATCAATTCCAAATTTTGTATTGACGTGTACAATCTCCCCCTTGAGATCTGATTAGTTTTTCAGTAAAATCGGTAGACCGGAAGTAGCAGTTTACTTCAGTGAAAAAATTGAATTTTGCCAATATTTCGTCAATTACTAAGTTTAAACAAATTTATAAAGAATTGAAATGTACTCAAAATTAAATTTGAGACAAATTATCTTAAAAAAATTTTTCGAAATTCCAACCGGAAGTAGGTCTTTTACTCTTATCGAAAATCAGTTTTTTGCGAATATTTCGCAAGTCATGCAGGTACATTCCGAGTATAAAAGTATTTAAATTATAATTTTAAATATCTTTTGTATTAAAAAAATTTCAAAATTCGGACCGGAAGTACCACTTTTACTCTTACCGAATATCGATTTTTTGCAGATATGTCGTAAATTATGCATTCTATATATATTTATTAAGAGTACAAAAGTATTTAGAGTTGAATTTGCAATATTTTTTGTGTACATGAAATTTCAAAATTCGGACCGGAAGTGGCACTTTTACTCTTAGCGAGTAGCACTTTTTTTCGAATATCTTGCAAAGTATGCATTCTATAGCGATTTATTAAGAGAATGAAAGTACTTAGAATAGGATTTTGAATAAGTTTTGTATAAAAAAATTCTTAAAATTGTATAGTTTGAAACGCTCATACGTATAAGAAAGTCGTGTGGTGGCCACACCTCATTTTTTTACTTTCTTATACGTAGTATAAGGAAGTATTGTGATGATGAAAATTTTCGACCTCGAGATTTTTGCAGATGTCCACGTTTTGAGGTCCCCTGATACCAAAAAAGTGGTTTTTAAAAAATGTCTGTGTGTCTGTGTGTCTGTGTGTGTGTGTGTGTGTGTGTGTGTGTGTGTGTGTGTGTGTGACCACGATAGCGGTCAAACCGCTGTAGATATCAATTCCAAATTTTGTATTTACGAATATAATCTCCCTCTTGAGAACTGATTAGATTTTGAACAAAATTGGCAGACCGGAAGTAGTAGTTTACTTCAGTGAAAAAATCGAATTTTGCAAATATTTCGTCAATTACTAAGTTTAAACAAATTTATAAAGAATTCAAATGTACTCAAAATTAAATTCTAGAAAAATTGTATTAATAAAGTTTTTGGAAATTCCTACCGGAAGTAGGTCTTTTACTCTTATCGAAAATCAGTTTTTTGCCAATATTTTGCAAGTCATGCTTTTTAGACAGGTACGCTATGAATATAAAAGTATTTAGAACTTAATTTCCAATATCTTTTGTATAAAAAAAATTTCAAAATTCGGACCGGAAGTATCACTTTTACTCTTACCGAATAACGATTTTTTGCAAATATGTCGTAAATTATGCATTCTATATATATTTATTAAGAGTACAAAAGTATTTAGAATTGGATTTGCAATATTTTTTGTATACATGAAATTTCAAAATTCGGACCGGAAGTAGCACTTTTATTCTTAGCGAGTAGCACTTTTCTTCGAATATCTTGCAAAGTATGCATTCTATAGCGATTTATTAAGAGAATGAAATAACTTAGAATAGGAGTTTGGATAAGTTTTGTATAAAAAAATTCTTAAAATTGTATAGTTTGAAACGGTCATACGTATAAGAAAGTCGTGTGGTGGCCACACCTCATTTTTTTCAAATGGGACACCCTGTATTTTATTGGATGGTCGGATGCAGAATTTGATTCTGCATCGATTTGCTATAACATTCCCTATACCTATTTCCAGTGGTTTTCTTGTTAATCCATATTTTTATCAAAAGGTGATCAAACTCCAAAAGTTCTACCTCAAAGTTCGTGAGGTCTCTACTTACAGTTCTAGGGATTTTGTTAACTTGCTTAAGTACAGTTTATAATGGAGTATGTTGAAGAATATTCCAATAATGATTTATTAAATTTGTTTTACACGCACGGTGAATGTGGACGAATTGTTCGACAAACATGCAGACTATTTAATGAACGATATCCGGACCTACCAACAATGACTCTCGGAAAATTCGCAAGAATCGAAACTCGCTTTATAGCAACTGGAAACGTAAAGGCAACTCAAAATAACCTAAAGCCCGTAACTGATAATGAAGATAACGTGGTGAATGTGTTGGCGTTTCTTCAAGCTTATCCGCGGAGTTCAATTTCGACAGCAGCGCTGGATTTGGGTATTTCAAAAACATCAATCCACAGAATATTAAAAAAACATGGAATGCATCCTTTTTGTGAGATAACTGTTCACGGATTACGTCTTGGTGATGAGGCAAGACGTGTCAACTTTTGCGAATTTATGATTTTGAAAATGACCGAAGATCCGAGATTTCTTCATCAGATTATGTGGACTGATGAATCGAAATTCAGCAGGCAAGGAATTACAAATCGCCGAAATACTCACTACTGGGCACAAGATAATCCACATGTTATTAGGGAACATAATCACCAAGACCGCTTTAGTTTCAATGTTTTTTGTTTAATTATGAACAACAGAGTGGCTTATCAAATGTACGATGGAAATTTAAATGCGGCTAGATATCTGGAGATACTGAGAGGGTTTGTTAGTGATTTTCTAAATGTCCTACCTTCACGTGATAGAGCAAACAGTTGGTTTCAGCTTGATGGTGCTCCAGCACATTCAACTATAGCTGTACACCGGCAATTGTCAATGATGTTCGAGGATCGGTGGATTGGCCCGCGGGGACCTTGGAACTGGCCACCCAGATCACCCGATTTGACCCCCTTGGATTTTTACCTATGGGGTCGTACAAAAGAACTAGTGTACTTTAGGCCGGTACAAACTAGAGAGGAATTATTGAACCGTGTTCACCATGCGTTCACTAATATAAGTCCAGACGAACTTCGGAGATCTGTTTCGCGAGGAGTATATGTCAGAGTTATTCAGTGTTTGAACCAAAATGGAGGTCATATAGAACAATTATTGTAATTTTACATTCTCTTATTATTTTTTGTCATTATGTTCCAATTTCTTGTTTTTATTTTATATTTCGTTCTAAATGTTATGTACTAATGTCATGTTCTAATTAAAGTAAATTTTTTACCGTTTCATTGATGTTTATTTGGCTTCGAAAGGCAAGCGATGTTTCGGTTTCTGCCAAAAAACCACATTAAAATAAAAAATTTGGATTAACAGGAAAACCACTGGAAATAGGTATAGGGAATGTTATAGCAAATCGATGCAGAATCAAATTCTGCATCCGACCATCTAATAAAATACAGGGTGTCCCATTTGAAGAAACGAACTTTTTCAACTTTTAAAATGATGTTAGTGGTCATTAAATTTTGGATACCCTGTATGTGATAAATCAGTTGTCAATATGGCATTCGAAAGTATCATTCCTGTGCTTCCGTCTACCCCAGAAGCGCTTTCCACCAATCGAAATTGGTTAAAGGACGCAATGCTCAAAACAGGGCTACATCTGTCAAAATTTTCAAAAAAATCAAGATATCTAAGAAAAAATTGAAAATAGGTATAGGGAAACCTAATGTAAACCCACTATGAAATTTTCTCAGGAATCCAAAAATGAAATAATATACCAGGTGTTCCGTTTAAAATAAGGAAGTTAATGGCGACTTCCGGTATAACCGGAAGTAGTATGATCTTGAAAATATTTTAAAATGAAAGAGAATTTTGAATAACCCTGGAACCCAAAATTTCAGAATTCTAAGTTTTTTCTAACCACGAAAACTTCTAACGAACGGGTTAGGTGAAAAACCCTGTATATGTGCATAGTTAATTAATGGAACCATTCAAATATACTATGTTTATTTTCTGTCTTTTATATAGTCAATACTCCTTGGCCATCACAATAAGCCGAAGTGTTGGAGAGGTGATATTCGAAATTTTTATGAAAACTTTTTTTGCAACTCTATGTACATTCGGTCGCATTCATGGCATATACATATGGTACCGCTCAAGTCCGTAGTGCTATTTAGGATTGACTAGGCAAACTAGAATTTGTCGAAGTACTTTTGACGAAGGTTATGGAACATGAGTTATGTGTCACTCATGTGAGCAAACAGAAACTATAATGATGAATAAATAAATTACATACACGTGGGAGTAAAGGTTCAAGTAGCAAAAATGAAACTGCATTCAGGAAACCGTGTTTCAAAAACTGAGTTAGGGCAATCGATCAACAGTACCAGTACCAAGTTTAAATAGGAGTAAAGCAGATGCAAGTGGCATATGTACTTGGAGAGGTAATAGAAAAGACATACCAATGGATTCTACAAAATCTGCAATAAAGAAGGAAATTCTAGTTGATTATGTGCAAAAAAACATATTCAACGGATCAACATATTCGCGGGATTAGTGGCAAGAATTCCACGTTTGAAGACCAAGGATTTTTAAAATATAATTACACTGATAAATGAATGCGCTACGAATGCCGGTAACTTTAAGAGAATATAGCTGATCTGTATTTCAAAATGCCATCATTCGTAATCATATCTGAATAATAGTAGTTTATACAACGAGTCAATAATGACAGTTATTATTCCCGAGAGCTGAATTTACTCCCGAGCCGCGTAAGCGGCGAGGGAGTAACTCAGCTCGAGGGAATAATAGTCATTATTGCGAGTTAGTATACACTACTTTATCGACGACTAACTGAAAATTACTAAAAAAAATCAAAATAAGTAAACGAAAATGTCAGATTACTATATCAATATGACGTTTGATGGTTAGGCAGTCAGTAAAATGGCCGGACTTGTCTATCGTTACTATGACAACGTTAGGAACGTTATGTTCTTATTGGCGGAATGCAGTGAATAATGGTAACGTTATGGCCCATTATATGTTCTTATTGGCGGAATGCAGTGAATAATGGTAACGTTATGGCCCATTATTCACTGGTCGCATTTCATTATTCCCTACGGGTATTATGAGTGTTATTTTTAGCCAATATTGATTAATATAATACATACTTTATTGTTTAGTCGTCGATAAATAATTTTATATTATGGAATACACTTTTATGCTCTTTATGGAATATGGAACGATGAAATTAATGGATATAAATATACGTGTTATGTTGCAATCCAATTCCTTATGCTAATAATGCTAATTGCCTCCTACACAAAACAAAACATGCATATAATCTAGAATTTATGGATTTAATTTTTGCTATATTTCATATTAAATTTATTTTTATAATTTTATTTTACGTTTTTGAAACTTTCTTGAATTAATTCTGCACTGAATAACATTTATTCTAAACTCAAAGATAACAAAAATACAAATCTAAGACTTAAATTCATGTTAGACTTCGGATCTGCTCAAAAAAATTACTGGCACTTGGGGTATTCTTGAACAGCTTCTTTACACAGAACTCTACATGAATTAAAATGTTGCACATTTACTTTGAAGCGTTGTATTAAAAACTGTTCTTATTCCAGGTATATTACGATGAAGACTTTGTGGCTAACTTCGATCAGGATAAATCCTTCCTTAGAAGCGCAATTTGTGTCATTCAAACAGAAACTGAAGTCAAAAACTTATTACAGAGTCTTCCAAAAGATATAAACTCTTTGGAACTGATCCAAGGATCTGATTCTGGAAACAAAACCATAAAATTCAGTTATTTGTTAGAGTTCCAATACCTAATAGTGCTCGAACTACAAGGTGTTAGTATTGAAGAAAAAAACAATGTCAGTAGATTAATTTGTGAAATGGACGTCGCTTTACCAATTTTGGAATATTTAAATTTAGAAAAAGTAGAAATGAAAGCAACCGAAAGAAAGCACACTATTATTAATAATGATGTGGTTGACGAATTTGTCACATTCGACTATGTACAGAAAATTAATCCTATGTCAAAACCGTTATCATTTATAAGAAGCGGAATACCACATGAAATATTACCTTATAATAAATACCTCGAACAGAATTCTGTATCATTTAAAGGTTTTTCAAGTTTAATCTTATTAAGAGTTTTCAGTTGTGATTTTCATAATTTACACTGGGAAATGTTCGAAGGTTTAAATAACCTGATCTATTTACTTTTGGAAAAGAATAATTTGAAATTTATACCAGACTTTGCATTTTATGGCACGGCGAACGTAAAGAGTTTATCATTAGCGCATAACAACTTATTAAATATTCAAGTTAGAAATTTGGCAGGACTTTTGGAATTGGAATACTTAGATTTATCTTACAATAATTTTTCTCAACTCTCAGAGTTATCTTTGCCGCCATTTCCGAAACTTAAGCTTGCAAATTTTGGTGATAATCCTATAAATGCAATCTTCCCAAATACATTTGAAGTAATGAACACTACAGATTCAATTATTTTAGGTGGGGAGGATACACGTTTGACGATATTGACAAATTCATTTTTGGGTTTAAAATTACTCAAAAAATTAACGATTAGAAATTTGCAAGTGGCAAGTCTCGAAAAAGAATTTTTTGTCGGAATGCCGAATTTAAATGAACTAGTTTTAACAGGAGATATACCCAAAATCCAATTTGACGCATTTTTGGAAGTTTACAATTTGGAAAGTTTAATTTTAAATAACTGTAACATTTCGAAAATATCCATTGATGGTTTTATGGGGTTAAATAAACTAAAAATTCTAGATTTATCTAGGAATAATTTAGAATACTTGCCACATGGCATATTTGATGTATTGATAAACTTGAGGGAATTATACTTAAATAACAACCAGTTCAAAGAACTACCACGAGGAATGTTTTCAAATACACAACTACGTCTCATAAGATTAAATAATAATCCGTGGCATTGTAGTTGTGATATGAGCGATTGGAAGCCGGTACTAATCAACAGAATCAAACAGAAAACTGCCAATGGATGTCATCAAGCTTTTGATAAAGGATTGGGATGTGCTGATGCCAAGGATTCATTGACATTCAAGTATATGTACGAAAACAGGGTAGCGCCGAAGTGTACTACACCACGCAAATATGTAAATTGGAATGTTTTTCACGTTTTACGCAAACAATTAAAATGTTCGGATTTCAAACCAAAACTTAAGAAAACTAAATTATTGAAAAGCCAGAAAATGAAAAACGTAAACACAGTCCAAAGTGTTGCTGCTACATCTACTAAAACATATGTAACAAACGATGTAATACGAACAACGACTGAAGTGATTTTTAAAAATACCACCAATAACTACTCTCCTAAGGATATATTAGAAAACATTAGTAATCAAAAACTAAATAATGTAACAGAACCAAAAGATGTAGTGCACAATAGGGCCACCAAAGATTTAGATTACGGAAATTCTGTCAAAGATTCCAGCAATCAGATAGAATTAAATAATTTGGAGCCGTTAGCTAATAAAATTCAAAATTATCCAACAGTCAATTTTGAAAATAATTTAACATCTATGAACGCCTTGAATTACATAGTCGAGAAGTCGAGAAAACCATCTAAACGAAGATACAAAAAGAAAATGTACAAGCAAAATATATATGGTAAAATTAAAAAAGTTGACATGTAAATATGAGTTTTTATAAAATGTAAATCTATGTACCTGTTTAGTTCTTTTAGAATAAAATATTAGTTATATGTAAGTTTATAAACAATAAGTGTAAAACGAAAAACATTATTTTAATTATATCAACAGCCAAATGTAGAATATATATTGGTAAGTTAACATGTATTATGAAAGTCATCACAATTACAACTCATAAATTAAAAAAAAAATTGTTTTCATTACCCTAAAACACTATTTCCTCACTGAAGGAAACTACTCTTTTAATAAGGGATTTTAAAAAAGTCAAAATATAGTAATAATTCCTTTCTCTACTCTGTCCTGAATCACTCAAGAATTACATCTCTAAATCTTGTTATTTTGAATACAATAACAATTAGGCTTTGTTGCTAGCAGCTTAACCACTGTATTTAACAATCTTATAAGTTATTTTCTGTATTAATATTTAAGATATGTAGATAAGTACATTATATTTAAATATGTTTGAAGAAAAAGATAATTTTTGTTTTATATTGTCATTTTTCCAACCGTAATGTTAATGGAAAAAAAATAAAAGCAAATCCTAATATACAACACTGTATAGCAATACAATGAATTGAGGTTATATTAAAATACTATGTGGCAGAGATGAGCGATATATCCAGTAGCAGTTATTAATCACTGTTATTCTACAGTAGCAGTGATCACAACTAATATCGCTTTATCAGTGATTGAAATAACGTTTGGATATCGACCGTACAATTCAACCGCGAGAGCGTGTACGTACCAGAGTACGTACAGACCAGAGAAATAGAGTAGGGGAGAACGCGCTTAAAGATGCGCCAACTAAGTTAAATTGAATTCCGCCATTTTGAAGGTTGCTCACAAGCCTTACAAAAATGTTTGGAACAAATAACTTTATTTTTGGACCAGGTCCACGTTTCAACATTTTTTCCTAGCACATCTAACCACATTTTCAATGAATCACCCCGTGGAAATCTACAAATAGTGCAGAATTAATCGCGCTCTTAAAGATGCAATTCTTTCATTCTATTACGGTAATATTTATACCTAGCTCAACAATTCGCATGTAAAGTTCATTGACTTAGAAAAATGTAAACAAACTTACGTGTGAAAAGAAATGCCTTCCGGCTTAAATCTTCGACTGTTACTGCAGCCCAACACAGAGCACGACATGTTAATAACACACACAAGTCCTTTTTAATACAATTAATTAAAAATAACCTCCAAGCTTGACAATTACAACAACACAAGTGCCAATTACCCTGCAATAGAGGCGGGTTGTGAAATCGCAGTCTGCTACTTTGTCACTGCTACTGGTCAGTCACCGTTAGTAACAGTGACAGCAGCTTTAAAGTAGCAGTTCTCTCAGTAGTGTTTTATAAACCCGCCCTTTCACGTGAACACCAAGTCTGTTACCATAGGAAGGGCGCAGTTATATGCAATACGTTTTTCCTCGACTTGCGACTTGCGACTAGCGAAAATAACCGCTTTCAGTAGTATCAGTGAATATAAACAGTGACAAAAATAGCTGCTTCTTTTCACTGTGACTACCGTGTCACAGTAACAGTTTGTCACTGCTACCGAAAAATAGCAGTTTTTCCCGACACTACCCTGCAAAATGGCGACCACAATAGCGTTTGCTTAAAACTGGATGCGCACTCGTCGAAGCGCGTTCTCCCCTACTCTATTTCTCTGGTACAGACTGATATTCGGCTCTGATCTGAACTATTCGACACACTTCGGTAGCAGTGAATTATAACTGCGATCACCGTCAATAACAATCACGTTTAAGAATATCTAATATATCTTAACCGTGTTCACCGTTAATATCAGTAGCGGTGAAAAATATCTACTTGATATGAATCACGTAGATATTTTTAAGCGTTACTATTATTGACGGTGATCGCTGTTAGTCTATCAAGTAGATATTTTAAAGCGTGATTGATATTAACGGTGATCGCAGTTAAGATTTTAGTCGCGCTTAAAATATCTATATGCTATTAATATTTTAATATATCGGCTGTTCTTAAAATATTGTCCGGCATTTATAGGAAGGTTGATATTATGAAATAAACTAAGAAATAGTTAAATATTAAATATTGAGTGAAACATGTCAAAATAAATGCAATAAGTACTATATTATTTGCTCATGCTTTCTATATATTTTCTAATATTTTAGCCTTTGTAAAAATTTATTACTTAACCAGTTCTTAATTGTATAAGCATAATTTAAATATATTCCAATAAAAAAATATCTTAAAAACATTTTTACTCTAAAACTATTTTACTATTTTCAGAATTAAATAAGTTTAATATCTTATTGTAGTTGGTTTTATTGAAATAATCTAAGCCAAACTCAATATATTGGTTTTAAGACAATATAAAGTGCATTTCCTATCAGTGTTTCTATTCGGCTGTAGCTAACTAAGAAATGTTTCGAATATTGACTATCTGGAATATGATTGGGCTTACTAGCACCATGAATAATAATTCGGCAGTTGATTGCTAGCAAGTTTAAAATATCGCTGTGTCAGTTAGCGATTAATTTGATGCAATTTGAATTAACCTACCCGAGTTGTATATTATTATTGACATTCAGTTTTCGTAAAATGTTAAGACATTGATTATTATTATTACTACATGTATTTAATATAATATGTCAATGGCAAAACATTAAGGGTCCTATATAGTGGATCTGTGAATAATGGAAAAATAGCAGATTTTTGATGCAAGATATTTTTGTTGATTTTAAATTTGTAGGAAACCTTTCAACGTAAACTTATGAAGAATTTAGTAATCTACCCCGAATAATCAAATTTAGAAAAAAAAAATATCGGATTAAAGAAAATTAATTAATATGTCAAAATATTAAAAACAAGTTTTCTCAAAAATCCTTTAGAGGAGATTTGTTTGCTAGGGTTCACGTTATAAATTGATTAAAAAGCTACCCCGCTCTACACTTATTTTTCGTTCAACTATTCTTTACTTTGTTTTAAATGAATATAAAATAAATTAAAATTAGGCAACTCACATTACAATGAATTGTTATTCTAGTAAAAATCTTTCCCGCGGTTACTAATGTTGCTTATATCTGAAACCCATCCAAATAATTTCTCGGGTAAGACAGTGCCATTTAAAATTTATAAGGCTGGGTGCACACCAATTATACAAAACAATTTAATTGTCAAAAAAAATGTTTGAAGTACGACAGCGTCCATTAAAATATATGTCTGAAGGAGATGCACACCAATCAAAATGTTTGACAAGCATTTTAAACACATTTCAAGCAAATTCTTAATTAATAATGTGTTAATAAATTTAATTAACATTAATTATAAAGGCAAAATGAATGTATAGTTATAGATATATTTTGTATAATTGGCCTAAGAGAGAACAGTCCTTATAAATAGGGTTGAAGGTGGTTTTTAATTTCATATGCATATAGGAATTATTACTATATTTTTAACATGCATGCATATTGCTTATATGTAGATATGGATATAAGTCGTGATCACAATCACTTTTAATTTTCACTGATATTTTAAAATCACTGTTACTGTGATCACAGCTATTGAAAAATCACTGCTAAGCTCATCCCTACTATGTGGTATGAGTATCACTTTATTTTATAGTAAGATTATAGTAAGATAACAGGAATACATTTAAGTGATATATAAAATGACCTTAAAGTTTTAGTCACATAGATCCAAAGTTCACTATTTAATTTTAGTTAATATTATCTAATAATTAGTATACTTACAAACATTATTCATATATTATGTACTTTCACTTTTAAAAATAGGTTTCTATAACACATGAAAGTAAAGTAATTGCAGAATTTTTTGATCTACATACTATTTTGCTTGTAGACATTTAGTTTATATTATTTAACAATAGGATGACTTTTAATGATACTCCTCTAAAAGTTTATCGAAATAATCTTACCTCTCAGGAGAGTAGCTCCAGAGCCTCTGTAAATACTTCGAATGCCACCCTCTTTATACAACTTCTTTGCACAATCGACAGGACCATTGTAAAGTTTGGTCTTTGCATCTTGTTGAATCTGTAAAAGGCATTTTATTCGCTCTCCAGGTGCCATAATACTAGTTGTAAAAATTCCTGAGAATGCACCTGCTGCAAAATAATCACGATATGTAAATTGACTAGAATGAGCAGGTCCAAATATTTGTTTTCCAACTCTGTAACCCATAAATGAAATTGCAAAAATTGGTGCAACACCTGCTAAAGGTGCACCCATTCCCTTATAGAATCCCCTAAACCCCTCATTTGTTATGGTCTTTTTCATGCAATCTAAAGTGCCACCATATAGAGCTACTTCGCCAGGTTTTGGAATTGGCATGGTTTGTAGTCGGACCTAGAAATATCATATCATATAATTATCAACAATTTTGGGTGTACAACTACCTACTTTTATAGTATCAAAAGGATGCCCCACTAACACTGTACAAACGCCACCAACACCGCCACAGAAAAAGTATTCAATTGGCCCCAAATCACCCATTTTTCGCAAAAAGCTAAAGTTACAGTTCCTCAATAATGCAAATAAAATGAACCTAAACTATGAATAACCTATCACAACATATGAGTAGAACCTACTACAAAAAAATAACTAATAGGATATGTGAACCTGTATATCTCTCCAGATACATAATTTAAATATTGAAAGGTCATATTTATTGTGCCAATCATACTTAATATTCGTTGTCATTATTTCTAGCATTAAATTCGAATTTATTTATCAACGTGTTTAATGTATTTTATTGGCTACAAAATTAATGGAGTGTAATCAAAATTAATGACTAAAATAAAATTACAACATGGCTTTCAAACTAAAGGCACCTAACTTTGCTTGCACTGACTTGCACATAACATAAATGTGCCTACAGGGGGCCTAGAGATAGGTAGGTGCTAAAGGTAACTAAATTAGCAGGCGCACCGACCATATTTAAAGGAAACTTGCTCTATCCTTATTAAATATGTACAGGACTTATATAATAGATGCCCTCTTGCTTGCGTTCTGATTAGTATTTTTAGGTGTTTTACTAGTAATAATTTTAGCAAAAATAAAATATAATTAATTACTTTTTGCAAAATAATCAGGAATATTTGCATAATACCCAAACATTTAACTGATAAAAATTACAATTAGAATAGAATTATTCAAACATCTTGTTTTCCATTATGGGTACCGACAACTATTATTGTTTTGTTACATTTATTATGTAGTATTTTAGCAATTTAATTTAATAAAGAATAAAATAATAAAGAATAATTTTGTTTATTTAATTGTTAGTACTGACATGCCGGTAAAATAACTATCTGTTGTGCCATCTGTTTTAGTATTATTTTTCGTATGGTACTATGGTAGTTTGTGTTTGAAGGAATTTGATTTTAAATAATAAATGAATTTTAAAAGAAAACTTTGAAATTATAAAGATATGCGGAAAAAAATATTTTAAAGTTAATACCAAGCCATCGTGATGACACGGCTGCGAAAGAAACATTAACTGGCGCTCATTTTGATTTAATTTAACCTCACATTGTTTGAATTTATTTGTTTATGTGGTTGAATTAGGTATAGTTTTTTAAAAAAAAGGAGACGATTTTATAGAGAAAATTAAATCAGGAATGTCTAAATTTTTTTAACATGGGAGACATAACTGCTTCAAATAATGAGAATTCTAAAGATAGTTCCTCCAAAGATAAGTTATTTGATCCTTCTGTTGATATGCTTGTTAATGATTTTGATGATGAGAGAACATTAGAAGAGGAAGAATGTTTAGCTGCTGGAGAATCAGAAGATCCTTCAGTGGAATTGAAACGTCTACAAAAGGTTTTTCAAATTTACGATCTTTATAAATATTGTTCTAATACATAATTTTAGGAAAGCAATATGCCATTAGAAGAATTATTAGCCTTATATAACTATCAGGGAGAGAATCAAGAGAATGAAAGTCCAGTTCTATCCGAACCTTTGGGCGAGGATGAAAGTGAAAGCGACCCTCCAGAGCAGTCATCTAAATTGGCTCAACTTTATGGTAATATTCCAGAGAATGATCAAGATGCTTCCAGATTGTTACGTTGTATGAAAATTAATTATATATATATTTTTTAGTAATGTTCTTTTTTTAATTTTAGCTGGCTCGAGAGTTAGTGAGGAGGAAGAAGAAGATTATGACTACAGTCCTGATGAAGATGAATGGAGAAAGGTTAATAAGGTCATTCACTTTGCATCATCATTCTTATTTTTTTTTTTGATATATAAATAATATTTTCTTTACGATAATATTCAAATATTATTAAGCTAAATATAAACTACAATGAAAACTTAGTATGTACTTTATTACCAATTTCATATTTTCATTGTATCATTTTATTTCTTTTTATTTTTTTAATTCAAGTACATAAGAAATTTATTTTTTTCTTTAATAGACAATTATGGTCGGTAGTGATTATCAAGCAGTTATACCAGAAGGCTTGTGTCACTATGATGATGCTTTACCTTATGAAAATGATGACAAGCTACTGTGGGATCCAAAGCCCATTGATGTTGCTTTTGTTGAAGATTTTTTGCAAAAGGCCAGTATTAATAAATCGGCAATCCCAATGGGTGTTCAGTTAAGAGATGATGAACAAGCACTTTTTCTATTGCAACAATGTGGTCATAACATGGAAGAAGCCTTACGAAGAATAAGAATAAGTGTATTACCAAGTTCTGATACAATGAGCTTGTGGTCTGAAGAAGAATGCCGTAATTTTGAATCTGGTATAAGATGCTATGGAAAAAATTTCCATTTAATACAACAGAACAAAGTATGTTTACAAAAAACAGAAGCACACAATAGTTCACCATATTTTTAAGTTCTCAATTAAAATTCCATTTAACAATTGTTAGGAACATTTACGAAAATCAATTACAGTTTATAAAGCAAGTTTCAAAAGCATTTACAAAATAAAGTACACAAACTCATTAGATTAGGTGTAGTTATTACACTTTTACATGAAAGGATTGATATGATGAGTAAAGAATCTTATCGCCGACCAGTGAATACATATACATTGATAAACAATATCAAATTCATTCTTTCAAGTTACAAAACAAAGAAAACAAACTCATGACATTAAGTTTCACGTAATGCCATGAGTTTGTTATTTCGTAAATGCTTTTGAAAGTTGTTCGATCTGCACTCGCTTTACAAATGATGTGTGTTCAGAAACTAACTTAAGTAAATTCAAAGTAAGATTTTAATTGAGAGAAAAGCCTACAAAAGGCCATATGCTTGTTAACTGAAATGTAAGTAATAGTATTATGTATGTTACTTGTGTATTGTAGATATTATATTGAGTACTTCTGTTTGACCTTAATTATATGTAGTTATAATAAAGATTTTATACTATAAGTCATTCTGAACTCAACTCACTTATAAAACGAAAGCAATAAATATTGAAATATCTGCATCAAAATTTATTAAACCACTTTCAAAAAATCATTTATCTTATCATAAAATACCCACTAAATGTGCAAAAAATTAAATTTTAATAAAACATTATTTCTATGTCGCAACAAATAAATATCATTATTTTAAAACTGGCTGATATATTTCAATGTTTGTTACTGTAGTTTCTTTACTTTTCCACGTGAGCTGGGTTTAGCAACTACAACTACAAATATATTCAAACAGATTTTTAACTGAGATAAAAGTACCTATATAACCTTTTATATGCTTTTATGTCAATTGAGAATCTTCAATTTACGTCAATGAGTGTCTGAATTCAGTTGACCTGTAAAAAGAAAATAGGTTGTGTACAGACATTTTAACAGTTTTATGTGTTATTGACACATGATCAAAATGAGATTTTCTTGCAAATTTTGTTCGCATGTTTTGATAGTGTAATATGTAATACATTCCATTTATGTATGTGTCATTTAACTCATACGTTGGTATTGCTTGCCATGTGGTGAAGTTAGATGTCATCGCTGATAGATCAAGGATCGTTTGATGGAAACTACATGAATGTTTACAGTTTCACTTTTAATTACACAATTTCATGTTTTCATTTTTCTATATTTTATCATTTGTTTGTTATTAAACATATAGGTTGTCATTGTCTGCCATATGTGATGAAGTTGGATGTCATCTTTGATAAATCAAGGAGTTCCCGATAGAAACTACATAAATGGTAGCTTGCTTTCCTAATTGACAGTTTGTTGTTAGTTATTATTTTTAATAAATGAAGGCTCTACATCATGATTACAGATTAGTTTATACCCATATATATATAAATATGTATATATATATATATATTGAACTGGTATTCTTAAATTTTTTACTTGAACATTTATAATGCTGCTTTCAAATTTTAGGTGAGGACTCGTTCAGTTGGTGAATTAGTGCAGTTCTATTACTTATGGAAGAAATCTGAACGCCACGACATATTTGCCAACAAGAACAAATTGGAAAAGAAGAAATATACACTCCACCCTGGTCTAACAGATTTCATGGACAGATTTCTGGAAGATCAGGACGGTAGAGATCGTAGTTCTTCACCAAATATACAATTTAGCATTCTAGATAATAAAAAAGTGATAATTGACAACGTGCAGCAGACTACAAAACCACCACCAGAAGCATAGTTTATATTTTTTTAATTAGTTTATATGCAATACGTATGTATATAAATGCTACAACCAAAAAGTAATTGGATAAGTTTTCATATTATGATGCTTTTCCATTTCAAGTTCTTTAAATAATTTATTACTTCTCTTCCTTTATTTAGAAAAAATATTTCAATTCAATGCGTTATTTATCCAAAAAAAATAAAACCAGCTTATTGCATTGAACAAGCTCTGATGTTGGTTTACACATCCATATTTACGCTTTTTCTTTGATGAATAATCATTTGAAAGCGTATAATTATTTTGTTGAATAACGTAGAAATTGTGTAATATCGAAAATTAAAAGAGAACAGAAAATTTCATTATTTTGCTTAACATTAAATTCAAACATACTGCTTATTTAAGTACAAAATTTTAATTTTTTAGTTACTTCAGCTGTTATATTAGTGGCTGTTATAATCAAAATGGATATATCAAACAAATAGAGCTATATTTGCACATTATGAATTAATATTTGAAGCGGTTGTTATAATCAAAATGCATATATCAAATATATAGAACAGTATTTGAACATTATGTTTGAATTAATATTTAAACTTACTTAACTTGTTAATTTCTGTTCTAATTGTACTTCTTGATACTTTTTGGTTGTAGTATGTTCAAGTTTACTCATATTTATATGTTGTTATTGTTTCAAGATGTTTTCCTTTTATCATTCACACAGTTATGTTCTTTTGTTTTCATGTTCATGTTTATTTGCGTTTTGATGTTATTAAAGTTTCATATACTAAAGATATTGTTTTGAATGTTGGTAAGGCAACATTTGAACATAAACGATCGTGCCTAAGAATTAATTGTCAATGTGTATGTCTTGTTCCTCTTGTTTCCCTTGTTAAGTTCAAATCACAATAATTATTAATTTGTCGTTTAAGTGTAAAAGAGACCAGTGATTCTAAGCAATAAATAGTTGTTGATATATTGTTATTTGAAAGTTCAAATATTTTCTATATGTCAATATTAAAAAAAAAATGTAATATGACAATCGAAGAAATTCGTATATTTTTTAAAGTGCATTTAATAATAATAATAAAAAAGAAACATTTCCGACAGTTCTTTTACCAACATTTAAAATTTAACGATTTACCATTGTCATGATTGTGAAATATATACTTCCATGTAAAACATTGTACATTCTAGTTAATTAATTTTTAAAATTTAAAATACGTGACACGAACATTTGTATAATATGTAGATATATTTTTTTAAATATATGTATGTATATAGTTTGTATAAGTAAGTTTTTTGGCAAGTATTTTTAAAGAAAAATTGATAATAAGTGAACTGTAATTTCAAATTCCTTTGTAAATATAATTTAATATATATATATTTTTCATTATCTACTTGTATTAATTATTTTACGAGTAGAATTAAATACCGTACATTAAAAAAAAACATGTATAATAGAAAAAAGACAAATATTAATAGTAATTTCAATAGTTTAGAGTGAAGGTGCTTTTGCAATATTTTAAAACTTGATTGTTTAATGTTACTTCTATTCTAAAGTAGTATATCATACAACATAATCAGTAACATACTATTGTAATAATAATAATTATAGACCGAACGTACGAGGCCGAAATTACGACGTACAAAAGAAATAATGAAATAATCACGCAGTTACTTAATAGCACTATTCATATGGTGAACTGCAACATCTGTTGTCGCGAAAACGGCCAGCAAAAAAGACGATATTACTGTTAAATTCCTTGCTTCATTGGCGTAAGTAGAAGCGAGAGTTTTTAAAATTTATTCTATTTATCTTATATTTCGTAAGATAAATAAAGTACGGAGAGTTAGTTTTGTTTTTTAATTACATACTTCGTAATTTTTGTAATACTTCCTGTTTAATACTGTTTCAATGAATCTACTTCTCCCAATTATCTTGACGTAAGGTGCATTGCATTTCGTTAAATTTTAATAAGATTTATTTAGATCTAGGACATTGTTTATGTTACTTTTTCAGATATGATACTGAAGAACGTCGAGAATGGCATCATGAAACAATGGCGAGTTGGGTCATACTGATTGTATGTCCATTGTCAGTGATTGCGAAATTTATTGCAAAGTCAGTAAAATATCTCACGTACAATGTCACTTAGCATCGCTAAAACATACACAAAAATTGGACCCGTTGGAAGATGACAATTTTAACGAAGAACTCTGTGAAACTTTAATGGCGGCTAATATCCCATTAAATAAACTTGACAATCGCACTTTGAAAACATTTCTCCAAAAATATACTGGTCGAAACGTTCCTGATGAATCCACCTTACGCAAATATTATGTTCCTAAGTGCTTCACGAAAACAATAGAATGCATTAGAAGACATCTTTCATATCAGTACCTATGAATAAGTGCCGACGAAACTGTCGATATATAAGGACGCTGTGTGGTAAATGTTGTAGCTGGTGTACTATATCCAACTTATCGATATAATACATATGAAATAGCATCGTAAAGTTATAAATACTGTTGATGCGGAAACAGTTGCTAAAACCATTGACGAGAATTTGCACAAAATGCTTCATTCGGCCGACAGGTACAAGGAAAAATGCTTGTATTTGTTAGAGACAATGTCACAGTGCCGCATATATGTTAAAAACAACAGACTATTAAAGGAAACATATCGTTATATGCTACATATTACTTGTGTAGCACATGCTCTCCACAGATTCTGTGAATATATCAGAGACAGGTATCCGGAAATTGATAGCCCTGTGTCCGCTTTTAAAAAAGTTTTCAGAAAAGCACCATCAAGAGTAGCTCTTTCCAGGGAAAAACTTCCATCTTTGTCACTGCCTTCCTCGCCAGTAATAACTAGATGAGGAACATGGTTGGAAGCTACTAGTTTTTATGCAGAGAATTTCGATAGTTTACAAAATTTCGTTACATGTTTAAATGACGATGCTCGATGTAAATAAAAGAATATTTCCAGTACGCACATATAACCAGTTGCGATGTAGAAAGGACGTTTTCTATCTACAAGGATGTACTTCTATCAAAGAGAACAAATCTTACAGAAGATAAAATGAACAAATAATAAGGTATTTTGTATTTTATAGATCACCAGCCACTTGTTATCCAATTATATAAATAAAATTAAAACCCCTTTAAAAATACATTTCAATAGTGCGCCCATGGGCGATGGTCGTCAACCTTTCGTGTCCGCTCTCTGTTTATTACCACTCATACATATAAGAAAATCATATTGACCACATCTCGTTTATTTTTTCTTTTAAAAAATAGCATTTAGTCAGGTAAATATCATTTTATTGCCAACTACTTTCTACGCAGGTATTTTTAAGTTGGTTTGTTTCTCCCAGGTTTTGTTCTATCTCAATCTTGAATTTTTCTTTTGTATCATCATTAGCTTGCAATTTCATTATATTAGATGTCTATTTTATTGTTTCTTATTTTTTAAAGTTATTATTTTCTTTGCCCTAACTAGTTGGTCGTCGTACCACATCCGCCCCTCTCATCTTGTTTCTCTACTTTTGGATCATACGTGAACAATGTAGTTTTTATGTATTTAGCTACAGGAGAGATCCACATCTGTTTATGAATATTTTTATGAGAAAAATGATTCCTCCTCCCATTCAGTCCTTTGCCGTGCAAAAAGTTCTTCGCCATTTTTCATTGACGACTCGTAATTCCTACCTTCCCGTTGCCTTTTCCCGTCCTTCATTATAACTGCCCATTACCCATTAAAATTTATTATCTTTCGGATATCTTTTTGTATTTACTCCTAGTTGATTGTAGAATTCGTCTTCGATCTGTTCATATTTAACGTTTGTAGCCCAATATACATCAATGGTAGTTACGTTTACAAACTTTCCTTTGAATCTGGCCCATATTATCCTGTCTGACATAGCTTTTATTCGATTGTATAAACACGCCCTCAAAAGAAAAGTGCAAGGGATACAAAAAAAACTTCACAAGCCATGGATGTTAACTGAAATACTAAAAAAGAAAATACAAGCAAGACAACAACTAAAATTGAAACTAATCCTGGTAAACAAGGTAGCGAAAAACATTTTAGTTTGGTCTCCAGAGAGAAAATGTAGAAAATACTAGCTTACTACAGGCTACCCAACAAGTAGGTACATAAGAATTATCAAGTTATATAATGTACGACAACTATACCTACTGTATTGGTAGAACGCGCAGAATGACTATCGCCACAACCATAACACAAGATCAACAAAACAAATAAATCGGGTATCAGACAGGATTTACTATATTCAGACCCATCATTACGCACGTTCCCTGGGCTAGAGCCCAAAGCCCTGCGCGATATATAGGACCACTATTCTTTACGTGTTAATACTTACTTAGGGGCAGTGGCGGCTGGTGAGCGCGTTTTGGCGGTGCACTTGCGTGGACGGGACTGGTTCGTTTGTTGTCGGTGATATGCTCGACATCTGGGAGTACATCGCCGATAATGGGCGAGTCGGTCTTGTCTGTGTGGTTGCTCACGCCCCGAGCCGCCACTGCTCAGGGGCCTCTATTTGACTTAGAGGCCCCTGGATGTATCCTCTCAGCAAGTTTGAAAACAGCCCTCGAATACCCCACTGGATGATACGCCCTTTGTTCCCTAAGGACTTTCATGTTAAAGAATTTCATTTTATTTCTTGCGACCGTATATTTGCAAATTACACGTGTCACTTACGATCTTTCATAAAAATCATCAAAATGATTGGTCGCATTCAGCAGACATAACAGTTCAGTGATCGGATTCAAAAGACGTACGCTCACTCTGAACATGTTGCGGGTGGTCGCCATTTTTGCGAGCGGAAAAATTCTACGCTTACTTAGTGAGCGTATTCTGTACGCATGCGCCATTAACGCATTCCAACACCAAGGTAACTCATAATTTTAAAGAAAGTTACTAGAAAAGTAAGATAAGCAAATGAAAAGTTGAGTTAACCGAGTGTTTTAATCAGGGTTGGAAAAACCGGCCCTTACACTAAAAACTACGCCGAAAAACACAATTTATTATTATTGTTTATTCGGTTTGATATGTATAATTCTAACATATGGCAGCATTGAAAAGTAACAAATGGAAGGTGATGACATAAAGGTGAACGGTCTTGTCCAGCGAACACTCTACTGTCAAGTGAACAGCTGGAGCGGGAACGGTTCCCGATCCGTCTGCTGAATGCGACCATTAAGAAATAAAATATTGAGCGTACATGCAAATACATATCTTCTGCTGTTAGTTGTGGTTCCCTCTTGGATCGTTTTCGATCATGTCAGAATAAAGTCCTCGCCTTGCTCTTGTTGCAATAGGTCGCATTCAGCAGACACAATAGTTGCGCAACTATTTAGTGATAGAATTCAGATGAGATGAACCACGCTCACTCTGTATTAGAACGGTCGCCATTTTTGCGAGCGCACAAATTCTGCACTCACTTAGTGAGCGTATTCTGTCCGTATGCGCCATTAACGCATTTGAACACCAACGTAACACATATAATTTTGAAGAAAGTTATTAGAAAAGTAGGATAAGCAAATTAAAGGTATTCTGCAGAAATAAATGCATTTATATGTGTTGGTAATATAGACGAGTGAGGACACACGAACCAAGTTGGTTCGTGTGCTGCCGTTTCAGTACAATTGTACCGAATTCAGTACAATATTTACAAATCCAGTACGTCAGTACGCCATTTTGCAGAAAGAGCTAAATTCGGTACAAACTTGAAGGTTTCAGTACTAAATTAATTCCAAGTACTAAAAAAAATCTTTATTTTAAATTATTTGCTATATAGAATTATAAAAAAACAAGTATAGAAATAGTTTATAGATACGGTCGAAAATTTATTATTTGCCAAGCAACTGATTGGCAATATCGCTTGCCATCAAAGGGAACCTAGTAAAGAGCTTATTAATTTTAGTACAAAGTAATTGATAACATTTTACAGCGTTTTTCGGTTACCTTTCACGATGAGTTTCACCTTTTGTCAAAACAATTTCAAGAATTGTCATTATTGCAACATGGAACGGTTGAGATGGCGAATGCGAAATGCCAAAATTAGTAACGAAATACGCAAGGGAAAATCTTCTGTTGATGTAGGAAGACAGTTTAATGTAAAACTGAATACAGTGTGTTAAATTTATCCAAAAAGTTTGCAAACGAGACAAGTAGGTACATAGACGACCTCCCGGCCACAGAAAGCAAGAAGAATAAAAATTCTTTTGTAAATTGTACTTCAATTTGTTTATAAATTTCATTATGTATTGTCTATTTAACATACATATAATAAATATGCATTAGTTCGACTGCTTTCAATTATTAAATTATTTACATAAGAAGAAGGAATATCATTTGAAATACAAATGACAAATCGTGAAAAGAAACCGAAAAACCCTATATAATATTTAAAAATTATTGTAGGAAGCTGAAAAATGTGGATATAGGTACTTAATATGGTTGTGGTAAGTAGTTATTTAAAATTATGAAAGTTGAATAGAGTCATTACACATGTTGGTGATTAATTTTATTGTCCTTGAGACTAAAAAAAACGTCATTAATAAATTTTTGTCGAGTCAGTACGTTTTTTGTAAATTCAGTACGAAAATTCAGTACCTTTTTGGAGCTCGTGGCGGCAGCACTGGAACCAACATGGTAAGCAAGTCAGTACTCAGTACACAAATAATAAGATATAAGATAAAAATATAGCAAACAAAATGTTTTCACTGATGTATTAAATTATGTTGCTAATAAAGTGATATTAGTGATGGTGAACAATCTATTTTATATGTGTACTAGAGGTGGGCAAAACGGTTCTTTTCATTGATCCGGGTCACTGGGTTCAGCTCCTCATAGTGAGCCGGGTCCCGGAACCGGCTCATTTGAACCGTGTGGATCCGTAATAGCATACCGTAGCGCAAACGAACGGGGATGATAATTTAGGCTGCGCGCACACCAATTACACAAAATGTTTGACAAACAATTTTTTTGAAGGTACAATTCACACAAATTTGACAAATTATCAGATTGTTGTACACAAATTAAGCAAAATATTCCTATGTAAAACTAAATTATACATTCATTTGGTATTTATAATTATTAAAGAGAATGCCATTCGAACAAAAAGTAATTAGAACTAGAGCATTTCATTTTCATAGCATTATTAAATGGCAATTATGATTATGATGCAGGTGTAATAAAAATATTTGTAAGAATTTTGTAACTCACAGACAACTAATAAATTAAATAGTTTATTTTATTATCCAAAGGACTATTTTTGAGAACTATATAAATAACAAATAAGTACTGTTATGCGTCTTTGACCGATACAGAAACAGGCCATTGTTAAACTACTTGAAGTACCTACAAGTGTTCACATATACTTAAAAAAGTCTGTTTGATATGAAAAGGGCGAAATTTATAATTTTTGGGAGAATTGAAAATACAAATATTATAATTAAATTATATTCAGTTTCCTCTTACCCTTTAAGAGATTCACGTCTCTGCCGTATATTCTTAAAATTCGCTTAATCGGATATAGTGCACCGCATTTTACCTACAATTTATTAATTTTCCTCAACGTACCACACAATTATTATAGTATTGGAAATACTGAGTATTGCTGTTTACGAGGTAATCAAAATAAATGTGTTTGAAATATGTTAAAAAATTGAATGCCTATTTTAATTTTACCAGGTAACATGTCATCGTATTCACGCAAGAAAAGTGAAATTTGGCATCATTTTACTGAGTTGGCTAATAAAGACAAGGCAAAATGTTGTTACTGTTCACAGTTAATAACTGCTAAAGGCGGTTCAACAGGAAATTTAACAAGGCATATTAAGAAAAAACATGTGGGAATTTCTATAAACAGGGAAAGTACTGTAGCATCATCTCAAACTATAGATGAACCTGAGGAGTCTCTTCCTTCTACTTCATCAGTACCACCTATTCTTTATAGTTCACTAAGTGCTCCCTTGGAGTGTGTCCTGGGTCCTGAGAGAGAGAGCTCATCTAGCAGGGTACCTGTAGTAAAAAGGAAAGAAGACATCACCGATTTCTTTTTAAATATGAAACCAGTGTCTTTAAATAGATCAAAACAGTTTGATGAACAACTGGTAAGGATGTTAGTTAAAGAATACCAGCCATTTACAATTGTTGAGGATGTAGAATTTAAAAAGTTTGTCTATTTATTGTGCCCTGGATATAAGCTTCCCAGCAGGAAAACTATTTCTTCTAGTTTAATACCGCAATATTACAATAGGACTAAAAAAACAGTAGGTAGAGGAAAAACTTAAAGAAGCGTTTGCCGTATGTATATCTACTGATGCGTGGACGTCAATTAACAATGACAGCTTTGTAGCTTTGGCAGCTCATTGGCTGGGTAAGAACACGGAAATTAGTTCAAAATTGTTATGCTGTGTTCAGTTCACTGAACGACATACTGCTGAAAATATGGCTAAAATGTTTCAAAAAACATTCAAAGAATGGCATATCGAGAATAAAATTACAGTCATTGTGTCAGATAATGCAGCTAATATTGTGGCTGCAGTTCGGGCGGGTGGTTGGCGGCATTTGGGGTGCTTTGCACATACGATAAATTTAATTGTACAAAAGGGGGTAATGGAAATTGAAAACACCATTTCAAAAATCAGAAAAATTGTCGCATTTTTTAAGCGAAGTGCTCAATCTGCGGCTAAATTGAAGCAACTCCAGGAACAAATGGATATACCCATCCTAAAGGTAAAGCAAGACGTTTGTACAAGATGGAATTCAACGTATATAATGTTGTCGCGAATTCTAAAAATTAAAGACGCCGTGGTATCTACATTGGCTATTATTTCGAATGAAGAAATAAATACCTACACTGACTCCAAATGATTGGAATATTGCAACTGTGGCATCCGAAATTTTAAATCTTTTCAATGACCTAACAATGGAAATAAGCGCTGAAAAAAATGTAACATTATCAAAAGAAATTTTGTTTGTGCAATCAATTACTCAATGAAACGTCATGTTTTAACATTTTCGAATAATGAGACATTACCTGCAGAAATTCGGAATATGGCCCACACTCTTCATCGAGAAATTACAGAAAGATTTAGAAATATTGAACATAATGAATTAATCGCGGAAGCTGCAATTTTGGACCCCCGATTTAAAAAATTTAGTTTTTCAAATAATTCAAAATATGAAGCGGCATGTGCAATATTAAAAACTAAAGTTTGTTCTACAAATATTTCTAATATAAGAAGTGAAACTGATGAAAATTTCACAAATGTTCTTTCATCTTCATTATCATGTACCACTTCTCTGTTGTGAAAGGAATTTGATAAGCAAGTTGAAAAACAACTGGCAATTTCAAATTCGACATCGATAGCGGCTGGAATAATTGAATTTGATAAATACCTAAATGAACCGATAATCAATAGACATCAAGATCCACTAACATGGTGGCATCAAAGAAAAGATGTCTATCCCAGAATTTACGAAATAGTAAAAAACGTTTATGTGTCTTGGCTACATCTGTTCATTGCGAGAGCATTTTTAGTAAATCTGCGAACATTATTACTGACAGGAGAAGTCGATTAACAACCGCGAATACTTCACAAATCATTTTTTTAAATTATAATTTGTAAATTATCAATGTAGAATATAGATTTATACGTAAGCTGTTTAGTTATTTTTACATTTTGATATTCAGTTCACTATATACATTTTATATATTTATACAATATGCTGTTATGTTGTACAAAAATAAATATTTTAGTGCGTACCCTACCTGTTATATAATATCAATTTTTATTTTTCAATCCAACCTGCGACCGTATTCCAAGTATAATTTCCAAATTATTCAGTCGATCCAAGTGAGCCGAGATCCGGTTCATTGAAATTTAGTGAACTGGCTCCCTCGGTTCCCTGCTGGGATTCGGTTCACTGAACCGGTTCGGACCCGAACTGCCCACCTCTAATACAAACATCAAAGGTGCCGACGGCGAGAGAAACTACTGTGTCTATACAGCTCTATACTGTGCTAATACTAGTTAGTAGCCACTAAATATATATTAATAGGTATACTGTTACTATCCACTTAATAGGATGTTAGTGGCTACTAACTAATAGCGTACTAAGACGCTATTAAGACATTGTCTATTAATAAGGCAGATGGTTTTCAGACGAGAGTAACGTTTATCTTGGCGACTATATTAATGAGTTTGAACAGTTTGTTTTTGGACAATTTTAATTTGATCCAAAATTTTTTTCGATTATGATCCATTGATCTAATTAGTTTACTTATTTCTTTGATGACTTAATTTTTTCATACATAACCTCTAACTGTGTAATACTTCGCTTTGACCTTTGACTTTTGCCACAAACTAACTCGACTCACTCTACGGCGTTCAGAATTGTAAAGCGCTCCAAGTTTACCAAGTGGATGACGTTATAAAATATGACCTGACCATGCCAGTATCCTATCCATCATTTCTGAACGCACCCCAGTGGTGACTGGTGAGTACGTTTTGGCGGGGCAATTACAAAGACAAGACTGATTCGTTTATTATTGGTGATATACTCCCAGATGCCGAACAATCGCCGATAATAAACGAATGAGTCTTGTCTATGTTAAATGCCCCGCCAAAACGTACTCGCTAGCCGCCACTGTTCCACAGTGTCCGAGTCACTATTTGGTGTGTGGTTTCTGGTCATGGGATAATTGGTCCATATTTATTATTTATTTACTGTCAACCAAGAGCGTTACAGAGCGAACATTATTGTAACTTTTGTGAGATATTAGAGAACTTTTGCCGTGTACGAACACAATGGTTTCAACAAGATGGTGCAATGAGCTAAACAGCTGCGCGCACCCTGAACTTACTCCATCAGCATTTCGATAATAGAATAATTTCCCGGAGAACAGACTTCGAATATCCTTCTCACTCACCGGATCTGACGCCACCTGATGCATACTTTTGGAATATGATGAAAGACAAAATACTTAAATACGCCGTAGAATATTGCGGAAATACGGAAAAGAATAGAAACTTGCGTTCTAATGGTGAACATTTTATACAAATTAAAAAATAAATATACATTTTATTTTCCGTACTGTTTATTCTGACGGATACAGTAGTAGAAGGTAGCAATTAGATACGGGAAAAAATCATATTTTTAATAATAATGCACGTAGGTATAACATCTGTTGTCGAATTGTAGTAATATAATATGTATACTTACCCATATCACATAGCCTATACCAATGCAATCGGCATTACTTAGCTGTGTAGTTCGAGTTCCACCTACGAGATTTTTTTTCAAATAAATGGCCATAAAATATTTATTAATGATCGACTGATAACAGTAGAAAGTATTAAAATTAATATATTGAGAAACCACCTGGCAATTATGCAAGTACTACCTAGTTAACGTCATTGAAACACAGTGGCGGCTCTTTAATGAGAGCAAGTGAGCAATTGCACCCCCTGGAATTTTGAAACAAAACAAACCAAGCGGCGACTAACTGTGAAAGTATTTATTTATTACGTATTCATAGTTATTGAACAGGAACGTGGCGTGTACGGCACGCGAAACAACCTATATGCACCGATCGTCGTCACAAATATAATGACGACTAACAGCGCACGGATGTAAAGACCCCTTCCACCGAGAGAAACATACCCATGAGCAAAGCGCTACTGTTGCTGCGTTAAGCCATTAAACATTACATTGAAGGTGGGGAGAACTGTATTTTGTTCTAGTTCCATATCGTATAATACATAGCATGTGAGCAAGATTCCCGTCTGCTCAACGCTGTTGTAAGATGAATTTCGTGTGTGCGATACAGAATAACACGTTTTCGCGGTTAACGTATGATGAAAAAATCGCAATAAAAATCTTAAACGGCCGATGCCTCAATTATGTTTTGAAAATAAACAATCTGTTAAAGGTAAAGACGTTATAAGAAAATTCAAAATGAATATTTATCAGAAAAATGACTGGATTTGTGGGTGTGAAATTAAAAATACTTTGTTTTGTTTTCCGTGTCTTTTGTTTGGTGGTGAACCGTCTTGGTCAAAGAACGGAATAAAAGACTTAATTCATCTTAGTGCTAAAATTACGAAACATGAAAATTCCGAAGGGCATTTGAAAAATATATTTAGTCTAAGAATGTTAGGAAAAAATAACATTCAGAATGTTTTAGATCATATAGAAAAGCAGTTCAACAACACAATGAACAGGTAACAAAAAATAGGCATGTGTAAATTTAATAATAAATTGCATTAGATTTTGTGGCGCGTTTGAACTGGCACTTCGGGGTCATGATGAACGGCAAACGTCGAATACCAAGGGCATTTTTCGGGAATTGATAAATTTTACGGCAGAATTAGATAAATCGCTCAGAGATCACATCGAAGCAGCACCGGTTTTTAATTGAATTTATAAATGATTTCCCAAATTTTAATGAAAAAGTGATAGAACTGTTCTGAAAGTCAAAGACACGCAAAATGGACTTCGTTTATCGTCAGATGTAATCAAACTGTAGTGTTATATTTATTATTCCCTCAAAACAAACTGTACAATGAACAGTACCTGTCTGGAACAGTATGTCGGTGAAACTTATAAAGATTGGGTAAGCGTTCTTGTATTATACTTTTTAATTTTGAAATTATGCACTCCCTATGTGAACCCACCCCGAGCCGCCACTGTTGAAACATTATATTCTTCTGTTAAAATTGAAATGGTCAGAGAACCCTTGAAAAATCCTCAAAGCCCTTAAACACGGCAACTTTCGTATATATATAATGATAGCACCTACAATCTAAATTTAGACAATACCGTAACTCTATTTTTCTTGCAGAGAATCGCATTGCCTTACCAGAAAACAATGATCAACGAGAAGGGATGCTATTGTCCGATCTTTTGATGTTTCGGGTCCCCCTTTGTCGTCGCCTTATGTGATTGAGAAACAACCAGCATGTACGTTCAAAAACCGTATTTGTATTTATACTGAAAGAACCGCTAGTAATGTTGCTGCAATATGTGGCCAAATACACAAAACAAATTGTAATAATTTTAAATAGTTAGAATAATAAAATGTTTTATATTTCTACACAACTCGAAAAATGTAGCTTGTGTCAAATCAATAAGCATCATAAAAAAATTAAAAGAGGCGCGTTTGTTTATGACATATTAGGTAATATTCTTCATATCATGCGGTGTTCTGAAAATATTACATTGATCCATACAATCGTCCGTGGGTCTGTTAGTGATCGCGTAACTTCTGAACGACTTCACCCATACTTGACTGAATGAGGTCATATTCACACAATATATTTGTTGAGACGATTGTTCATAGCTATGCTAGGATCCGATAGGTGGAGCTGTTCAAGTTAATAAAAAATTTTATATAATGGCCCAATTGATTCATATATGTTGGTTTAGTGACAAAAAATAAAATCACAAAATCTGAAATCGTTCTCTGCCTGGCTTATACTTAAGTTTTAAACGGATATTAAGTGACATACTAATCAAAGGCATTTAATTAAGTTAGCTACATGTCGGTCCTAAGTGCAAGGTGTGCAAATGGACATTATAGTTAAAAACTACTGGGAAGTCAACGTCATGCACGAAGCTTCGTGCCAAATTAATTGTATGGGTTCTTACCTGGATGGAAGATAGCTTTTATTTTTAAATATCTCATCTTGAGAATTTTCCTTTTGAACCCATCAGAAAACTGCGAAATTTGGGGCATGTAGATTTTTTTCTTTTGGGAATTATATACATTGGTAATTTTTTTGATAAGACAAGACAAATGTATGATAGCAATGCAAAAGAAAAATGAAAAAGAACATCCATTGTATAATATATTGTGATTTATTTACATCTTACAAAAAAATTACGTATTATATAGTTTTACTAGGTTAAAATGGCAGGAGATTTTAAATATAATCGTGTTATAATGGTCTTATAATAAATAACATTGAAAACATTATTTGGAAGAAGACGTATATTTTTATCACTCAAAAATTTTAACTAAAAAACATTATAATACTCTTTTTTTCTCATTTAAAAAGTTTTTTTTTAATCCTATACAAAATAGGTAAATTTTTATTTCCCTTTAATTTCTCTTTATTAATTAAAATGTCGCTCACTACAATGACTAGGATTTTTGTCTTGTTAGTTTAATTTTTGTAGATTATGCAAGTTACCTATTTTGCATAATTTTTCACATAAAGTCAGTATTTTAAAATAGTGATATATAAAATTTTACAATAAATAAAGTAATTTTTTTCTATTATTTGAATGTACTTTTCCCATATATCTAATACTGATTAAAGGTCCAAAAATTTTATTTTAAATAAGGAAAAACAAATATAATAATTCTAAAAACTAACAGAGCGATTGTACTCTTTCTCAACAGTTTAAACCATTATTTTTAATACAAAATAATATACGTACATGATTTTCTTCTATATGTAATTAGATGTTATATTCGAAATTTAAGTAAACTGACATAAAATAAAGTGAAAGAAAAGTGTTCTAAAAAATATAGTCGTTTTTAAATTTGACTAGACCATCGGTATAGGAATATTTGGATATGGTATCTTTGATTACTTTGTTAATTTTTTTTTATTATTTTAAACATATAAAACATTATTTTATTGGAGGCCAAGAATTTTCATTTATGTCTAACTAATTTATAAAATGTTTTAAAACAACAAACACCTCTTTAACTTTGAAAATACCACATTTACATATATAAACATACCTTACAATTTTTGTATCACATACTCAATAATAAATACAGAAATAACATTTATTTCTATACAAGTAAGAAAATGGCATAATAATACATTTTTTACATACACATGTTTACAAAACAAAAGGAAGGGCAAACATTTAAAGGAGTGTATGTGTATGTAAAACAATGTATTAGATTTGAACAATGAAATTTTGAACAGTAAGTAAAAAGCAATATTAAACATTACATATTACGTATTTTGATATTACAAATTTTTAATATATATTAAACAGCATCCAGTAAAAACAGTAACACTTTTAATTATCATGCCAAACAGAAAGAAGAGCCATATTATCTTTTATGGAAAATAGTATTTTTAGTTGGAAAAATCCACTTTATTTACAACTGTTACTGTGAGCAGCTTTAATACATCGAACATATTATATATGAGTTTTTGAAAAGAAAATTTATACTTGCACAATGGAAGATAGATCAGGATCAGTGATACAACTGAAAATATATAAGTGGAGCAATTACATAGACAAGACTGATTCGTTTATTATCGGTGATATACTCCCAGATGCCCAGCATATCATCGATAATAAACGAATCAGCCTTTTCTATGTAATTGCCCCACCAAACCGTACTCACCAGCCGCCACTGCTCCCAAGCACCTACAATTTTTGAGTACAATATGAAACATGCGTCTTCAAATAATTAATAAGTTAGTTACTATAATGTATGTCATGCGTGAATGTCACAATATTTGTACCAAAATACATATTCTCATTAAAATTTGTATGAGCAAATAACCAATATTCGTACAATGTGCAAATTACATCATTACCACTTTCTATCTAATATAAAGAAATCTATAATATTTTCCAAAATGTTTCGACAAATTGCACATTGAAACGAATGTGTAGAATCCAAGAGAAACAGTTCTAAAGGTTGGTATAGAAAGGAGACTCTTGCCTCGAATACGACAACGTAAAAATCAACCAAACCACATTTTTTAGTATCGAATGAAAATGGTGATAATAAATGACAATAATTCAAAATTTGAAGCAGTTGAACAAAAGATAAATTTTAATACAGATTACAATATGTAAGCAAATAAATATTGAGATTTTTTTGATTGAATAATACTTTTAGAGTAGAAGTAGTTCCAGTGATACAATTCAACAAGCAATAATTACTATCCAAATTTAAAATTAATAATGAAAACAAGTACACCTATACCACGATAAACACTACAAATCGAAAATTATTCAACCGTGAAATTTTCTGGTGATATTTTGAAATAGCAACAAACATTAATTAATAATAAAATAAATAAATAAAAAAAAAGGCTAAGTGTGATGATTGCTTAAGATATCTGCGCAATTTGTTTTATGATTACTGCAGTGAATAATCAAAATGGAGTAAATCACGATGGTTTGTCATTTCTCTAGATGTGAAAGCTATTATCAACAATACAAGAATTCTATAGAACAAAAGTGATACAAAATAACATTACCGCGTTATATTTAATTTATTGTTGCATTTTTAACTTTGTTATATGTACGAAATTATTCATTACTTTAAACAGTTTCAATTGTTTGTACACAAATTTTACATTTATATCAATTTGAATTTATAAATTTTCTTAATCCATGTATTACTCTTATTACTGTAAATTGTATCAAATATTCCCAGTTGTTTTACTGTTCAAGAGGATCACATGTTTCTTTAAAGAAATAATATGTATTTAATATAAAGCAGAGCCCGAATATTAATGTTGCTCACTGTACATATAGGTACATATAGACGTTAATTACAGATATACAATGCATCAAAAAGCAAGAAACATTTTAGATATCCCATTATAGCTATTTTTCGCACAAAAATTAATTAGATTTAACCTTTTAAAATGCAACCTTTCATTTAAAAATTTATATTAGGTAACACATAGCAATAAAAAAGAGGCGCATTAAAAAAAATAAATCTAACTCATTTTTGTGAAACATAAAACAGATGTTTGATATGCTGCTTATTTCATAGCCCTATTGTTTAAACAAATAGATGTATTGGTGGGCTACATACAAAATCGTTGATCCTCACTCTAATATTTGCCAAGCTAAGGTCAGATGGTTTTAACAAAACAATTATGTAATACAAGACATATTGTATATAAAATAAACAGTAATCACACATTTTCAGTATATAACACATGAAGTGTTGATTTGTTAGGTATCTAACTTTAATGCTCTTGGAGATATGTGAATATTTTGAGATCTCAAAATTAAGAATAATTTTTGTCTAAAATCATGGAATACCCTATTTCTATTAGTACTTATAATCGTTTATTAATTCAATGAAACAGTATAACTGAAAATTCCAGCAAATTTAGTGAATGCTTATGGTAATACTAAATATGAAAATCAATAAAATTATGATAGCTTGTGTACTTATGATATGCAGATATTTCCAAAATTTAAGGAAAGTTAACAATATATTACTCTCTTTGCTAAATAGTACAGAAATAACGCAAGAAATTAAAACAAATTGAATTACAATAGCTATGAAAAGTCTGTACCACCATGAAAAGTAAAATATTAATTTAATACAGACACAATCATTATTAGTACTCAATATTATTAAATGATGAAATTTATATCGCTTAATTTAAGAATTAGAAAAGTATATTTTTCTAGTTACTGATATTCTTGATGTTTATATATATACTTAAAAGATGTATTTTTATAATATTATAAAGTAAGTTAGCGTATCGAGGCAAAAATGTAATAAAATATAAGATGAACAGTAGTAAAGAAGTTACACCCCTATTTAGAGTTAGTTAATAACGGTTATTCACACAGAGCAAATAATACTGACCGTTTCGCATCACAGATTTATCAACCTAATAGAATTTTGCCGCACGTTATTCTATTAAGAGGCATGTCAAAATTGTCTGTTTTGTACTGGTGTTGTTTTATAAGCTTTTACCTTTACGTTTTTTATCACATTCGATCTCCATGTATTTACTTAAATATTAAAAGCTCTCTTTCATAAGACAATAAAAAGTACTTACTACATTTGCTAATCTAAGTCAATTTTCTTGTGTTTCGTTACAAAAAAATCATTTATATTTTTGAATAATTTTAGGATTGTGTTAATATCAATAATTAGGAGCATATTATCATTCAAGATATTATAGATTATATAGAATTCCAAAAAAAACAAAAACGAAAAGTTATATATATTTTGTTTAATGTGTACAAATTTTTTATGGTTAGTTTGTGTTTAAATCGGATTATCTTGTGGAACATGCCGTAATACTATTAAGAAGCTACATTTACATCCATATAGTGTCTGTTGTATAGGAATTGCAGCCAGCAGTTTGAAAAAAAAACACTGAGCTTTTGTACATGGTTTAATAATCTGCTCATGATAATTTGTTGAACAATACAGATGAGGCCTCATTTCATTTTATAGTTGAATTACCGAACAGATGCAGTAGCAACAACGCACGAGAAATGCGTCAATTGAACGTTATACGTAAATAACGCTTCCTATTGGTTCGTTTGCAAGGACGGCCACAAACGAACCAATAGTAAGCGTTATTTTACGTATGACGCTCAAGTGACGCATTTCTCGTGCGCTGTTGCTACTGCATCTGTTCGTTAATTCTACTATAGTGGTTATCTTAATTTACAAAATTATCGACACTGGTTATCTGTAATTTCACATAATTATGTAGAAACATATTATGCATCCACATAAAGTTGGTGTTTGTTTGGTGTACGAGAATCATAGGGCTCACACTGAACATAATACAATTGAATTTCTTGAAGCATGTAATGATTGATTGATTAGCTGAAATAGATGGGTCTTCCCGCTCGCCTGACTCTTTGGCTACATAAAAACTACTTAAATACATTACCTGAGCTGCAATATCAAAAGCTATTAATAATAGCCTACTGTCCTTTTAAAAGGACGGTTTGTCAGTTCCTGTTTTATCTACCCAAAGCGTCATTTTAAGTACTGAAACATAGAGGTCAGCACAGGTTTATGTCACAGAAACGTAAAAGTTTCGTTTGGCGGCAATAGTGGTAGTGTTTATCCACAATTAACAGTTTGGAAGCCCTTAAAAAAGTGTGATTGTGGAGACAATGGCGCATCCTATTGATTTGAGGCTTACTGGGTAATTAATATAAGGAAATTGTCATGAATTTTCCTTGAAATCGCTTCAAATAAGATTCAGTAATACGACTATATCTTTACAATAAAAATGAATTGCCTGTTGTTAGCACAAAAACTTGTTAAATCTTGGTGTCCTTTTAAAAGGACAGTAGGCATATCTACAACTTTTTTTCATTTTTCTTGTGGGTTGACGTTAAATGAACTTCTTCATTATTTGGAAGATGACGATAATGTTTTTAATCATGTCAGCGTGGATGGTGAAATCAATATAGCATTAATGCCTCCGACTAATGCAACTGGTGACCTAACGGATGAGGATTCGGGAGATGAAGACTCTATGACTGTAAACAATTTGCCCGCTTCGCAACTCACGACAGAAGTTGAAATTTTTAATCCAACTGATAATTTTCAAGAGGATTTAGATTATTCTAATAATAATGTGAATGACAATCCGGACGAAAACAATGAGAACGGCCACGTTGTTGCAAGTGAGTGGGATACAGAAGACGATATTCCTCTTCATTATTATCAGGCATCCAAAAAAACTTTTAACTGGAAAAACAAAGATCTCGATGTAGAAAATATAGAGTGGCCTTTGAAGTATGGTTGCAAACCCTTACTAACACCAAAGCAGATTTTTTATTTATTTTTTGACGCCGAGATCATCCAAATATTTGTACGTTTTAGTAACGAATATGCCCAGAAAAAAAATTATTGGGGAAATATCACCACAGATGAAATGTATTCATTTTTTGGAATTTTGCTTTTAAGTGGCTATGTATCCATGCCTCGTCGCCGAATGTACTGGGAACGAAAAGACAGCCACAACGATCTAGTAGCAGGGGCATTATCTAGAGATAGATTTGAATATATAATGCAAAACTTGCACTGTGTAGACAATGATGAATTAGATAATAATGACCGATTTGCCAAAGTACGGCCACTTTTTTCTAAACTTAAAAAAAATTTCAAATGTACGCTCCACACTTTGAGACACACAGTGTTGACGAATCAATGATTCCATATTTTGGTCGACACGGTCTGAAGCAATTCATAAAAGGTAAGCCTATTCGCTACGGTTTTAAAATCTGGATGGGAGCGACAAGTCAAGGATACTGTATGTGGATGGAGCCTTATCAAGGAAAGAACTCAGTTATTGAACCTAAGTATAAGTTGTTTGGTTTAGGTCCTTCTGTTATCTTACAATATTGCGACATTTTACAAAGTATTGGAGATATTCCCTATCAAGTCTTTTTCGATAATTTTTCACAACGGTACCTCTGCTGCACGAGTTAAAAAGGAGAGGAATAAAAGCAACTGGCACTATCCGGGAAAACCGAATGTCCAAATGCCCACTTATTTCTAAGTCAGACGCTAAGAAGAAGCAAAGAGGATTCATGGACTATCGAACAACTGATGAGACGTCCGTAGTAATTGTAAAGTGGAATGACAATAGTTGTGTTAATGTTGCTTCCAATTGCCACTCGGTTGAACCTGTACATCAAGTCGCCAGGTATTCTCAAAAAGAAAAAAAAACGAGTTCAAGTGGAACAACCAAATGTCATTTCTAAATACAACTTGTACATGGGAGGGGTAGATCGTTGCGATCAGAATGTTAGTTTGTATCGAACTGGTATCCGTGGCAAGAAATGGTATTTCCCGATTGTCGCATATTGCCTTGACGTTGCAGAACAGAATGCTTGGCAATTATATCGTTATTTGGGAGGGAAATTAGACCACCTAGCCTTTAGAAGATGTGTAGCAGAAGGAATGTTAGAAAGCCACCAAGGTAGCTCTAGAAAAAGAGGAAGACCCAACAGTATGGAACATCAAGAATCCAAAATAGACAATAAAGATCACTACATAGTATCCCAGGAGAAGCAGACAAGATGCCGAATTTGCCACAAAAAAGTGCAGAAAAAATGTGCCAAATGTCAAGTGGCTTTACATGTTGAATGCTTTCCAAGTTATCATGGAAAATATGACTAATATTTTTTTCTCATTAAAAAAATTAGGTGTAATTTCGTTTAAGTGTAAAATGTGTTGCTACTTTACATATTATAGTTCATGTTATTAATTTTTTTTTTTTTATAAAACGGTCTTATAAATTTATTTAACTATGGCTACTTTAATGCCTACTGTCCTTTTAAAAGGACATACGTTTACAGCAAAGCCCTTTAACTATTTTTTTTTTCAAATTTTCTCATGTTTATTGTTGTATAATGAATCTAATCTCTTAATTTCATTGACAAAATCTAAAAAGCATAAATTCAGGCATATCTGGGTTAATGGTATTACAGAAGAAATATGTGTTATATGAATGTCTCCGAATAAAATGCTTCTTGAATACTGTGCAGAATATATGTGCGTCATTTGAACTATTTCAATGAAGCGGAATGGTTAATATTATTTACTCTCTCTTGATCATACAGGTCCATATGTTACACTATTTCACCGGTGTATTCAACTTTTTTTGTTGTTGCTCTGAACGTAAACATTCTAGAACGAATCTTCAGTAAAGGTACAACTGTCATAACTTCTGCAAATACAATCTTAGTCTTTTTTACTTTGATTGTTACAATAAATTACTTTTAAGAAATTGTGCTTCTCTTATTCGAACATTACGAGAATGTAATTATTAGTGATTAGCTAGGTACAAATGTACCAATGGTACTGTGAAACTTAAATATTTGTTATACAGTATTCTTGCTGCTGTAAAAGAATTAAATACGTTTCAGATTAGTTTATTCTCCCTTAGAATAACAATATAATGGAAAATCATTTGCATCAGTCTATAATAATAATTAGCCTAATACAGATTTATGTATCAGGTTATATAAGCGAGAAAAATATATAATAACATTCTTCAAAATATTGTTGAAAATTAAAATGTTTGTGAATTATGTAATGAAACTAATTTTTATTGCATGACCAAAAGCGACCAGCGTTGTAATTTTGAATTATACTCGGTCCATTGAATTATTTGTAATTACTATTATTGCGTCGGTATTTTATAACATTGCTATTGTTACTTAGAATATAACCATTTTTAGTATGTTTTATGGCATAGAAACAATAATACTGATCTCTGTTTTTATGATATCCACTGGTAATTTTGACTAGATGAATTATCGAGATTATAAATGTAAATATAATGTATATTCAAATATAAAATAAAAAAAGAATATATATTCACGAACCAATTCGAACGATGCAGTCTATTTTACTCAAGATAAACTTCAATAACTTAATACAAACATAAAATAACTCCAACACGTTTATATACCAAAGTGTTGGTAAATAATAAAAATAAAAAAGTATTTCGACTCGGAGCTATATGTAAAAACGATTTATAGCTTACTAACATAAATATATATCTTTAAACAAAAGACTGATATTTTTATATTTAATCTGTGTTAATTTTCGGCATATGCATTTCATTGTGTGTTTTATATCAGCGTATATTTTCTAAATGTAGATATCGAAGTTTTGATGCATATACTATAAAATATGGAGATTCTTAGGTGATACTATAATTTTTTTTATTCAAATGTGCAGTAAATACTATTTAAATAGTCACTAATAAATGTATTAGAAGAAATAAGATATTCAATGTATATTATACTGGTTGTGTCAAATATAATTAGGCATAGGGAATCAATCTATACATATATGTTGATTTCCTATGCCTAATATTTGACACATGCGGTATATTTAGAAATAATAAGCTTGAAATATAGCAGAGAGAATTTGTAGATATTTTGAACCCAAAAAGTTAACAGTAGCGACATTAAGCCAGGTATACAAATAGATGTATGCCTCACGATTTCAGTCAATTTTCTGCAGTACATTCACAAATATTTCAGGGAAAATCATGAAGATATTAGGGATCAGTTAAAGATTAAAATTTATTGCATACACTTGATGACATAGTGTTGTTGGAAGGAAAGAGAAAGGAACTAGAAATCATCACAAAACAATTTCTAACAACTGAACAATATGGCTTAAAAACAAGCACTGATGTGACGGTTTTGCAACGTGGAAACAGAAAATAGGGATATTTGAGTGTACTAATAGCCAATGAAAGCAGCAAAGATAAATTAATCGATTACGGATAGCAAAGTTATATTTGTGCAGGTGGTTAATTTCAGAGTATTACGAAATAGAAAATTAAAACAATACAAGCCAATATTAAGACCACCCCTATAATATGTATGCAACATCTGGCTTCTAAACCATAAGAAAGATAGTGATTTGGGACAGGACGATACAAAGGCGGATCTTTGGTGGCAGACGAAAATGGCTGGAGAAGAAGAAAGAATATAGAATTGTAACCACTTGTTAGAGAAGAGGATATAGGCGAGTTAGGTTAAAGCAGAAGACTACAATGGTTGGGATATCTGGAAGGAATTGAATATGAAAAATATTGCCTAGAGAAGCCCTGAGGAAAGAAAGATGAGAGGACGACCGAGAAAATTTCAACAAAATTGTTTAAAATAACGAAATGAATATAAAACAAACATTTTGTTCATCACATTTTTCTATTAATGACTTTTTAAAATAAGATAGATAAATCAATTCCACAGATTAATTATGAAAATACCATGTAATAGCATCAACTTAGAATACTAAATTTTACTAAAATAAAACATTACAATAGTTTCATGATAAAAAATATATCACTCAAAAATATGCTTTAATTTCTCTTTAAGCAAGCAGAATATTTTTAAACAATATTCCGTTTATCTATTTTAAAACAACAATAATAGACAAAACGAAATATATATTACAAATAAACATATATATATATATATATACACACAATATATGAGGAAAACAAAGTAACAAAAAATTCTTCTTGCATAGAAAAATAAACAAATATAATGAAAGTAAACATATATTCTAACATCTTACAAACATACTCTGTTAGTTCACAAGTTTGCCCACAAGCAAGAATAAATGAAGAGACAAGCAGTGAACATTGGAGATGAGAACATGAAACAAATAAAAATGCAAATGCCTTATATCAATGTCAATGATATGTGAACCTGTAAAATTTCATTATGAGAAAACAGGGTTTTAATTAAGAGCTACAGCAAATAAAATTAGTATTTTTTTGTTCTTTTGTGTTAAGGTGCATTCACGATTATGTAACCAAGGTCAAAGGCAAAAATACTGGATTTAATTTTATATATTTTTCTATTTTCATCAACAACAATTATTGTGGATTTTAAAAATTAGTAAGGCCCGCCTGGTAAGACACAAATTTCATACTACACTTTATGCGAGTTAGTATGCAAGAAATTAAAATCAGTTTTAATTTTTTGTACTTAATGTGACAATTTATATTATGGTTATAAATGTAGATACTAATACACTCGTATACGACTGCATGAGGTCAAACTTCAAACGTATCAAAATAAACACGAAAATAAACGAAACGTTCTAAAATAAATCAAGAATTATCAAACTTATCAGTTCCTTTTTGCTGTTAATCTGTCTTAAGTCCTGTTGAAGCAAACAGTGGCAGTTCTTTCATACCTACTTATATGAACTGGTTAAAAACAGTTTCATATTTTGTTAACATTTGTTGTCAAAATGATACTATTTCTACTATTTGACCACATGTTCATCTATCAGATATAATTATAATTGAAGATGGAAATCTGAAAATTCAAATTGAACTTTCATAATTTGTTTAGCCATTATAATCCACAATAAATAAAAATAGGAAAATGTGTTATTTTAATTAATGTATTTCGTATAGAACATATAGAAATAACTAGTATGTTAAAGCAGCTAAACTAAACTTGAATGTATAAGCATGGACTAGAATATATAAGCGTAGATACTTTTCGTTGTATTTCAAATTTATTTAATTTTGTTACCCACAACCGGAAGATCTATTTTGGATGTATGTTAGGTACAGACATAGGGCACATTCACACATAAGTATTAGTATCAACTTTAATATCTACGCAAGCATATTTGTGCGTCAGGCAGACCCTATACACATTCAAGTCTTTATACAACTTTAGATATATTTATTTCAACCTTTGATATTCGATTGCATAGTCGTGAATTTCCTTATTCTCGGTTTTTGTAATTAAAACAAGATGACATTGCCTACAGTAATAACAATGAACCGCACACTCAGCATCACATGCACACACTCAACTGAGATCTGAATGTATAGAATAATGCACATAACCCTTGGCCTATCTAACATTCAAAGTTTAGAGAAAATACTTATGACAAAAAAATATCACCATTTACCCTGTGCAAGTCTCTGTTGTCGAAATGCAAGTGACCAACTGTATTCAAGCGGACAGACTTGCTAGGTACTAGCTGAATATATGGTACAGGTACACAACATGAATACACAATGACGGAAACCAATCAAAAGCCGCCCAAATACGGCGGATAACCTGGTGGATGTGTCGGTGCTGTTTGAGGATAAGTATAATATGGATAATTTGGACTTGGCATATGTAAACTAGAAGCATAACTTTGGGCATAGGGAATCTGTGGATACGTCAGTGATACCGGTTCATATGGACTACTCCATGTAGGAGTCGGATATAATGGATAACCTGAACTTGTTGAATAATTATATGGAGTAGGACTAGTTCGTGATGGTACATTGTAATTACTAAATTGACCAGGTGTGTACTGATCTGAATTTTCACTTAGAGGTGCGTCCCCATCCGCGATACTAGGAATTTGGTCTACTAATGATTCTAGACCTGATAAGCTCTTGGAAGCGATGTCTTGTGGTTGACGGGGAGACGAATAATGTTCGGGCGGTGGTTCCATTCCGTATGAATGATAAGCATAATGAGGTTCACTTGGAGTAGACGGAGCTGGACTACTCAGTCTACATTCACCTTCTTCAGCCATACTTGTTGGCGGTTCGAAGTCTGGAGGTCCCAAACTTGGTGACGCTGGAGATCCAAGCTGATCAGAACTAATGGCGGCACTGATTTCTGAACTTAGATCCGAATGTGTAAATGGTTGTGAATGAGGTCTTGGTGATTGACTAAAGGGTGGTCTTGGTGACTGACTGTATGGTGGTCTAGGACTTTGACAAAACTGTGGAGCTTGCGGAGCGTAGAGATTACTTGCACTGTTTGGGGGAGTGAGAGCTGGGCCCATCTGATAAAAATTATTGGGTGATTGGATTGGTGATGAGGTTGAGTAACATTTCGAAATATTAGTCGATGTATTGTTATCAATATTCATATCTGAATCTTCTACTTTCACTTTTTTAGGCCTACCTCGTTTCTTTTTAGGGAAATCACAGTTACTGTTTTGCACTGACAGTTTTCTGACTACTGGTTTGTGCGGTGGTTCTTCACCTTCCACTTTAATTTTTTTCGGACGACCGCGCTTTTTCTTGCACGGAACAATGGAACCATCTTCATTTTTGATCACAGCATTACTAATATCTGTTATGTCAGAACAGAGGTCTGGCTTAGGTTCTGCTTCATAACAAGACTTCACTTTTGGTTCACTGAACACCATTTCAGTTTCGTTAATATCCGGTATTACACCATTTAAATAATCTCGAAATTTTTTAAGTGCAGCGTAAAATGGAACTTTATCGGCCGCTCTTGGCAACTGAGCACACCTAGCACTTGAAGACGGCATAACCCACATATACTGTGAAATAAAATCAACCATTAAGAACACCGAAACCAGTTTTTGGGTAAATTCATATACTTACTGTGTTTGTGCCTTCGACAAGATCCGGTTGCCTACCGAAGTTGAAATCTTTCTTCCCGGAAAATACTTCGTATATAAGTTTGCCATTGAATACAGCAATCTTGGGTTTGAATTTTTTCAATTTCTCTAACAATATTTGACTACCCTCTTTAATTTCTTTACGTGTTAAATCTGCGCTACCCTTAGTTGCTCGTTGTACCATGTTGGTAAAACCAATACCGACTTGTAGTAATTTGTAATCTTCGTCGGCGGACATTTGTTGTGCTGTTAAACCAGAAAGATATAAACATTTCCAGAAGTGGTTTCCTGGCCCTGCATAGTGGTGCCCTTTATAAGCGGCAAATAACCCTGGATTTATCCCAATCTGTGAAGCATAAATATAGATTTTGTAAACAAATATATTTGGAATTAATTCACAAAGCAATTACAAACTTTGTAAAAGAAAATAAAGTAAGAATTTGAATACATATCATTTAACGAAACACCTAAAGCAATACGGCCCTTTAATAAAGATAATTCATATACAAATTACATTACATATAACTAATATATTGTAAAATCCACGATGTATATCCAAACAAATATAAGCACATATTTGATTACCTGTTCTTATATACATTGATAATTATTATATTTGTTTACGAAGAAATGTGTATTTGCAAAGCATGCTCAAAGAACTATCGGTCGCAATAGTAGAAAGTTGACTTCAATTCAATTCTTATTTAAGGTATCTGGTAGCGAAGCATCTAAAAAGAGGACCTTGAGATGGAATTCAAGATGTTTAACATCGTATGGAAAACTTATCTAAGAAATCCATTGCGAAAGTGTTCCAAGTTCAGTTGAGTTGGAACATGCCAGCTAAAATTAAATTCATATAAAATTCAAGCTACTTAGAAATTCAGACCTGGCGGTTAAGATAGAAAGAAATATAATATAATTTGAGAGTAATGACGACATTCTTGATAAGTGTTTCTTTTCTGATGAGACTTGATTTCATCTTTCAGCATATTTAAATATAAACTAAGAATATACGCTTCATAGAAAATCTTGAATGAATTTGTGGAGACACCATTAGAACTAGGTAACGAATTATTGTATTAATTTTATTACAGAATGATGAACACTTAGAGAAAGATTCTTCCAACAAGATAACATTCCAGCGCAAACGTTTAACAACTACGTGCTTATATGAAACAGTTTTTTAATAATCGTCATGGGGAATAAAAAGTAATTTCTTGAAGTGAAAATTTGTATGTCAGGCGCATGGCAAGGTATGTATTTACAGCCCGTATTTCGAAAATGCATTTGATATTAGATGGAAATATTTTCTACGCGCAAATTAAGTAGCGCTTCTAGTAGTTATGAGATATATTGATAGAGTTCAATCCTAACCTGATGATACTTGCGTAGAAAACGATTTTGGGTATTAGAAAGAGCAAGCATTACAAAATGAGAAAAACATCTATAGGGAGCGCTGTATACGGTCACGCGTAAAAACTTTGGTCTACTATTTGATCATTTGTCGTTTAGCCCTTGCTTCGTGCAGTGCGATGTTCCGATACATTTTCCATCATTTATATACAATTTTAAACCTTGTGTCATGTTAAGAAAATTTAAGAAGGTTATATTGTTAAAGGACATATTATGGATGACTTCCACGAAGAATGTATTATTAATGTACATTGTGACAGTGATACTGATTCTGTATTCGGCTATTCGTCAGATGAAAACCGTTGATAAAATTTTATAAGTCTAATTTTTTATTTTTAATTTATTTATTTAGTGTTGAGGTTTACTTTTCTATTAGCTTTCGCCATGTAATTATTAATAATAAAACTAACAATTATTGTTGTACCTTGTATTCAAAAGAAGCGGGAATAAATAATTACGATCGCTTTGGTGACGATACTTTTAGCACGGATAGTACAGAGTTTAAACCACGCGTCGCGCATACAAAGTATCAGATTTGGATCGGACTCTAGTATATCACGTAAAATGAATTGCGGAAACTTTATATACGATGCGAAAGACGTAAAATCTGGAGCAACTTCAGGTGTCACTTTCTTAGACAGCAGTGAAAGGTGGCAGCTGAAATCTGTTATGATCTCTATTACATATATAATTTTTATGCTTTGTTTTGAGTAATTAATAAGGTAAATTTTAATTGGAAAAATTTTCCCAGGGTGAGATGCAAACCCACTCCTCCCAATTGCAAGTCAGGTGCGCTACCACTACGCTATTTGGGCAGTGAATTCGAGTCTTCTTAATCGTCTTGAAACATCCTAAGAAACAGATGTAATTATATAAACGTATATTATATATATTATATTATTATATATATTTTTGCCGGCAGTACGGACACATGTGGGTGTGACCCTGGGTAAATTTTTACAATTGAAGTTTACCTAATTAATTACTCAGTACAAAGCAGAAATATCATATTAGACATTTCTACGCTGAGAAAAATGAATTTTAAAATTATTTCAAATATACACATTTGTCCGTACTGTCGGCAAAAATATATAATATATATTATATATTTATTTATATATATGTACATATATATAATACTGGTGACAGTGGGAAGCCCATCGGTGCACGCCTTCTATTTGTCTATAATGCCATTGTCACCAGTAATAGCGAATCTCTTCATGGAAAACTTACAGAAAACAGCACTAAGGACGATCACACACAAACCTTTGCAAACTATGGCTACGCTACGTCGACGACACTTTCGAAATCTGGACACATGGAAAAGACCAACTCGAGAGCTTCCTGGAACATCTGAACAAAATCCATTAAAAAAAATTTTACCATAGTAATAGAAGCGAACAACCAATTACCGTTCCTCGACGTTTTTGGTAAAGAGAAAACAAAATGGGAAGTTAAGTCATACGGTATACCAGAAATCCACACACACAGGCCGATATCTCAACGCAGTCCCACCACGACCCAGCTTAGTTACAATAAGTAGTGAAAACCTTAGTGACAAGATCGCAGAGATTAGCAGATGAAGATAACATCACCCAAGAAATGGACAAACTCCACAAAGCACTCCAGCAGAATTGTTTCAGTGAATCAGCTATCAACAAAGTATCGAAACAGAAACGAACAACACCACAAGAGGAAAACGAAAAACCAAATGCCAAAACCTACTTACCCTATGTTAAAGGCACCATCGACAGAATATCCAAAATCCTACGAAGACACAACATTGAAAGAACATTCAAAACGGACAGAAAAATCAGCACACTCCGTCGGAATCCTAAAACAAAAATACTTTTAAAAAACCAAGGAGTTTATGAAATTCCGTGCCTCAATTGTGAAAAAACGTACAGCGGACAAACAAACAGAAGGGTAAACGCAAGTAGAGACGATCACAAAAATATCGTAAGAAAAGACGAGAAAACTTCATCCTTGTCCCAACATGTAAAAGAAACATCCCACACGATGGACTTCAATAATACCAAACTATTAGCGAATATCGAACATACAAAACCATGGAATCCATCGAAATTGAAAAACACCCGAACAATTTGATTCACGAGATGATACCCAGAGGTTACCAACAACATGGAAACCAGCATTAATAAGAAATGATGTCAACAAGAAACACCAAACCAAGACACCTACATCGCAAACCAGCCGTTATACTCCAACCACGGACACAACGACACGGAGCCATGCACACACTTATCCAAGGGTAACCAACGAAAACGCTAAACGAGTCTATAACCAGCATCCGAACCCCAATAGCGGCAGTTTACGAATGGCAAGAAGCAAAAGCAGAGTTATCGCAAACCTGAAGATGACAAATGTGATTTTGCCGAAACGTCGTTCAGAAACCAGCTTCGGTCTTTTCAAAGAGCAAGCAGTGGAAACATGGAAAAAAAACCGGAATTCGTGACAACACATACTACTACCCGCGGAAACCTGAAAGAGAACATATATACACATATATATATATATATATATTCAATTGCTTGATTGTAGTAATCACAAAATAGTAATAAAATGCAACATTCTCCAAATCTTATTATAATTGCACAGTGAAATTCACTTCTCAAAATGGACTTTCGCCGATCACAAACAACTGTGCTGCGACCGGTCGGTGCTGTTGTGAATTGCGAATTAAGCACTACGGGCTAGGTTTCCTTTCTGTTCTGTAAAGTCCAACACTGCCCTTGTTCTTCTACTCATGTGAATTATACTTTTTCCACTGAAGTTGTCTTTGTTTGATATGCTCAGAATGTCGCAGTTTTAATATAATGTATTAAGAGCGGAAAATAATATATATTTTTTTTCGACAATCACATGAAATTTAGTCTTCAAACATTAACTTTTTTATAACATATAGTAGCAGACCAACATATTACTTATTATTTTTAAGCTAGAACCCTGAAATACAGTCTTAGAATTTCTTAATACAGACAAATAGGCAACAAGTACATCTTCTGAATATTTGTAAGTTTCTTCTTTTTTGTACCGTATAACTAGATTATATTACTTATCGTTAACCTTGAGACAAATACTATAAAATATCTGTCAAAATTTGTTACGGTTTACAGTTACGGATTTAATGACTAATCTTCTGAATGTCTGACAGAGAAAGATATATAAGTAAGTCGACACTCTTGTCTGCAGTAGAAATGAAAATAGAAACCTAAATTTTGCTACATTCAACTACAATTCGTTAGAGAGCCCTCCCGATCTTGGTGCCCAACTAACGTCAGGTGTGTATAAAATCTGCCATTACATCGGCCATATGTAATCTCCCTTATCTGTGCTACTACAACAACATGATTCTATATTTTGGTTTTTATTGTCTACCTTTAATTTTTTTCTTATACCTATTGGACTTTTTCAATCATTCAAATAAAATATTCAATAAACTTACTATAGCGAGTCTTCTAGTTTCCGTGTGCTTTTGACTGAATGAACAAATCGTTTATTGGTTATCAAAAAAAAAGCCACATGACACTTCAGTAATAAATATAAGGTGTAGATTCCGCGGTTAGTATCTAAATGTAAGTCTGGGCTGGAACCGCGTCAGGTTAGATATAAATGCCGACGTTTCGCAAACCGAGATTCATAGTAGTACTGCATTACTAAAAACTGACCGTAACCTACAAACTGTCCACGTTTATTGTCTTTGCATTATTAGGGAGGTGATTTTCATGAAAAGTTTCCAAAAATTTAAGTTGATTAACTAGGTCGTCTACATCTGGCTGACCCACATCGTGACAGGACCAGACGTGACTGATAGTATTATTAATGAAGTTTATGATAATGTAACATCTCAACATTTAGAAAACTCATTTAAAACATGAAGAACAAAGTTGGTGCACGCATCAAAACTAGACAACATATGTTTTAGTACGTAGTATTTGTTTCCCAAATAAAATTGCGTCAAAATAATCATTAGTCACAATAACAAAAATGACATATGTATAGTATGTAATATGAGATATATTACGACGACATTGTTAACATATAATTGTTTGAAACGTTAAATGTAGTACAAAATAAGTGGTATACTAAATTCACAAGTAACTCAATATTGCATATAAACGCAGCACCTGTTATTAAATTGTTAATTGGATTTTTTAATATTGCTAACGACAAACGAGCACAGGTAAATCGAATTTAAATTAAGTTGCATGATACTGAAAGAAATAAACAGAAGAAAGTTTAGAAGGTACTACATTATATATATATACAGCTTGAGCGCGCGGGGTATGATCACCCGATGCCAGTCGATATTCTTCGGACGTATATTCGAAAAAATGATCTCCGCCAGCTGTGTTCGCCAGATATAGATATAATATTATTTTTCTTAGTGGTTGCTCATTTTATAAATTTAAGTATGGACATTTTATCCATCGAAGAACGAAAGTTTGTTGTAAAATGTTATCATCGTGGTCAATCTATTCGACAAAACATGCTTTCTTTTCAAACGCAGTAATTATTTTATTTTTGAATGCATAATTCTGCTATAAATGTATTCAACTTATTTTTCCAGAGTTGTTATTTCGTTATATTTACTGGAGAGAATCTCTAATTTTAATTTCTATTTCAAGGGTCGTTTTTATGTTATTTTATGGTATTTCTGTTATACTTATTTATAGTTTTTTTTTACCATGAAATTTCTATTTATTTATTTTTCTCTAGACATCTTAGTTTATTCTGCAGATGTTTCAGGCGGGTTGTTTTTATTTCATTCTAAAACCCAGTTGTACTGCTATAACTTTGTACACAACTACATTATTATTTAATTTCATTAGGATAATCATAATTACGTTATAAGTATTACAATCTTCGCGTTATTATCGACTTAGTTATCTAAGCAATCATCATCACTTAAAGAGAAAATTTAATTTGTTCTTTTTGTCAATCTGCGAAAAAATAATCAGATCACTATGAGTTCGAATATGAGCAGACAATGTTAGTATGTTGTGCCGTAACTCTAATATGTATTATCGGACCACGTTTAGATGTGAGTTTACGTATACCATCGGGTGATCATACCTCGCGCGCTCTTGCTGTATACAGGGTGTCTCAGCTTTTGCGTTACAGGTATTATCTACTTTCCCTGTATAGATATCAGAAAACTTTTCAAATAAAAGTTACTTGATATTATGATGTGTCGAAAATGACAAACAGAGAATTTTATTTGCTCGTGACCTTGAAGGAGATTTCAAGGTCAACTTTGTTTTTTTTAATGGATATATGCATTTTTTAATGTTGCATCTTATTTATCAAAAACTAATAAATAACTTTTATTTGATCCATTTTTTATTTTGCCTTGTCAGTTTTGACACAATTCAGATAAACTTGTCAAAAGCAATTTTTATTAACTTAAAGGAATACGATAATTATAAGTAAGTAATTCAGTGCAAAAAAAATTAAAAAAATAAAGAGTAAGTATTTCAATAATAAATATCTCAAATTAGTGCATGTAGTTGGATAAGAAAACAAAACAAGAGGCATTAATTTAATAAATGTTCAAATTGGGCTCCATCAGCGTGGACACAAGCTTCCAAACGACGTCTTAATCCTCTGTTGCAAGATGAAAGTATCATTCCGTGAGTCATAATCCGGCATCCCATGCGAATTCGATTTTTCAGATCATCAAGATCTGCCGACCGAACTTGATATACAAATTCCTTTAAATAACCCCACATGAAAAAATCAACAGGCGATAAATCCGGGGAACGAGCAGGCCAAGGGATAGAACCTCTATTTCCAATCCATCCATTGGGGTACAGCGCATTTAAATAATTCGTCACAATTTGCGCATTATGGGGCGGAGCACCATCTTGTTGCCAAATTATGTCTCGTCTTTCATTAAGAGGAATATCTTCCATTAAATCGGGAAGCACATTTTGTAAAAAATGTAAATAACGTTGTCCTGTCAGGGTTCCTTCGTAAAAGTGGGGTCCAATTAAATGCCCATTAAACATTCCACACCATACATTGGTTCCCCACACTGTTTGAAAGCGTGCTTCCTCCATCCACCGCGGATTTTTGTTGGACCAATAATGCGGATTATGTTTGCAAATTTCTTGGCATTTGCGACCATTTATTGATTTATTACCAATTATTCAATCATTTATGGTAAAATAAAAGACAATTTTAAAAAACGTTTCGACAATTGTATATTGTCTTCCTCAGGCTATATATATATATATATGTAAATATATATCAAAACAACTATTTAAACCGCAATCTCCAGAACTGGTCGATAGTGAAAACCGCAATTTCCCAAGACATATTAAATCAGTACAGGCTTTGGTAAAAAGCTTTGCTGTTGGGCATGAAGCATAGAAAAGATGAAACACATAGAAATAAACTAACAGCAATGTCTCAAAGTATACTAGAAATGTTAGTAGAATATGTTGACTTGAACTCTTATTATAGATGGCATATACATGTTATGACATATACATGTTATTATTGTTAATCACTGTAATGATATTTAGATTATAAATATGCTATTCTACTGAAAAAATAAAACTACTAATTTTAAGGCCTCAAGAAAATGTATACTTAAGGATTATTGTACGAAAAATTACTGCATTTATTTTAGCCGTCATATGGTATAGATATTTTCCAATTAGAAAAGCTCTTTTTCCAATGAACTCGAAGCCACTAATGTAAAGTTATGCAGACTAAGTCGGTTTCAAAGTAGTGATGGATGTTCATTAGCATCCGAAGGTACGTAAAAAATAATAATATTAATTAATACTACACCCATCACACGAATATATCCGAATCCATTCTCTTACTAACCTTGGAAATAATATATGCTGGGGTCAGCTTTATAGCGTTAGTCCTAGCAAATGGAACCATAAAAGTTGAGTTGTATCTCGAGGTAACTCGTGGACAACAAACAATATTCTTTCCAGTATGAAGGGGAGTCAATTTTCTCACAAAGAGTGTCTTTTCTTGTTTGTAAAGATAAGTGGCGTAATAGTAAATCTGCTTGGGGTGTGCCCCTCTCCGGATAAACACCATCGATTTTGAATGATAAAAACTACCAGATAAGAGATTCGTATTCAACTTATGTAGGCCGAGTACAAGAATTTGAGCAAGGCGATACTCGTGATATATTTGGAGAAACGCTTTACAAAACCAAGTGACCAAGTCAAAAACCAAAACCAAGTCAAAAATTACACTAAGATCTGTGACTTCGAATTTTCATACAATCTTTTACATGATAGCAGTAGAATGGTGTAGAGCAGTGGTTCTCAACGTGGGCGGTAGCGCCCACCAGTGGGCGCTGGAGGATTTTGGGTGGGCGCTGTACGGTGTAAAGGTAAAGCTACACTACACAGTAAAAAATTAGTAAAATTATACAAAAATGCAAAATGTTTAATATCCGCGTTCACCAATGTTCCTATTATGCATTGTTAACCCCATCGTTGCTATGGTTACGTACATGCTGTTTCTATTTCTGTGCTTAACTATGTTATTGTATGTATGACGCAACGCGCGGACTCTGTGAGTCAACGTGAGTATAGTGGACCGCATTTCGAATGTTCCAAGGTCGAGAGAGTTCGACTTCCAGAGAATTCCATGCAGTGCGGTATATATAGCGAAGTCATTATTCGCATGATTCATTCTATTTACGATAGTCAGCGATAACGTTCGAACAGAGACAAATATTCAGTGTGCGATAGTTGTGTGATTAATTAACAGAGTGTTAATCAAAAATATTGTACATTTAGCATACACGGTTCTGTTATAAAATAAACAATATATATTTGAGCTGAATTAAAACTAGGTAGAGCAATTTTTATAATCGAAAACCGTTTATTACAGGTAATAATCATTTATTGATGTTGGTAATGTTTTTAATAACTCAAATTATTTTAGAAATCTAGCTTATACAAAATACTTTAATTATATTGCTCCAACCAAAATTGTTTAACATTGTTTAACATCGGTCTTTTTTACACGACAGCAATGGCCCCTCCAGGCAAAAAGCAGGAGGTGGTACGCCAGTATTCGGTCGACTATAAAGCCTTCGGTTTCGTACCAAGCCCAGCGGATCGCACAAGACCGATGTGCCTCATTTGTTCCAATGTCTTCTCAAATGAAGGTATAAAATCCTCTCGTATGCGTGACCATCTAGAAAAGATGCATTCGGACAAAAAGGACAAGCCCGCAGAATACTTCAAGAAACTGCGTGATGACAGGGAGAAAACTACCCCGTCCATTTCGTCTGCTTTTGCCAAGGTGACAAAGATTCGGCGTGATGGCCTGCTGGCATCGTATAACATTGCATATATGATTGCAAAGGCTGGCAAGCCGCACACTGTGGGGGAAACACTGATTCTGCCTGCCGTGAAAGAGGTGATTTCGACTGTCTTACATAGGAATGCGACAGAAATAGTGAAGGCTATCCCCCTTAGCAACGACACGGTCTCCAGAAGAATAGATGAGATGGCAAGTGATGTCGAAATCCAGTTGGTGGACATTCTCAAGAAGACCAACTTTTCCATCCAGCTTGATGAATCGACTTTGAGTGATAACACTGCGCTTCCATGTCTTACGTGAGGTACTTCGACGAAACTGGGGAAACAAAAGAGGACATGTTGTTTGCAGAGTCCTTACCCCTTGACACAACTGGTACATCCATCTTTGCTGCTGTCAAGAAGTACTTTGAAGAAAAGGAAATCCCGCTAATCAACATTCACTCCTGCGCAACAGATGGAGCACCAGCAATGGTTGGGCGATACAAGGGGTTCCTTGCTCTTCTCAAGAAGGAGCATCCAGATATCATCTGCATACATTGCGTAGCGCACAGAGAGCATCTTGCAGCGAAACGGCTGACCCCCAGCCTTCATGACTCTCTCAATCTCGTGATCACGGCCGTGAACGTAATAAAAACAAATGCAAAAAGCGATCGACTATTCCGCAACCTCTGCCAGGAAAATGACGAGATCTACAATCGGCTGCTGCTTCACACCGAGGTGAGATGGCTCTCTAAGGGCAACTGCTTGGCTCGATTCTGTGAAATGTTCGATTCAGTTGTCACTTTCCTGCAAGTCAAACATGAGAAGTTGGCCGGTGAGCTGAAGAAACACAAATTCGACATTTTCTACTTGGCTACAATCTTCAGGAAACTCAACGAGTTGTCTCTCCAGATTCAAGGTAAACTGGTGACACTCATCGACTGCAAGAGCGCAGTCACCACCTTTATCGACAAGCTGGCCCTTCTCCGCAGTAATATCGTTAGGAAAGAACTTTACCAATTTAGTGAAATTAATCAAATGACAGAGACACCCACAGATGAAGATCTTCTTCGATATGGGGCTCATATTCAGCAACTAAAAGAGGACCTTACATCGCGCTTCCAAGACCTCATTGAACTGGATGTACCTGCATGGATCACTGACCCGTTTGGAGTCGTGCTGGAAGACGTTGACGTTAAATTGCAGGAGGAGTTGATGGAACTTCGCAACAACGAGTCCAAAAGAACACAACAAGTCCGAATCAAAACAGGCTTCAAGGAACTCTGGCAGAACCACAGCATGGCAGGACTATTCTCTACAATGTGGGGAATTGTTCACAAGCTTCTTCTCACGTTTTCGACTTCATATTTAGTGGAAACCGGATTTAGTGCGGCTACATTTCTGCACTCAGACAAGAGGAAAAGGCTGGACATGGTCAACAGAGGGGACTTGCGGCTTTATTTGTCTCTGCTGACTCCTCGCGTGAAAGAGCTGGTGAGCAAGCACCAACCTCAAGGATCGTATTAGTGAAGACTGCATGGGTTGGGCTCACAAATTTATTAATTTAATTTTGTTAAATAAAATTCAATATTTCAATAATAATTTTTGTTTGTATTAATTAATATTTTTAAATAAATTTAGAGGTAGAATTTATTACTTCTTGTTTTAATTACTGTGCCCAGGTTAACTAGTCCATAATCCATAGTCGTAGTCCATGACGTGTCCCTTCGCGATTTTCTGCAGTGGGCGCTGGGATCTATATAAAATCCAGTAAGTGGGCGCTAGGCGAAAAAAGGTTGAGAACCACTGGTGTAGAGGAACACTTATAAGTAACCACGCAGCATTTGTTAATGTTTAATTTAGGCCTATCTCTCGCACCATATAGCCAACATGTCTAACCCCTCTGAAGATTACGCATGTCGCTGGCTGATGTAATCTGAGAATATATTTTAATGTCATTCGTGTACCCAAGAACAGGACAGTTTATTTGGAGGAGTAAATCATTAATAAATAGGACAAATAACAACGGACCCGAGTTTGATGCCTGAGGGATGCCAGACGTAAGAATAAAGTTGCTAGAACAGAGTCCGTTATACTAAGATAGCATTTTCTATCGAAGATATAAGATCTGAGCATGCTGACCAAAGAAGGTACAATGCCAAATGAACCAAGCTTATGCAATAGTATTTATGATCAATCTAGTTGAAGGCTTTTGACAAGTGGGTGTAAATTAGATCCACTTGCCCACACTTATCCAAAGATTCTCCAATGTATTGAGACACAGCAGCGAAATTGGTCAGAATAGAACGACAAGCGATAAATCCATGTTGGTTTGGCGAAATAAAGGAACGAGTACTGTGAAGAAGGCTGCGGTAGACTCCTTCTCATAAAATTTCGTCAAGTAGGAAATAATAAAGGTAGCCTAGAATTTCTTAATAATGTACGATCTCCCTTTTTATGAACTGGGGTAATTCTTGTGATTTTCCATTGTTCAGCAAAAATATTCGAAGATATATATAAATTGCTAATCGTTCTAAAGGGAGTAGCAAAGATGTATCTACAATCGCGGATAAGGAAACAACTGATCGTCACCTGATGTGCTCTTACTGGGGAAAGCAGCCATTAATTCCAGCAACTCATCCTCAGTTACATATAAGAATGACTGTGAAATGAAGTTGTAATTTGATTCTGGGCCCGAAAATTTAGTAGATAAATCTAGTCCAGGCGAAAAGGTGTTTGCAAAAGCATTGACAATGTAACTAGGATCCGTGAAGGTATTACCATGTTCATCACTTAGTGTGTTTAGTCCCCGAGTAGTACGTCTCTTTGCAGAAAGAAAACCCCCAAGGTTTGAAGGGTCAGTTCTAATAGAATCTTCCGTTATTGAAAGATATAAAATCTAACTTTCATTAATCTCTCTCTTAAGCAAGGTCTTAAGTCGCTTAAATTCATTATAGATCACAATATTTTTCGATTGAATCAATTTTCTATGGTAGTAGTCTTTGTTTTTAATGTGGAATATTATCTCAGACGAGAACCAAGGTTACAGCTGCCGTTCAATCTTTATAAGCCACTACACAAACTTGGACCCTTTTCTGAATAATCAACTTCTAATACTCATGCATTTGCATTAATTATAGTATCAAAGTATAACAAATTTTATTTGGATCAGCAGCCGTTCAGTTTTATTTAACATACTCCATCAATCTTAATAACATATTTGGCACTCTGCACTTTTTTCGTCAAAAGCAAACTGATTCTTCTGAAATTTATTAATTATACAAGATAAAAAACTCTAAATCCTCAGAATAAAAAATACTGTAATAAATTGACCGCTTTTGAATATAAAAGTTTAATGCAACATAAATCACAAACTAGTAAGGAGAAATTTGATTTGTTGAGATAAATCAACTGATTTTACAACATTTGATTGATTCTAACTTGTTTGCGATTGTATGTTGGAAGAAAGCTAAAATGGCATCAAATTTTAATGTTATTTTGTGTTTCTGGCCATTTTTTGATTTGCTGCCATTTTATACGTTTACGTTTAACACTAATGGAAATGGAGAAACTTTGTATATGGAGACCGAAACAGAGATTTTTCGAAGCAGTTTTCAAAGCGAGTAACTGTAGTCGAAAAAAATTCTGTTTATATAATTCAATATCCTCTACTTCCTTACCAAATTTCATTAACATCTGCGATTCATACTAGAAAATTTCTTCCTTGTTGATTTTAGGCTACCAATTCCTTCAAACAATTATTACTCAATCAAGGAAATACGTCGGTGACGCAGGTCTACTTTTTTCAAAACTCACTGTTGTGTCAAATTCAATTTTTCCCTTCGGAGTGCTCGTCTTTTTACTACATTTACTTGTTTTGTCTGGATTTACTCTCAGTCCTACATAAATATACCGGGAGTTGCTCATAAACAACAGAAACCAAGAAGAGGATTATATAAAAAGATGAATTATTTTAGTTGACCATCACATATTATTACATTAATTACACTGTTCTGGTATTAGAGGAAATATCTTGAAGTTCGCTTCGGAGTTACCTAAAAAAAATCGGGCTCATTATCTATGCACAACTTAGTAAAATATCTTCCAATAAACTAATTTCAGATGAGGAGTATCACAGGGTAGCATTTTTGATCGTCTTCTTTAATCTTATCCACGTGAATGATGTGACGGTAAAATAAGCCAGACAATGATGTAAGTAGTAAAAATAATTACAATTTGATAACTATTACAACAGAATAAGTACAGTAGGGAATAATGTCTCCAAATAATATAACAATTAACAAAAAAATGTATTTAGTGAATTTAAGCGCGTCAAATATATAAAATATCATTCACGTTTGATCAACCACAAACACTATCTTTCAAACTATTAGCACAAAATATTTAAAGTTAACGACAAAGAGTAGAATACATTGGAATAATCACATTGAGAAATTTAGTAAATAACTTCGATGGACGCTGGATAATTGGACAAAATTCAATTATTATCTTTCTTATAGCACAAGAATTCGTTCTATACTTGATATACCAAGCCGTAGATTTTCAATGAGTATCTTATAATAACCAAAACTATATTACACTTTTAACATGTTTTGTGTAGGGCGTTTCACAGAATTAATAAAGATAATAATAATATCCTATACCTTTTGCTTAAAGTCACACATAAAACGTTTTCAGGCTACGCAAGAACTTCTAACACAAAATTGCCAAAACCGAAGGCTTTACATGCTCCCTGAAGGACGGTATAGAAAGTATTGTGTATAAAATAATAATCAACATTAACAGATACAATAAAGAGGCTACAATTACTAGCTTATACATACATCGAACGAATGAAGACATCAGGGTTAGTAAAACGCCATAACAACCTAAAAAGATGAGGAGTGGGCACCACACGATTTTCTTATACACATGTGCCTTTCAAATTATGCAAAGTTGTTCTAAATTAAGGTTTAAATACTTTTATCCTCTTAAAAAAATAATTCGCATTTTGAAAATTCTTTTATACAAAAATTATTCAAAATCCTATTCTAGGTACTTCTATCCTCTTAATAAATTCTATAGAATACATACTTTGTGAGATATTTGCAAAAAAAAAAATGCTATCGCTAAGGGTAAAAGTATTATTTCTGGCCCGAATTTTGAAATTTCATTTACATAAAAAATATTCCAAATCCAGCTCTAAATACCTTGGCAAAATCACAAATTTAGAGGGGGATGAAAATACGTATTCGCTAATGTAGAACAAGTGAGCATATAGTGATTTTGCCAAGTGGGACTTTTATACTCTTGATAAATATATACATAATGCATAATTTACGACATATTTGCTAAAAATCGCTATTCGATAAGAGTAAAAGTATTACTTCCGGCCTGAATTTTGATTTTTTATATACAAAAGTTATTGGAAATTAAGTTCTAAATACTTTTATATTCGTAACGTACCTGTTTAAAAAGCATGGCTTGCGAAATATTAGCAAAAAACTGATTTTCGTTAAGAGTAAAAGACCTACTTCCGGTAGGAATTTCGAAAAACTTTTTTAATAAAATTCTTCTCAAATTTAATTTTGAGTACATATGAATTCTTTATAAATATGCTTAAACTTAGTAATTGACTAATAATTGGCAAAATTCGATTTTTTCACGGAAGTAAACTACTACTTCCGCTTTACCGATTTTACTGTAAATCTAATCAGATCTCAAGAGGGAGATTATATTCGTAAAGACAAAATTTGGAATTGATATCTATAGCGGTTTGACCGCTATCGTGGTCACACACACAGAGAGACAGACAGATACACACAGAGAGAGACATTTTTTAAAAACCACTCAGGCGACATCAAAACGTGGACATCTGCAAAAATCTCGAGGTCGAAAATTTTCATCATCACTATACTCCCGTAACAGTATTGTAACGTTTTCGGGTTCCAATAAACAACTCGTCTTTTAGAGTCTCCAAAATTAAGTTATAATCAGCCTGTACTTGAAACAAATATTTCTCGGGATCCTCACCTTCATTTATTAAAAGGTCACGAAGCCGATCCTGGAGAATTGTTTTTTTCCAGACGTATCTGCGTCCCTTTCCTCCAATTCTGCCCTTAACTCGGAGACCTTTAATTCTTCCAAACGTTTGGTAGCCATTTATTTATTTATTTGCATTTATGTTTATCCCACTTCTGACACCAATTGCAACGTTTTCGGGTTCCAATAAACAACTCGTGCAATTATTTATTTAAAAACAGTCTGTATATTTATATACTTAAAATTACATAACAATATAAAAATATAAAACTAACGTAACACACTTAAACTACTACAATTTAATTATCACAGGTATTTATTTATTTCCATTACTAATATGTATGTCCGTCCTGTATATTTATATAACACGGCACTTAAAAAACTATTTATTTGTTTGGCTACTTATTTATTTCCACTGTTCCCACGAGACCACTTCTTTATCCCGAATTACTCATCCCGCAATTAATTCCGCAATGAATGAATCCGCCTTATATACGTATGTGAAAACATCTCGAAGCATTCTCGTAAACTCCATCTCCCTCTCGAATGTCTGTAGAATATTCCTAGACATTCTGTCTCCGCTGGACTATGCCGTACAGTGTGGAGATTGATTTATGGTGGTGTGTAAATAAGAGCGTTTTTATACGTCGGGCCGAGATGATTTATGGTCTCTTTTTGTACGTGTGACAATTTCGTTTTTATCGCGCCGAGAGATCTGATTCTTTTATTTAATGTAAACTCATTTCGTTACATTGCCCCCTTCTTAAAAACTGCGTTTCGTCCCGAAACACACTATTCCATGTTCTTGTCGCTGGCGGATGACGAAATCCACACCGGGACCCACGGGTGCACCCAGCCGTCTTGTGGCAATGGCAATCCACCGTCTTAGGTTGTATAACGGGCTGATTGGGTTGATAGCTGCATACAACTATTTCCATACCAGTATGCCGAAACACCACCTCCAGCATGTTTCTTACGGTTCTCCATTCCAAACGGTCTAATCCACAGCCCAGTTTCGGAATTGCCAGCCTCCCCACATTCTGCTCGTGTGCACGTCCTCGTAGATCGACAAGGGATTCCCATAAGCTGGCTCTCGTGGTTTTCCGGCAATTTGTCACACATCCGCCACTTCAGCGCTGTCACGTCCATGGTATGGGGCAATTGGTTAAAACACACCATCTCTGGCTCACTATGGGGTGTTAGTCTCATGCGATAAACGACGTCATCTATTTGCTCTAGTATTTCATATGGTCCCTCCCAGTATTCTTGGAGTTCTGGGGACAGGCATCTGCGACGTTGAGGATCATACAACCAAACAAGGTCTCCTTCTCCGTAACCACCTCTCTCGGCTTGCACGTGGTAACCATTCTTCGTCCTGTCGCTGACATCCTGAGTGTGATGGCGTACTCGCTCGTGGACATCCTTCAACCTTCGCCAGGATCCACTGACGCAGTCTTCTCCATTTGGGTTCTCCACAACACACTTGAGTAGATCATCCTCTACCTTCAGAGAGTCCCATTGAGCCCAGTAGGATTCCAGTCCCCGTGAACGAGGAGCCACTTCTTGCCAAGCCGGTCCGCGACCAATTCCTTTCCAACCCATCAATGAACCAAGGTCTTCATCAGCTTCTTGACCGATCCGCAAATTGTCAGGATGCCACTGATCGTCAACCATGGCAGTTCTGAATGTGTTGGCCGATTTTTCTTCTAGTCGGTTACCATGCCTGCAGTCTTCTGGACGTTGCCTGCTTGCAACAGCATCAGCGTTTTGGTGTTGCGCAGATGCAATTTGCGTTATTGGTTTTGAAGCTCCACGATACTGGGTCGACGATTGCCTCTTCTCATCGACCCGTTTCATTTTCGCTGCTCCGCTATGGTCTCCTTGGGCTTTTTCCCGCATTTACCATGCGCATGGCCCATTTCCATCTCCATTTCCATTTCCAATTCCAGCATCGGAGTGTTCTTCTCTTAGGTTGCACCTGATTCACCAATCGTCGAACTACCTGTTCCAGGTGTGCATGCTCATACTTCATCTCAAGACGCTTGATTGATTTAAGGTGGTCTTGACACTCTTCCGAAAGTAAGGTCTGCACAACATCACTGGCCTGTCCTCTTAATGACATAATTAGGGTAGTAGCTTCCTTCGGGGACATCCACCCATTTGCTCCTGCAGCGGCTTCGAATTGTTTCCGGTACGTCATCCATGACGTCTTTCCATCGAAGGTGGGAGGTTTTATCGTTGCCTTCGCTGTTCGGGAATTCTCCAGGCTTCCGCTTAAGATGTCATGGGGACCGCAGTCGTTCATCGCTGGCAACTGAAGCTGAACCCCAAACTCGTCCCCCATTCCGAACACGCGCTCCTCAACTTTCTGTTCTACGGCTTCGATGGCCTCAGAAAACTCCCGTCTCCCACTCGATGAATTCTTTTGAATGTCTCCCTTAAAAGTAGTCTCGAGTTGTTTTGAATTACTTGCAATTTCATTTCTTAAAGCTTTTGAATTATTTGCAATTTTCTTATTTAAAGCTTTTAAATTATTTTCAATTTCATCTTTCAAAGCTTTTGAATTATTTGCAATTTCATCATTTACAGTCTTGAAATGTTTTACAACATCTTTTAGAGTCTTCATATTACTCTCGAAATGTTTTGCGATTTCATCTTTTAGAGTCTCCAAAATTAAGTTATAATCAGCCTGTACTTGAAACAAATATTTCTCGGGATCCTCACCTTCATTTATTAAAAGGTCACGAAGCCGATCCTGGAGAATTGTTTTTTTTCCAGACGTATCTGCGTCCCTTTCCTCCAATTCTGCCCTTAACTCGGAGACCTTTAATTCTTCCAAACGTTTGGTAGCCATTTATTTATTTATTTATTTATTTGCATTTATGTTTATCCCACTTCTGACACCAATTGCAACGTTTTCGGGTTCCAATAAACAACTCGTGCAATTATTTATTTAAAAACAGTCTGTATATTTATATACTTAAAATTATATAACAATATAAAAATATAAAACTAACGTAACACACTTAAACTACTACAATTTAATTATCACAGGTATTTATTTATTTCCATTACTAATATGTCCGTCCTGTATATTTATATAACAGTTCTATTTATATAACACGGCACTTAAAGAACTATTTATTTGTTTGGCTACTTATTTATTTCCACTGTTCCCACGAGACCACTTCTTTATCCCGAATTACTCATCCCGCAATGAATGAATCTGCCTTATATACGTATCTGAAAACATCTCGAAGCATTCTCGTAAACTCCATCTCCCTCTCGAATGTCTGTAGAGTATTCCTAGACATTCTGTCTCCGCTGGACTATACCGTACAGTATGGAGATTGATTTATGGTGGTGTGTAAATAAGAGCGTTTTTATACGTCGGGCCGAGATGATTTATGGTCTCTTTTTGTGCGTGTGACAATTTCGTTTTTATCGCGCCGAGAGATCTGATTCTTTTATTTAATGTAAACTCATTTCGTTACAGTATTATGTTAGTTTATTTGCCAAACTTGTCCACATTTGTGATGGCGGCTATTCAGACCGAATGATGAGAAAAAAAAAGCCAAGATAAAGCATATTCAACGGCGATTAAACCTAATTTATAACTGGATTTAGACTGCGCGGTGGACAAAGAAGATACATAGAGAATTAAGAAAATCATATAGATTATTAGAAGAAAAAACAAGCAGACAAAAGAATCGTTATACTTGAATTAACAAGAAATCTAGTCAACATCGACAAGAATCACATTCAAAATAAAATTTAATATATAAATGAAAATTTGCAAGTTCCGATGAAAAGCAAGTCACAAAAGAACGCTGGAAACAAGAAACGATTGGCACGACATGTACATCGCCCATAAACAAGCATTTAGCCACCATCAGACATGATTTCTTTATAAATGTAGATTGCAACAATGTTGATAATCAAAGTGACGATGTACATACATTCAGTCAAAGAGAGTTAATAATTCAAACTGTTTTTATAGTGTTGGAATCACTGAAGTAGACATTATTAACATAACTCTAGCTGTGACTATAATGGAAAGAGTACCACATTAATAAAAATATAAGGGGTTATACATTGTGTCACAATTAAAAGCTATCTTCAACAAGTGTTTGTGAATGCCTCACAAACACTTGTTGAAGACAGCTTCTACATGTGACACTTTGCCAATGTTGATAATGTTATCGATGTACTGCTAATACACAAGAGTGGAAACATACATACACCCAGCAACTTCACTGTTACCAGTTCTATTAAAAATCCAAGGGAGTCTGATAATAATAAACTAAAAAAAAAGGATAATTCGTGAAAGCGAACATGAATTTAGATTTTTAAAAGGAAAGACAAGAAAACTATGTACTAATCACGAAAACCATTAATATAATAACATTTTATTTTCATCAAAAATGCAATTTCAAACCGAACTTTTATATAAAAAAGCTTTTTTCTCAAAATTTTATGACTTTTTCTGTTTTTTTGGTGCCTTTTAGTCCGGTCTTCAATTATAATTAATGCCTGATTGACCGGGAGTTGTGCATTGCTCTCACATTACCGGTACAATATTCAGATTTCTGCTGCATGAAATTGTGATATCATTTTCGTATTCTACATGTTCAAATTTGATACGTTCATTAATATCTCTGTTATAAATATTGGAAAGTATGGGGCACAATACCAACCCTTGAAGGACTCCGTGCATAACATGTTACAACGATGATGACGCAACCGTTATCAAAATATTGATATCTTTGGAAGATATACAGACACATTGAAATTCAGAGAATACGGCACAATACCAATTTTTTCAGAACCCCGTACTACATACATTCAAAGTCGTTAACTGGAGTACATGTCTGGTGTTAAGTTGTATAACAAACTACCAAAGAATAAAAACGAAAATGAAAACTGTGAACACATTGATGTTAAAACTAACATCAAGCAGTAAATAATTACTGTGACTTACATATATACCTTTATACGTAAAACGTATATGCATATATGCATGTGTTTGAGATACACACATACATTAAGTGCTATTGTCGACAATCGAACGCACAGACACCGGTGTTTCGACCTATGAGGTCTCATTGTCGAGAATCTCCACGCACACTGATGAGACCTCATAGGTCGAAACACCGGTGTCTGTGCGTTCGATTGTCGACAATAGCACTTAATGTATGTGTGTATCTCAAACACATGCATATACGTTTTACGTATAAAGGTATATATGTAAGTCACAGTAATTACCAAAGAATACATGGAAACGGACAGAAGCTCGACATAAAAGGGAGAATACTGAAACACTTAAAAGCTAAATTTATAGACCAAGTGATTAAGCAGGGCCTGCTAGGCCCCATATCGATATTCTGTGTACAACCACAGGTGGTATAACATTTTGCATATTACATATTTAAATTTAAGCTATTCTACAGTCATACAATTAGCTTATCGAATAGGACACGATTTATTTCGCGGCATATATTTATTTTTAAAAAAATTTACTATTTTACTTCTATCAATATTGAACGCAACGTGTAGACAATGGGTAAGACGTAAATTTAATTTATGTATTTAAAAATAGTACAGTATCACCTTAATTTTCTTTTAAAAAAATCAGCAAAATAATACCGTTAATCATCAATTTAAATTGGAATCCGAACAAAATACCTTCTTTTATAATTTATCTGGAATTAAATCTTTCAAATAAGTCAGTAGTTAAAGCAAACAAGTAAAACAAGGTGTCCATGTAAGCAAAGCAAAAGTTAACATAACCCCACATTATACTTAGCCAAGTATTTATCGATCGCTTTCATTTTTATGTATATCCACGGTTGAACTCTGACCACACAGTATATATGATTTTATATTTATGCCTATGATATGACTATATAATGAGAGCCTAATGCCGCCTCTACACATCGCCGAATGTATTCGCCAAAGATTCGTATACGAATGTTTCGTAAAATAATTCGTGCACAAATATGAACGAATTGCTTATCCACACATCGTATTCGCAATATTCGCGTTGAAAAGAAGATAGAATGTTAATGCTGCACTATACTATATGAGTACTTGCAATTATTATTACATTTATGGTAACAGATTGTGATATTGTATGTGGAATTACAGTCACAAATGGATCCTAAAAAGGCCTTCATGATTTCATAAGCAAACCTTGAGGGTTTGTATATTTCATCAGAACTAGCACCATTATTTAAAAAATTTTCTTTTTCGTGTGATGGCGAAAAGCTGCCATTAATGAATCTTTTTTCTTTTTTAACTCTACTACTTCAAATTCAATACTGAGGCCACGTTTCATTCTGACCTAGGCATTATTCTCTTTCATTTTATTTAAATGGCCGGGATGTTTCGGATCATATATAACGGATTCCGCCTAGAACAGTTCAAAAAATTCTAGTATTAAATCATTATTTCACTCCGCCCTAATTGAATAACATATATAAAATAATACCTTTTTTAATTGAAAACCTTTAAATTATAGGTTCTATGTTTACGTTAGGATTTATCAATTTAACTTATATATTCATCTCACTTCAGTATACGATGTGTGGTCAGGTTCGAATACGAATGTTCTTTGATGTGTGAAACGAAAACCGACTCCGAACGGATCGCCATTCGTGTTCGGCGCGAATATCAAATATTTGCCGAATAAACTGTCTACTCATCGTTGTTCGTCGTAATTTGCCGAATGTTCGACGATGTGTAGAGGCTGCATAATAAGAGCACCTACTAATCTTAGAGCATATTAGACGCAGTATTAATGTTAGCTATGCACATGTGATAATATTCTTTCGTAATTTTGTTAGTTTGAAAGCTGCTATCTATCGCTCTAAGTATGTTATTAATCTGAAAGAGCAAAGTTGTTTCCCTATCGTATGTCGAAATGTAAATTTGAGTATATTTACAACTTATTTTTACTTAGACTAGTCTATGGATTTTATGCATAAGATTGCCCAAGTACAGGATCAAAATAATTATAAATATTTCATAAAAATCCAAAACAATAAAATTAAAAACATGGCGTATATTAGACATATTCGGCCTGATTCTATAAGAAAGTGTTTAAGAATTTATCACCCATTTAGGTGGTTATTACTCAAGGTCAATGATTATGACTACAACTAGCCACTTCTGCAATTCTGTAAGGACGTAGTTACTAAAGTTTTAGTCACTGAATGCTAAAAACGTCACTATTTCTAATCACCGTAAATTTCTGGTTATTAGAGCATAACGACAGTTATTTGTGAATCATAGTTGTTTACAAGTTCAGAGAAGTTTTAAATCATGGACCTCGATTTGTTTCATATACACTTTTTTAATGTTTTTGAAGAAATATATAGAAGGTAGGTGTGCAATTATTGTTATTTAATACTAATAAATAGTATACACCTTTGTATATTAGAAGAGTTAGACGACTTCGATACCGAAGATTAAGGGATGTTTCGAATCCATTTGCAATGCCAGAAGAAAATTTTATCAAAATGTATCGTTTACCCATTCAAGTAGTACAGGATATATTAATACCGCAAATTGAAAATCACATACAAGTCGGAGTAAGAGCTTCTTATGTACCAATACACCTGAGGGTAAAGAGAAAATTTAATATATAAAATAAGATATACCACCTGTATCTGTTTGTAGGTATTAGCTACATTGCATTTATTGGCACAAGGTAATTATCAAGCAAGTATTGGAAGCGATAACCTCATTGCATTATCACAAAGTACTGTAAGTAAAATTGTTACCGAAGTAATTGAAATAATTGCAATACAAATCTTCAACCAGTACATAAAATTCCCAACATTGGGAAATGAAGTGAATATAGTGATGCAAGGGTAAATATTATAATATAAAAGAAAAGTAGCTATTTGATAGTTGTATTTTAGATTCTTTCAAAAATTTAACTTTCCCAATGTAATTGGAGCAATAGATTGCACTCACATTGCTATACAGTCACCACCAGTAAATAATCCTTTAGAACCAGCATTGGCATATTTCAACCGGAAAGGATACTATAGCTTGAACGTCCAAACAGTAAGAATTGAAAGTAGTTATGAAAAAAGTAAACTGTTTTTTTTTTTTTATAGATTTGTGATGCAGATCTTAGAATTTTAGCTATTAATGCTAGATTTCCTGGAGCTACTCACGATGCGGCAATTTGGGCAACCTCATCTATAAATAGGTACCTGCAACGACAATTTGAGCAAGGCGAAAATCAAAAATGGCTGTTAGGAGATTCAGGATATCCACTGAGTCCTTATCTTATGACGCCCATATTGGGCATTAATCCGAATGATGGTTCTCCAGAAGCTCGATATAATCGGTGTCATGCCAGAGCACGCAACACAATCGAAAGATGCTTTGGAGTATTTAAGCAACGTTTTCGATGCCTGTCAAAACATAGAGTTTTGCACTACAATCACAGGAAAGCTGGATTGATTGTGTATGCATGTGCAGTATTGCATAATATATTAATCGAGAGACACATAGATATTAATGTAGAAGTTGATGATGATAGTGATTCAGATGTTGAGAATGACCCGGACATAAATTTAAGTATGTATATAAGTAAGTATGCTTTCTCATTTATTTTAATTTCATATATGGCTGTTGTAGATGCTGATATCCTAGCCGCAGGCAGAAATGTAAGAAATGCTTTAGTAAGAAACTTTTAGCATATAGTTTTTTTTTACTAAACATATTGTTATTATAGCTTTTAAATAAACTGTTTTATAATATATAATTAGTTTTCAAAACATTCTTCACATATTCCCAAATAATTAGATGAGCTTACTCAAACTCTGCAGTTCAGGGAAATTGGGCTGTAAAGGGGAAAATTAGTCTCCGCATATATATATAAAAATCTATTATTTTATTTTTATAAACATTTTAAGTACATAAAATATTAACTAAATATGTATTCTTTTATAACAAAATAAATAATTCCTCAAGTACATAAGAAACAAGTAAATACCTTTAATAAAAATTTTATTCTTTATTTATATTATTCATTATGAGAATATTAGAATAATTATTAATAGCTTCAGCCAACACTTGTATGGAATCAGCAAAATGAGTTATGGCATTACTTAGCTTGTTTGATCCTGCTGCATAACTTTTAGCAGATTCATGTAGCACTGATACTGATGATGTATAATTTCTCACATTTGCCTGATTTTTATTTCTTAACACTTTTTTCCCAGATCTTCTAATAGGTAATTGATGCTCTTCTATATTTTCAATGTCATCAAAATCTAAACAATTATAATATGAATAATTATAACAATATAAATTATAACAAATAGATATGCATACCGTTATGAGAAAATTCACTATTGTCATCTTGGATATTTATAACTTGCTCTTCAGATTCAATGTTCACTTCATTCTCAGTATTGTCAGGAATTACATTTAAAATAATTGTTTCATTTTCTGGTTCCGCCTCTTCAGGCATACCAGAACATCCTGTTACAGATACCCACCCCAATAAGTTGATCAGTTTTTCTTCGACATCTGTTAGGGGCTTCACTTTATTTTCCCCTCCTCCAGTGGCCTGTTGTTCTTTTCGATAGTCGCGGGCCTTTTTTCGGGTCCGACACTTCCACTCAACAAAAAATCGCCTCCATTCCGCTCCTGTTTTTTTAGGGCCTCGCATATTATTCAGTTTAAGTGCAACTCTATCCCATAGCTTGTTTAAATCTTTCGTTTTCAATGGGTGTTGTTTTAAGGTTAGTAATGTTTTATTTTCATCAACGGATAAAAAATCAACCAAGGCACTTCCCTGGTCCGGTGTCACTCTGGCTCCTCTGTTTTTTTTTTAAATCAAACTGCATGGTGGCCACTTAATTTTAAAACGAAATCACGATAATCGAACAATAATAAATACCAGCTGACCACTATCATCACAATCATAATCATGATATTAGCAACAAACTTCAAAATTGTTTTAAAGAGAAACTTCAGTTAACATATTTCATCTAATAATAGTAACGGTAATTACAACGTCAACTTTTAATAACCGTTATTACCTCGTAACTTATAGAATAGCATATTTTGAAAAAGTTATTATGACGGTGATTAAAATTTTACTTTTAATAACGTTATTAAGATAATCACTTTAATAATAACTTTCTTATAGAATCGGGCCGATTGACACGTAACGCTATCATTGAAAGAACAGAGAGATAGTGACATAATAGCGTAATAAATAAACAAACATCTATACTGAATATCTAGTAAATGTCTACGCATAAAGAATTCCCTACTTAAAACTCTACAAAGAACATTTGTATGTTATTTATTTGATTTTAATTTATGGCGTTGTGTCTACTTTTATCTCACTTTAATACTCTGAATCGTTATATTCACATGTATGAAGAAAGGACAGTTTGTTCACATTATAAAAATATAATTGGTCGTATTCAGAATACAAACATTTTGGAGTGAATTGGTAGTACAAACCGCTCTATGAGCTCTCCCAGCATTGCGTCATACTGGTCTCTGACTTGAAACCAAGAGCATATGAGACTTTTAAGAGATTTTTGCAATGTATTTACAAAATTTAGAAGGTATAATGTTGTAGTTAATGAACATCATTTGCCTATTTTATTACGTAATTCACGTAGCACACTCATTAGAAAATATTGTAATTCACGGAAAGCTAAGTAACCGATCATTACCGACTTCAGGAATTTCAAATAAAATTCATTCAAAATGGTGACACTTCCAGAAATTGACTCTGTCTTTGGTTTCTCAAGTAGAAACATCCAGTTTTGAATTAAGAAAATATTATTATTATGAGGTACCTGTTAATTAGTTACAGTGTATGTCGCGCAGTAAGAGAAAATCGTATTCTTTCATGCTCTTGCAAAGTCGTTTTATATTAAATAAATAGCACAGTTTTTATTTCCATATGTAAATATTTACATAACATGCAATGAATGGAGATATTTATTTGACTTGCTCAGCTGGTATTTCGTCTGTCTCAGTGCGTGCTACACATGTCTAAGATGGAACATGTTCTTAAAAACATCGTTTTTAATATTTCTTATACTTATGAGAAAAGATGAATAAATGCTACTTGATTCGTCATTGAAAATGTATTGTATATTACAAATTTATTAAAACACATTTGTTATCAAGTAGAATTTTCAAACCATTTTTTTAAATTCTAATAATTAGTTAACGATAACGCCAAAATTTAAAACTTTAAAATTATATTTTTTACCAGTCAACATAGTCTCTATTTTTTAACATTTACTTATTATAAGCTCTACAAAAACTATCTTAAAACAAAGATTAATATGAAATGAAGAGCGAAAAAAATCTTTATTATAAATAAACAGTTACAACTTGATAATTAGTTGTTTTTCTTTCAATATTTCAATTATACAGATGTTGAAACATTTCTTGAGATCCTATTTTAGTTTACTTTTAAATTATTAATCCTACTCTTGTAGGCACAGCAATCTAATTATTTATAAAATTATGTAGTGTTAAAATCTATGAGAAGTGTGCGGTTGGCCTTGAAGAACTGACTAGCTACAAATTAAGCTTAGAATTAAATTTGTTGTTTTTTATGGACATATTATCAGGTGGTATCAGTGCATGTAGATGTTGTTCTTGTTTTACTTGTACTAGGTATAATTTTTTATCGAGTTTAGAGAGTTATTTCTTCTAGACGATCTTCGCCGTTCTCGAGAACAGAGCAGCTTTCAAAAAATTATAAAAAGTATATCCGTGTTCTGGCTGTTTACACAATGAATATTATTTTCTTCCACGTCTTTTTTCCTAAACGTCATGTGATCAAACCTGAATGTATTTAGACTAGTTTCTCAATATATGCAAAGAGGAGGTATTTTTTAGAAGTCCTTAACAATCTCGAAATCGAAAATATCGCAAAGCAGCTTCAGTACTCGTTTACTTTTTACTGCTCATAACTGTACATAGTGCGCCGCGTATTTTTAGTCTCGTTAGACAATAGGTATAAACATGATCAATTTCATTCTGTTTAAATATGAACCATTTAACTTAATTTTGTAACTTTGTCACTCTTAAAGGAACAATTCGCTTTCTTTTCGACTGTTTTGGTTTTATATAAACCTGGATAGTTGCATTTATAGTTCTAATAACGTTGGGTGTTTAAATGATGTTAGTGTGTAATTTATATAAGATTAGCAATTCCTCTTTGTTACCTAATATTGATGTACTACACTACACTATTATAACATACACACATTTTATTTATTTGAACAGTCACTGTGCTAAATATCAGGGATAGTACCAACTAAATGCTGTAATCAATCTACAGGTCACCCAGGAATAATAATTGTTTGTTCTTTAAATGCCGACATAATATTACATGATATATTGGTTATACCAACCATATCGCTATAATAGGATATACAGATTGTGTAATTCTTAGTCCAGTCAGTAAAATGTACATTTAGAGCCTAAGTACACGTCGGGAAGCACTATAAGTGATTATATTCTTCCATTATGCTTATTAACCACTGAAATAGTAGATACAATCAAAGAAATAAACATAAATACATATTTTATTAGCCAAAATGCCAAAAAAAAAAAAATATAACATGTATCTACCTATATACAGGCTGTCTCTAAAAGGTGCGGAAAAAACGCTACCACACATTTCTGAGGGCGATCTAACCCAACTTACCTCAGTCCAAAAGTGGATGCACCATTGCATTGAATTGCCACAAGAATAACACCCAAATTACAGAAGCATATGTGTCCATATACGGAATGAATTTTTTATATCCAGATTACTCATAAACGGCTGCTCCAATCAACTCCTACCAGGTATACCTTTTCTAGGTAAAAAACATTGGAGAATAAGAATTTTTTTTTAAAAGTTAAATACAGTGTGTCTCAAAAAAGTTATTACGTTTTAAATGGATACAATATGCCGCAGGTGGCGCCCTCTACATTTTGCAATGAAAATGAGAGCAGATTTAAATTTTTTACCCCACGAAACCCCCCCTACCCAAATATTGTGACAATATACCAATTATTACAGAAATTATTTATAAAAAACTAAAACCAAATTGAACTTTTGACACTCTGTATCTCCGAAAGCATCCACTTTTGCACTGAGGTAAGTTGGGTTAGATCGTCATATTTTGCCCTCAGAAATGTGTGGTAGCGTTTTTTCCGCACCTTTTAGAGACACCCCAGTATACAGGCTATCCCAGATAGTGTGCTCACCATTGGGATCTCGTGAACGGTAAGAGATAGAGAGTTGGTTAAATGAGACAAAATGTACGTGACACCTGGGTTTATTTTTTTAAGCAAAAAAACTTTTAAAAAAATGAACGATACGTGCGCTATAGGGGAAAAACTAAAAATCGGCAATTTTAATTTCGTCGTTTAACTTATTTCATGTAAAAGATACCGAAATACTATTTTGACATTATGAAGGTACTTTTTTACGCAGAATTCAAATTTGGTATTGCAACCTCTGAAGCTTTTATACGTTTCGAGATTTTTATACAAACTTTCTCATTTTAAATACAAATCGTAGGCGGCTTTGACTGTATCAAAAAGAGCATAATTTGCTGATTTCAATGATGTATAACACTTTGGGTTTATTTGTAGAAATAACAAAGTTATAATGATATTTGTGCAATTTTTGGTATCCTTATGAATGCATAGGCTATACATCAGAGGCAGCATTGAATTATTAAGACAATAAGTAGTATCTGTCAAATTTATTTACAAGCAAGTTACGTATCCGTTTATTTTTGTGTTATTTAGTCTGCTATTTTGTTCGTTTATTTAAAAATCACCGCATTTGTTGTTTTGGTTCGTTTTATTACTTGTTTATTGTTGTTCACGTTATGGAGAAATTTAATAATGAAGATATATGATATGCTTCAAAGTTACATATTGGCTCACAAAAATTCAAGGAATGCAGCTAATCATTATTTGGAGTTGTACCCAGATCGACGGCAACCACACGAAACTTTATTTCGAAGATTAGAAGTAAATCTAAAAACATACGGTGCCTTTAGTAAACCGAAAAGAAATAGAAAAAGATTAGATGAGGAAACCCAAGTTATTGTATTAAATCAGGTGCGTGAAAATCCAAAAGTTTCCACAAGAGAAATAGAAAACAACACCGGAATCCCTAGAACATCAGCCCATAGAATATTAAAAAAGCATCGATATCATCCTTACAAAGTCCACATTAGCCAAGGACTCCAACCAGGAGACGCAGAGAGGCGGACTCGTTTCTGTCATTGGTACATTAATCAGAATAACAACAATGTTACATTTCTGTTTAATGTGTTGTGGTCAGATGAATCTCGATTTACGAACAATGGGTTATTTAACAGAAATAATATTCACTATTGGGGGACAGAAAATCCCCATGCTCTACATGAAGCTCGACATCAAGAACGTTTTGGGTTCAATGTGTGGTGCGGTATTATCGGCAGAAGAATAGTTGGACCTATTATCTTCAATAACAATTTAACGAGTGAACGCTATTTGAACTTACTTCAAGGTGAAATAGAAGATCTTCTAGACGATATTCCGCTTAATCTAACTGCGAATATGTATTTCCAACAGGATGGGGCACCAGCACATAATGCTCACATTATTACGAATTACCTAAATAATAGATTTGGTAATCGGTGGATTGGTAATCGAGGACCCATTTCATGGCCTGCACGTTCCCCAGACTTAACCGCAATGGATTTTTTCCTTTGGGGTTACATAAAAAATAAGGTGTATAAAACACAATTTAATAATGTGGAGGAACTGCAAGCTTGTGTTTTAAGAGAGTTTCATCGGATAAATGGACGTATTTTAGAAAAAGTGATTAATTCCACACTAAGAAGAGCTCAGTTATGTATCAATAACAATGGAGAACTTTTTGAGCATTTAATGTAATTTATCTATTTACTAGTAGTAAATAAATAGTTAGGTATGTGAAGTTAGTGTTTTATTTACTTTTCAGTCATTTTTGTATTTTGTTTCCAGGAATAGGTAAGTATAAAACAAAAAAATATGCTAATTATTCTTGTAACTTTGTTATTTCTACAAATAAACCCAAAGTGTTATACATCATTGAAATCAGCAAATTATGCTCTTTTTGATACAGTCAAAGCCGCCTACGATTTGTATTTAAAATAAGAAAGTTTGTATAAAAATCTCGAAACGTATAAAAGCTTCAGAGGTTGCAATACCAAATTTGAATTCTGCGTAAAAAAGTACCTTCATAATGTCAAAATAGTATTTCGGCATCTTTTACGTGAAATAAGTTAAACGACGAAATTAAAATTGCCGATTTTTAGTTTTTCCCCTATAGCGCACGTATCGTTCATTTTTTTAAAAGTTTTTTTTATTTAAAAAAGTAAACCCAGGTGTCACGTACATTTTGTCTCATTTAACCAACTCTCTATCTCTTACCGTTTACGAGATCCCAATGGTGAGCACACTATCTGGGACAGCCTGTATATAAAACTGACTGATCGACGGTAAAAGTAGTAATGCGTTTTCAGTTATTGTATTTTCTGACCTTTCCTAGGTATCTATATCAATGTAGAGCGACGAAATTCACATTCCATTGACTGAACTAAGAATTACACAATCTGTATACAAGTAAATGCATAGAATAATAAATATTTTATTGAAACACAGAATAAAAACTACTTCGGCTGCAGTTCTTATTTGTGATATAAAATACTAGGCAGTTAGTTTTCCTATTTATCTTGTATTTACAGCTATTATTATATATGTATGTGCAAGACTGCATTGCATGAATAAGTGCCGGTTTTCAAACTCGGATTAAAATGCCGGTTAGCGTAATAAATTGATTAAAATACTAGTTAATACAAATCTGTGACAGACGCTAATCATAAATTAAGAATGTCGATAATCAGAGAAATTTTAACCAGTGTTTCGGGTATCTGATGAAATATTAAACAGTAATTATGATTTCTTACATGTGCGCATAATCTAGAACAGCGGTTCTTAACCTTTTGTGAATCAAGGACCCCTATTTAAATATCTACAAATCACGGAACCCCATACAACTTACATTATGAAGAAATTTAATATAATGTATAAATTAGAAATTAGGTACATTATGTATCTAGGTACGCAAAAAGTTGACAATATTTTGGCTAAAATAAAATATTTATTGAAATTTTACGTTCAGTAGTTAAAAAGAAAACATTTAACACTTTTAACATTAATGAGAAGGCTGATGTTGTATGTTGCTGACAAACTTTTACATATGTTTGTTGTAATATTCATTAGACAGTTTCTATATTTATTTTTAATTAGATGAAAAAGCTTTTTCACAAAGATATGTAGCGAGAAACGACATCAGAATCTTCAGGACCTTTTTGGATAAAGCTTGATTTATAAACTTGACGTTGTCGTTGTCGTTACAGTTGATGCTAGCAGTTGCCGTTCGTTCTGTTGATTTCTTTCGGAAATAGCATTTATATACTTTCCATTCGTTCAAACTGCGAATGGAAACGTCAGCTACGTCGACTAGTACAGAGCGTGCATACTTACCGATCGAGTGCATGTTATCTGCCGTTTGATTGGCTAACCGTTTGACGTCAGCAAACGGCAACGACAAAACATAAAAGTTGGTTATGTACCAACGGACTCCAACGTCAAGCGAACGACAGCTCAACGTCCAACTGCAACGGCAACGAAGTTTATAAATGGTTCTGTAGCTTTCCACGTATTCAACTTTAAGGGAACGGCAACTGCGAACGTCAACTGCAACGGCAACGTCAAGTTTATAAATCAAGCTTAACTCCTGATGGTCTTTTCGTACACTTAACCAGAAATTTGGAAGGGTCATTTGATTAAACTGCTGTTTCATTGCCCTATCTGTCGATATTTCTACAAACTATTTTCTTCTATTGAAGTTAGTCTTTCAAGTCGGTAAATATTTATTGTAAAAGGATCTCTAATCCAATTTTGTGTGCATCTGGTACAGGAAAATAATCACGAACGCTATGCCGAAGATTTCCGGTGGCTCCACAATTCTAATTTTTTTAACATAGCTTCAACTTTATCAACGATTTCAAAAATTGTTATATTTACTTCTTGATAGCTTAAATTGAGAGCGTTTAAACGAGAAAAGATATGTAGTACAAGTATGCTAGTAAAATATTGTTATTTCATTTCTCAACTCAAAAAATCAAAACAAGATTTTCTCAATTAACCTTCTTTGATTAAAGTTTGGAAATCAAATTAGTTGATCTTCCGTTAAAAGTAAAATATTTTATTAAATACTACTTATATACACGTTTACAGAATTATTAATAAACATGCACATAGCAATTAACTTAATTTGTTTTATAGCAGCGCCATCTGTTTACTGAAAACAAAAAATACACATCTATTGTGTTTTACGGTCTGATCCTGACTCTATTGTAAATCGTAAATTACCCCCACCATGTAGAAATTTGGAAAAATTACGACTGTTAGTTAATAGCAACGTCCGAAATGTTGATTTTTGGCGCAATTTTCTTCTAATAGACTTGGGCAATCTTTTTAGAGTGTTTAAATGTCATATAAATACTTCTCTCATGCAATATTATGCTGAGCATCATCCTGAAGTAGTTTAGTACATTTTCAAGCTGCTGAATTTGCATACAGAGAAGGTATCATCAGAAATATACTTTAGTTATTTAAAAGTGTATTAAGAAAATTGTTAACAAAATAAATGACAAGTCTTTAGAGCTTCTACACACATACTTATGTAATCTTTAAATGCAAGCTTGTTATGCCAAAATTTGATGCATATCTAAATACTGATAAATAGGCTGTCATTTGTTACATTCACGAAAATGTTTTTTATTTATGTAAGCACAATTATAAATTTACCAAAAAAGAACAAAACGTCTTTCCCCTTAGAGTATACAACCATACTTACATACTCCCCGCTTAGTAATAATGTGTTTCAAGAGAAATAAAACTTTATTGGGACGTCATTTAATATATAAGTGTCTTTAAACAAATAATGCAACTATCAAGATAACTTTTAATAAAAAAAATCTAATACTAATTTTTGTGAAAATATTTCTGATAATATCAATAATAAGATCTCTTAAATTGCTTTAATATTGCTATCACAAAAGTAAATATTATATTATTTATAGTAAAAAAGAGTATATAAGTATTAATAAGAAAGTAATTACAGATAATTAATGCAAAAATTAGTGGTATATAATTACATTGCTATTCCTACAAAATTTATTGTTTTACACTAGCCGATGTAAATAAAAATAGAGCTCTGGAAGTGTGCCAAGATTGTAAGTACATTACTAAAAAGTTGTACTCCCACATCTATTCAAAATTAAAACAAAAATCAGTTGCTGTAGCAATGTTATAGTGGTAGGAAAGCCAAATACATATACAATTCTTTTAAACAAAATGTTATTGCATAAGCATAAAGAAAATGGAAACTTACTATTATTATATCTAAGTTTGTAGTCAGGTGATCTGGTAGTGTTCTTTTGGATACTTCTTCCTCTGGCATACCGTTAAACCTATCATGTTTTTTCCTTTCCTTAATAGGTCTTGGGATACCATTAATTTCAACAGAAAATTCCGGCCTGCAAAGTGAATGTTACTTATGTTTAAAAACAGAAACTAATAATCAGTAAAAGAATACTTACTGATCAGATTTTATTTTCTTTTTCCTGCCTCTTTTTTTGGGGCCTGGTATCATTTGATTATTTAGTGGTTGAATAGGATTTATACATGGTGGTCCTTGGGGTACAGGTAGCATTGGCATCGGATCATCATCAATAAAACTGTATGGATCTTCAATTTTCTCACACTTTATATTGTGGTTCATATTGGCAGTGTTTGACAATAATAGATCAGCACTGGTTTCGTATCCATCATCTTGGGGTTCTAGTTTCATATTTCTGTAAATTAATATTTCTAATAATAGTATACCATTTTAATTAAGATACTATTTTAACATTATTAAGGCCCAATTTGTCAAATGAAACTTAATTACAAGTAGATATTAAGTGAGTGTGTTACTGTAGTTATTTTGACATATTTACCTACATACACACAAATCTCTTCAAAACTTTATTTTCGGAGGACAAGTCTCACATATCTAACACTTAATAGTAATCAAATTTTTATAATATGTAAATGGTTTTTGTCTTTGCTCATATATAACCTATTTTATTTTGTGATATCTTTTAATTTATCTCAGAAAAATATTTCCACAAAATGTAGCCAAACACTAGTAATAATAAGTACATATGATGAAAAACAAGAGACTTGATTCAAAACGATATAATTTGGGTATTAGATACAATTCTAATATAGACATATTAGGTTAACTTATTTCTTTATTTTTATCTGAAGAATAAGTTTACGTTATGCTTTCTTATTTCTGTATACTTAACTGCTTTTATTTAATTTTAATTTTGTACAAGTAATTCTCCTTCTAAGTTCAGGAGTTTTATGCTACCATACTAAATGAATAAAACTCTATAATTATTAGTAACATCCTGGACTGTAAAAATAATATAACAATATGAACTGGATAAGTTTATGATAGGTGATACTAGCAACCATTAGGAACTTGTAAATTTAGGTAGCTGAGAAAGAATGTCATTTCTGTAACTAAATACTGTATTAAATACAGCATAATTGTGTTTTAATTTTACTGAAGATTAAGAAATAAATAAACTTTTAATTGAAAAACAAAAGCGTGAATAAACGATAAGATTCTGAAAAAGTAAATAATGTATATGTAATGAATGTAATGTTTACATCTTTCCATATATATGTATATACTTCGTTGTATCAGTGATGTACTTACAATTTGTACTTGTTATTATATGGATGACCGTATGTATCGTAAGGTAACGTTCCGGGGCCAATATTTGGGACACCTGAATCGGGTAAAGTGCCACCGCCCGCTTCCATACTTGCACCCAGCAATGTGCTGGACTCCCGGAAAAGTGTGGCTACCTGCATTGGGAAGTCGGTGGTTGGACCGAGCACGAATTGGCTCGGATATCTTACACCTTCACGCACTTTTACATGTGAAACACTCACTAATTTTGTAAAATCCGAACAACAACCTCACCCTTTAAAAATAGTCCTAACTCTGTGATTGGTTCAACGAACGTTACAGAAAAATCAATAGAACGTTATCGGCCTGTATTTTTGTGTAAGCTCAACTCCAGAACTCATTTTCGGTGTCTCCGTCGGCGTCGCTATATTGCACGACGTCGGTCGTAGTTTGTTTTTATTCTAGCGCATTCTGTTCAAAAACTTGTAAAGCTAAAAAAATGAACTACCCACAATTCTGGCATTCTAACATATAGTTACTCTATGCTCCAATAGAGGGCCATGCTATATATTACTAAATTTGAATATCGAGATAATACATAAAGGAAAAATTTAAATTATTTATTTGTAATTTATTTGTGTCTTCTCCCTCCACCTGAAAGTATAATTATAGAATAGCATAACAATTGCTTGTTTACATTAACAAAATATTGACGAAGAAGAATATCTGTATCTTCGTTTCGTCTATAGATGGCAACATTACCTATTATTTCAATTTAGAGTGATTGTGTATAAATTCACTCCATATCAATTTAAAGTTAAATATAAAAAATATTGCATAAATTTCTTTAAGAATACGGTTTATTTTCAAATGTATATCAATAAATTTTAGTAAAGTGATACGTGATGGTGTGGGATCGAACTAAAGTTAGCGAACTCATCGGTTTATAAACTTACTAAATCATAAATATGGTCTCTATATCCAGAAACCACCAGCCTTATTCATAAACAAATTTAGTGGCTAACTTATACATGGGCGAGATAGGGGAAGTGGATCCGATTCCATTCAGACCAGACCGACTCGTGTTTTGTCGGCTCTCGGGAAAACCGGTAGGTAATACGGTACCCGAGAGCCGACAAAACACGTGTCGGTCTAGTCTGATTGAAATAGGATCCACTTCCCCTATCTCGCCCATGTATAGTGGCTACTAAGATCCAACTACTCTTCTAAATAAAGTTGTATTCATAATGGTATATAATAGCGTACTAAGCTTAGTAGTCAACTAAATTGTTAGTAGCGTGTAAACAAGCATTAATAAGAAGATATGTCAACAAGAAACCAGTGGCGGCTGATGAGTACGTTTTGGTGGGACACGTACATACATAGACAAGACTGATTCCTTTATTATCGATGATATGCTCGTCATCTGGGAGTATATTATAACACATAACAAACGAATCAGAAGCAGAAGCAGACAGTTATCGCAGATCTGAAGATGGCAAGTGTGATTTTGCCGAAACGTCGTCAAGAAAACAGCACCAGTCTTTTCAAAGAGCAAGCGGTGGATACGCGGAAAAAACCCGGAATCCGGGGATATATATATATCAAATTTTTTGAATAAAATGTTTAAATATGCAAATATACCACATACAATAGCTTAGTGGAACCCCCAGTTAATTTGGGTGTTTGTAAAAAGCATTCTCAAATTATTTAATTATTGTCTGATCATTTTTGTAATACCTATATATTTGTTGCGCCGCGCCGCCAGTGGGAAAACACTATTTCTTTCGATTGACTAATTTGTCTAACAATTAATAAAAAAGTTTGATAATTCAAATTTATTAATTGTTTTAGTATGACGTTCTAACAAAGTGACAACTCCGCCAATTATGCGTAGGCAGGTACCTAATTATAATGAGGAAATATGTACCTATTATGAAACGTAAAGGACGTCATTTTGGTGTCATGAAAGCGTACCTATTATTAGACCCAAATCAATGCAAGGTAGAAAATCAGTAAATATTTTATATAACAAAGAAATGCGGTCTATAGACAGGAAGGATTGATGTAGGTCTGTCGACGTTATCCTATGAAATGCGATAGCAGCTTCCAAAGCACTTACGTACCTACATACTTTTAGATTGATCGAAGACAAGCAGTTTAATTGTTCCAGAATCAGAATTGTTTCTGAATTTCAGTGACACGAACGTTTCTTTCGTGTTTCTTACCATTTATGTAGGAATATGCATAACGGGATTAAAAACCTATTATTATTCGCAATGTTCAAATTAATCAAAGTACCTACTATAATTACATAAAACACATAACATTTCATTATTCTGTATTAAATGGAGTAAATTTCACTTTTAAATTATTATTAAAACGATAGTTACGCACTCTGAATTTTTTAATACAAAATTACTTATCAGAATCTACTGATTATTACAAAATAAGTAGAGGTGATATAATGATGATATAAAATATTATAAATCAAACTGGAATTTGGATTGCTTATGATGCTATATGTAAGCTGAATGATGACATGTTACTCTGTTATTATGAATTTATTGGTTCGTAAAAGCAAAATAGTCAGTAAGTAGAATTAACTAGTGAAAAATCAGACGTGTTTCAAAAATTACACAGGACGTTTTCAGACGTTCAATAAAAGTTGGTTCATGTCAGGGAAAAATACCAACACGCGATCATCCTACAGTAAGTATGAAAAGTGTATGTAGGCTTCTTCTCTGATCCTATTTGAAAGGAACTATTAGCATAGTATTAGGATAAATGGAGGATGGAAATTATATATACAGTATTACATACAAAGTTTAGGTTATGAAAGTAACACTTGTGATAATAGTTTCTATTGTGCGCAAGCGCAGTGTTGTGTTTGAATATTCGATTGCAATGAAATTCAAATTTCTATACGCATGCGCGATTGTGGCCACATTGATAGTGCTTGCTCTTTGCTTGCTCTTTGTGTTTATTTTCGTTTATTTTCTGTTTTGTATAGAATAAAGTAATACTCACATGTACAAAATAGTACAATGGAGAAATTCATCTGATTCATATTCCCACAATTTTTTTTTCTATACTTATTTAGGCAGTTTACTGTATTTTAATATTTAGGACTCTCCTTATGGCTATTTTAAGAAAAGTGACTGGTAGTTTACATTTATGCCAACATAATATTTATTGATATTTTTGTATAAATTTTTAGTTTTTGTCCTATTGAATCTTTTCTTCGTCACCTTGTTATATGCTCATTTGTATAGTGCATAATATGTAAATTGTCCCGTAACTGGATTGTATTTATCTGTTGGGCAATAAAACACCTATTATTATTATTATTATTATTAAAATATTACAACAAAGTTGCTTAACAATAACGAACTAAGTATCACCGGAAATGCATGAAACTTATTTTTTATAAATAACATACCTTACATTTTTCGGATTTTCTAGTAGGTACTGTATTAAATTGTCTAATCAACTCTTTCTTTTTTTTTGAAAATTGAGCGAAAAGTTCTTGGGTTATTAATTTTTTTTTGACATTCTTGACTAAAACGTGTTCCAAACAAAACTACATTCGCAATGTTTCTCAAAGTAAAAACATTAATTTTGGTGGTGCGAGTAGCAAAGAAAATTCTGCATCATTTGGTGTAAGCTGCATTCGACCAGTGGCGGCCCGTGATTTTTTAGGACGGGAGGGCACCGGGGGTCTGAGTGTTTAATATCAAAAATTAAGTACAGACAAAAAATAAACTCAATATGCTATGTAATTAACTTGTTTGAAAATAAAATCCATCCGCCGTTCCTTACGATCAGCAAAATCATTAATAACTCATTCATTGAAGTTTGGTGTTGATGTCAGTAATGTTTTTCAATGGAACACATTGCTAAGGCACATAGTCTGCTTTCCCGCATGGTATTTCTAGAAAGGTTTTTATTCTCTTCAAAGTAGAAAAACACTGTTCACTTGATTTTTTCTATTTTGCACGCCCCCAGAGATTCGCAAAATAGCAGAAGACAATTTACAAAATCTTTCGCCAACATAGTCTCGACATATTATCAATAACAAACTTTTATAACAGTTGTACTATTCAATCTTGGAAGTAAATTACAGTAGTAGCATCAGAAAACTTATCATCCAACTTTGCGTAACAATTTATATTGTTAATTAGTAAATAAAATGTTAGCATGTGTGCTTTTTATTCTTTGTACAACTTCTATTGCACATGTTTGTTACATTAAAGGCTTACATTTTGACATTTAAATATAATTTGGTTCCATTTTTTTTGTTACCAACGTCAAAACAACAAAATTAGCGTGCGATAAAGAAATACTTTTGCAATCAAAACGGATGTCGTAAAGTGAACTTTATAGCACCGAAATAGAAAAAAGCATTTTGCACATTACACCCACACAACCAGTCTGATAAACTGTAAGAGCTTCTGTTGAATTTTCTCGTCACGGTTTTATTAGTTTTCAAATTGCGATCTTCTAGTTTAATCAATAAATCTGGTTTAGGGAGACCTAGATTTTTTTATTCTGTCTTAATGTTACTAACGCAATTCATTACATACTGGACCGCCACCCGGATCCGGCACCATAGAGTAGTGCCCCGCCGCCTACATATATACGCGCTCTACCCGCGCCAGTTTCATCGCTCGATTTCTAATACAGACGGGGCAGTCGCGCGAGATGCGCCGGAGCCTACGTCAGACTGCGATTTTTAAACGCGCATATTACTTGTCATCAAACAAATCAGAAAAATTACACACAAATTAGGTATTTATAATTAATTTATCTGTTAAAAGAAATTTGTCACGGGGAAATTTATCACGGGGTGCCCCGTTGCCCTCCCTGCAGCAGCCGCCACTGCATTCGACAATTGAAAATCTTTGTTTTTTCAAAGCCTACTTTCCGAAATTTTCACATATCAAAAATATCATACTTTTTTATTAATAATTTTTTTCCATTAAAATTTTACGTCATCAATTTATAATTTTGAACTTCACTGCCATCTCTTATGAAGAGCATTAACAATGAAATAATACGAGCAATTATGCAAAGTAAATTGAAGCTTGTTTCATGTATTTTTTTTTAGTGGGGCGGTGTATTTAAATATGCCTGTAAACATAGTAGTTCTTTTATTTTGTTGTTTACTAATTGTGTGAAAAATGAAATACTGCAACTGGACGTTGCTGGAATTTAAAAATTAAAATGTGAGAAGCTTAAGTCTATAAAAATTATTAGGTACTTCTGGGATAGTTGCGCTTGCAGCATTTGTAGGGTGGATTGAGTAGCTGCCCAGTGCTGTTGCACGTCCTAAGCCCGATAAGCCGGATAAAGGAAGAAGGTTCCTGGGTAAGGCTAGCAACTCGCCCGAGGTAAAACAAATTTAAAGGCTCACAGAACTGAAGGAATAGCTTCGGAACCAGAACTGGAATTAACGAAGACGAACCATGCACGAGAACAGAAACGAATATGGAAGAAGAAGCAATATATAACAAGAGTGATCTGCTGGAATATAACCACCTGGAATGGAAAGCACCAAGACATTATTCTAGAGATGACAAAATACAACATCGATATATGTGCTTTATCTGAAACAAAGAGAAAGGGTCAGGGCATTCTGAAATATGCAAACTATATGCTAGTAGTGTACAGCGGCAAACCTAAAAAGGATAGAGCACACTCAGGGGCAGGGATCCTGCTACACGGAAAATATGAGGACAGCATTGACAAATAGGCGATTAACAAAATAGGTAAAAGCCAAAAAATTCTACTGATGAGTGACATACACGCAGGCATAGGAGACTCAGAGATTCCCTGGGTAAAACAGACGTACAACGAATCAGCTTGTAATGAAAACGGAGAATTGCTCATAGGTCTGTGTGCCAGAAACGAATTATGCATAAACAATACATTCATTCCACACAAAGAATTACATAAATTCACATTCAACACAAAATTGCAGATATTGGTCAAAGGATAATCCAAATTTTAGAATTAATGTCCGAAATCAGCGATATCAAAAAGTTAATGTTTGACATCGAATGTTATTAAACAAAATCATTGGACTCAATTTTTTTAATGAAATCAACACAATTACTTGGAATTGTTTCAGAATTTTTTATTGGCATCACTTGAGCAAGAAGAATTGCCACGCATCTACGTCCAACAAGATGGGTATCCAGTTCATGGTACCTTGATAGTAAGATAATTCTGAAATTTACGCTTTCCTAATAGATAGATTGGACGACATGAACCAATACATTGGCCAGCTCGGTCACTGGACTTAACTCCCATAGATTTTTTTCTTTGGGCTTACCTAAAGCAAGAAGTGTATAGGGAAAGAATGGAAAATGATTTAAATTATCTAAAAATGCCGATTACGGAGGCTGTTTAAGAAATTAATGTTGAAATGGGGAAAAAAGTTTACAAACAATGCAGAAAAAGAGTTGAATATTGTGTTGGATGTGGAGGAGATTATGTAGAATAATGTTAGAGTTTAGTGGTCATTTTTTTTACAAACACGAAAACAATAAAAGTTTTATCGAAATGACATTTGCCTTTTGTCTAACATTAACAATGTAACATAACATTCGGACTTTAAATGATTACTTGTTGTTTTATTTAGCAAAAGCGGTTCACTTTACACACTGTATACAATATTTGATACGAATGTTTTAGCTGCATATCGAGCAAATTTTATTTCCTTCTAAATCACCCTTTAATTACGTGACAAATAAATATTCTATTTAACGTTCTCCATATACACTTATAATGTTAAATCTCAATTCCAATTAGAAGCGTATTTAAGATATGTACATAACTAAGTATGTAAATAATATAATATACATATTACATATTCATTTGAATATAAATTATTTTGAACTGAACATCAGTTCAAGTTTCACTATTACTTGTACTGGGTTATCCCCACCATATGAATATTTAGAATCTAATGTGTCGAAAGAATAGAAGGACGTTTCACATAATGAATGAAAGTGTACAGTAGAATAACCTATTAGAAGTTCAAGTTCACTGGATTATATGCAGGTGTATAAAAAGTAAACCGTAATATTTGTAGAAAATAGAGAAACGAAAATCACTATATAATTCATTTATTTTAGATTACAAAAATATTTGTAAAATTATGGTGATTCAACAATTATTGTTTAGATAGAAATACAACAATTGTGATTGAAAGTTTGTGCGAAGCTGAAAATGATATAACGAATTAATCTAATTACCATTTAAAAGAACTTTGATCACAACAAGAATTGCTTTTCTGAGTGCCAGAAATACGAGAATGTTTGCGGTTGACTATACTGCTCTTGTCGATATAATACCTATTATGTACTTCAAATATCTACATTAATGCTTGATTATTTCTTCTTTTACATACGTGATCACTTTACTTGTATATACCGGGTGTCTGTTTAAGCTCGGCCACCGGCCATATCGCGGCAACCGCTTATCGTACAACCTGGCGGAAAAAATCTTGATAGTAAAATGGATGACGGGAATTACAACAAAAATATTTTTAAGTTTCCAAAATGATTGGAAGGGGGCGCAATTCCACAAGATGAATTAAAAATTGGATAATTTTTCATTAAATTCTGGATTAAGATAGTTTAAAAATTTTACTAGCAAAATTTTTAGACGTTTTTATACAATTTTCATTTGAATCTTTTTGATCTAACTCCCATACGAAGGGGTTAGTGGAGGGGAGTATGTCTGCGTACAAAAGTAGGTATAATTTTAGTTTGCCCCAACGGATTTTAATGTTTCTGGGCTCATTAGATAGAGAATTTTACAAAGAATTGAAGGATATGTAGCACGAAATTACGTGTTTGTCAATGAAAATAACAGGGGGCGCTGTTCTCAATGTATGTATGTATATTACTTGTTTTTTCTTTAAAATTTTAAATGGAACGGTATATTTTTAATGTCGTAATATTGAAGAACATAAAAGCTGAAGAGAATGATGAAAACCGGAAGTTGCTTGCTTTTTTCTTGACGAAGATATTGTCATAGAAGACAATCCAGAAAAATAAAACTTTTTAAATATAAATTTATTTATTTATTGGGAGTAATAATTTTATTTTAACTTTATGAGGGTCTCTAGGCAGTGCATAGTTTGTTTTCACTTGAAATTTCGTCATACGCTTCGCTAAATGTATTTATTTCAATTTTTTTATCGATTTTTTAATTCATTGCATATGTTAAGTTAGATTCTCCTTTTAAATGTTTTTAAATACTCTAGCTATTATTTTTTAAATATCAATTCTAATCCTTTCCAACATTGAAATAAAATAATAATAATAGTGGACAGTGTAAATTGCTATTTTTTTTTAAATTTCCATCATACAACATGGCATGCACAGTGATACTAAATTACATTATGATGAGATTTCCAAGGTAGGCCATGAAAATCGAAATACAAAGATATTAGTGTCACTTGTAGTGAAACTTTTTTTACGTATTTAGCAAATTAAGCCTTTTTCGACACCTGTACATAATTATTAAGTTTGTAAAATGTCGTATTCTAACATTAAAACTTATGTCATGATCAGAATGTATCTTCAATGCTTTGAAAATGCATTCTTGCTTCGGGGCAATATTCCCTAAATTATCCCGAAAGAAGACATTATTGAGTTTTTATTCGCCTTCCCAGATGTTCTTGATGTTTATTTATGGGGCAGAATAAAAGACATAGTTTATTACAAAAAGCCGAGTACAACAATTGCTGCCTCCGAAATGGAAGTAACTCTGCTCTCTACTAATCGACAAGTAAATGCGTATTGAAAATGAAGGTGAACACTTTGAACATTTGTTAAGTTGAAGTTTTTTCTTGTTTTTTTTGTACTTGCTGATTTAAATATATTTTCTTTTCCTTTGTATTACATGGTCAATATATTTTCTTATTTATGTTTAGGTATATAATAGGTTCTTTTATTTAATTTCACTATATCTGTTGAGTAATAAAGATATATTATTATTATTATTATTATCATTATTACTATTTTATTTCAAAGTCTAAAAAGACAAGACATGCAATTTAAAAATAGCTAGAGAATTTGAAAACATTTAAGAGGAGAATCTAATGTAACATATTGCCGTGAACTCGCAAAATTTGTAGAATAAGAATAGCTTTAGAGATTAATTTAAGAATTAGTTTAAGCTTTGAAATAAAAAAATAAAAATAACAAAAAATCCTATTCAAATATTATTGGGTAAAACTATGCAACAAGAACTACATGAAGGTATACAAAGTTGCATACACATAGTCAATTTATAAAAGTGATTTTAAAAAACTATTATTATTCAAGTAAATAATGAGAAAATACAAAATAAAGTTTATTAAATAAATATGAAACAAAAGATGTAGAATAAAAATTTATTAAATAAAAATATGAAATAAAGACAAAATAAATATAAGTAATATATTTCTTTTGTAGAAAAGATACACAAAATGTATGGTTTACATATCATGAAAAAGATGAAATACGATATGCAAGAAATATAAATAAGTAAATTATTGTGATTTATATGCATAAAGCAGTAAAAATTTTATGAAAGTGTTTATGAACTAAATTGTATTAAAAGATAAAATTTACCTTAGCTTAGAAATAGACTAAGAAAGGATATAAAAAAAATGTAAAACGTAGAAACGATCAGCAACAACATTTTTGTATTTAAGGGTAGCTGACATCATAAATAAATAAAAAGTATATGTGTTTGTGATTTGTTTGCAACACAATGCTTCAGAGAGGCACTGGAGAAACAGACGTGTCCTACAGGTACAGGCAGTGCGGGAAGAAAAATAATGGTTATCTCCAACATGTTTCCCATTTTGCCAAGTCGCAATCCGGCTAAAAGAAAAGTGAAATTGACATTAATAAATGGAAAGAAAAAAAATGTATCGAACAATGAACAAGGCAATAGGTTCATTGACGAATACAAAGAAGGATGGTATTAGCGACAAGAATAAACCTACCGTTGGAAAAGCTGTGCGAGGCAGAGGGGACCTTTGAATTGGAAAGTTATGTTGACGTTTGGTAAAGTGTGAACTGTCAGAACAATATGTGTATGTGTGCGTGTATCAAGACGGCAACATGCGGGCAGCGATTTCACGGGAAAGTGTATTCCAGTACCAACCTAAATATGGACTAGAGGGCGCAATGGTCAACATAGAGTTTTTTTTGCCGCTATAAATACGAAAACAAGATTCGACAAGAGGACTTCTGATGACAATTCCGAGAAGGAGACTTCTCATAACACTTCCGAAAGGAAGATCTCTTAAAGAATAAGACGTTTTAGATTGTTACATTGTAGTTTTCATTATTTCTTCATCACGTATAGTCATAGTAGTTTATTTTATTTCAATACATTTGAATTCACTTGAAGCGTTCATAATGGACATTCAAAATAAATATTTTGATAGCAAGTAAGTTTATTTTTTTTTTGAAAAGGAAGTTATACAAATTGTTGGACAGACATTGGTTTTTACGTGCAAATGATTAATCAATGTATTGTTGGACAATATAGATAAGTAAATATTTTATCCTGTAAGGTTTGTTTTAAATTCATAAAGTTGGAATTACAACCAAATAGGATTAATGGTGTTGGTCAGTTGGAGAGATGCTACGTGCAAATGAGCATTTTCTTCATCGTATTGTCTAGGCATCATTAATCTCTTTCAAGTTAAGCAAATAATTAATTAAAATTTCACAAGGCAAAGATTAAGAGCTAGATACAACACGTGCAAATGGTTGTCTAAAGCAATTAATTGAAGCCTATACATAAATATAATTACATCGATAAGTATATCCATAAATGTACAATAAAAGTTTACATTTGTTTATTTACAGGATAAATATTTATTTTGTTTGGCAGAATAAATAAATAAATAAAAGATTTACATACATTACAACCGGCATTAGGTATAAATGATATGAGCATTTTTCAATTATGTATCTTGTTTAGAGCATAAAGGTGTGTATATAAAAATTATTTTTGAATCTATAAATTACAAAATAAAAGATATATGATTATGTTGTATAGACATACAGTTTTTCTTTGAACAAAACTATTACCTCTTCCCTATTATGAGCAAGAGAAAAATCATCAGCAAAGGAGAAGGAACCACATACATTGCCAGGACCCACAATAGTCATAAAGTACATGCTCCAACAATATAAGATAAAAAATACAAAACCAATTATAAGTTCTTGGTGTATAAAGAATAATTTTAAGAGTACAGCATGTACAAAAGACTATACCCTACGTGTGGTAATACACACAAATATATGTTGTCACAGCATATAAATTATATGGTGATGCCCAACGTATGGCAATAACATTATTTAAAATAAATATTTATATGCCACAGCAATATGCATGAATTAAAAAATGGGTGACTAGATTGAAATAAATACATTTATGAAAGACTATGATGAAAATTCAAGTGAAAGCGAACTATACACTGTCTAGTAACACTTTAAAAATTAAAATAAAATTATTATTCACAATAAATACATTTATATTTAAAATTGTTTATTTTTTTGGATTGTCTTCGTATGACTATATCTTCGTCAAGAAAAAAGATAGCAACTTCAGTTTTTTATATGCTTTAATATTACGAATTATTATTGTAACGTTTTCGGGTTCCAATAAACAACTCGTGCAATTATTTATTTAAAAACAGTCTGTATATTTATATACTTAAAACTATATAACAATATAAAAATATAAAAACTAACGTAACACACTTAAACTACTACAATTTAATTATCACAGGTATTTATTTACTACTACTAATATGTCCGTATTTATTTATATAACAGTTCTATTTATATAAGACGGCACTACTATATTTATTTCTACGCTACCACTACGTAAGGACTTTCTTTATCCCGAACTACTCCGCCCGCAATGAATCCCGTAATGAATTCCGTACTGAATTTATGCCGTAATGAATCGAATCCCGGTGACTCAGTCGCCTTATATACCGTGCATGAAATGTTCTCGAACAGTACTAGCATATTCTGCAATATACCAGGGGAAATCTAGACTTTTTCTTGCTTACGTCGCACATCTGTGAGATGACTCACTGCATTTACGATATTTACCAGCAGCGAGAGAGATGATTTATGGCAGTGTGTAAATAAGAGCGTTTTTATACGTTGCTCGGTCTGTCCTTTTTTTTGCGTGTGACAATTTCGTTTTTATCGCGCCGAGAGATCTGATTCTTTTATTTAATGTAAACACATTTCGTTACATTGCCCCCTTCTTAAAAACTGCGTTTCGTCCCGAAACACACTATTCCATGTTCTTGACGCTGGCGGATGACGAAATCCACACCGGGACCCACGGGTGCACCCAGCCGTCTTGTGGCAATGGCAATCCACCGTCCCAGGCTGCACAACGGGCTGATCGGGCCGACAGCCGCACACGACCATTTCCGTACCAGCACGCCGAAACACTGCCTCCAGCATGTTTCCTGCGATTTTCCATACCCAACGGTCTAATCCGCAGCCCATCCTCGGAATTGCCAGCCTCCCCACATCCTGCTCGTGTGCACGTCCTCGTAGATCGACAAGGGATTCCCATATGCTGGCTCTCTAGGTTTTCCAGCAAATTGTCGCACATCCGCCACTTCACCGCCGTCACGTCCATGGTATGGGGCAATTGGTTGAAACACACCATCTCTGGCTCACTATGGGGTGTTAGTCTCATGCGATAAACGACGTCATCTATTTGCTCCAGTATTTCGTATGGTCCCTCCCAGTATTCTTGGAGCTTGGGGACAGGCATCGGCGACGTTGAGGATCATACAACCAAACAAGGTCTCCTTCTCCGTAACCATCTCTCTCGGCTTGCACGTGGTAACGATTCTTCGTCCTGTCGCTGACATCCTGAGTGTGATGGCGTACTCGCTCGTGGACATCCTTCAACCTTCGCCAGGATCCACTGACGCAGTCTTCTCCATTTGGGTTCTCCACAACACACTTGAGTAGATCCATCCTTTACTTTCAGAGAGTCCCATTGAGCCCAGTAGGATTCCAGTCCTTGTGAACGAGGAGCCACTTCTTGCCAAGCCGGTCCGCGACCAATTCCCTTCCAAACCATCAATGAACCAAGGTCTTCATCAGCTTCTTGACCAATCCGCAAATTGTCAGGATGCCACTGATCGTCAACCACGGCAGTTCTGAATGTTTTGGCCGATTTTTCTTCTAGTCTGTTACTATGCTTGCAGTCTTCTAGACGTGGTCTTCTTGCAACAGCATCAGCGATTTGGTGTTGCACAGATGCAATTCGCGCTATTGATTTTGAGGCTCCACGATACTGGGTCGACGATTGCCTCTTCTCATCGACCCGTTTCATTCTTCGCTGCTCCGCTATGGTTTTCTTGGGCTTCTTCGCGCATTTACTATGCGCATGGCCCATTTCCATCTCCATTTCCATTTCCATTTCCAATTCCAACATCGGAGCGTTCTTCTCTTAGGTTGCACCTTATTCACCAATCGTCGGACTACCTGTCCCAGGTGTGCATGCCCATACTTCATCTCAAGACGCTTGATTGATTTAAGATAGTCTTGACACTCTTCCGGAAATAAGGTCTGCAGAGCATTACTGGCCTGTCTTCTTAATGACACAATCAGACCAGTATCTTTCTTCGGGGACGTCCACCCATTTGCTCCTGCAGCGGCTTCGAATTGATTCCGGTACGACATCCATGACGTCTTTCCATCGAAGGTGGGAGGTTTTACCTTTGCCTTCGCTGTTCGGGCAATCTCCAGGCTTCCGCTTGAGATATCATGGGGACCGCAGTCGTTCATCGCTGGCAACTGCAGCTGAACCCCAAACTCGTCCCCCATTCCGAACACGCGCTCCTCAACTTTCTGTTCTACGGCATCGATGGCCTCAGAAAATTCCTGCCTCCCACTCGATGAATTGTTCTGAATGTCTTCCTCGAGTTGTTTCGAACCACTTGCAATTTCATCTCCCAAAGCTTTTGAATTATTTGCAATTTCATCTTTCAAAGCTTTTGAATCATTTGCAACCTCATTTCCCAAAGCCTTTGAATTATTTGCAATTTCATCCTTCAAAGCTTCTGAATCATTTGCAATTTTATTATTTAAAGCTTCCAAATTACTTCCAATTTTTTCCAGAGTCTTCATATTACTCTCGAAATGTTTTGCAACTTCATCTCTTAGAGTCTTCATACTAGTCTGGAATTGTTTTGAATAATTTGCCATTTCACTTAACATCTCATTTTTTAAGATTATTAAGCTTGGATCAGTCTGCATTTGAAACAAATATTTTTCGGGATCCTTACCTTCATTTATTAAAAGGTCACGAAGCCGGTCCTGGAGAATTGTTTTTTTTCCAGACGCATCTGCGTCCCTTTCTTCCAATTCTGCCCTTAACTCGGAGACCTTTAATTCTTCCAAACGTTTGGTAGCCATTTATTTATTTATTTATTTGCACTTTTATATTGTTTACACTAAACACCAGACACCAAATTGTTGCGTTTTCGGGTTCGAAATAAACAACTCGTGCAATTATTTATTTAAAAACAGTCTGTATATTTATATACTTAAAATTATATAACAATATAAAAATATAAAAACTAAAGGAACACACTTAAACTACTACAATTTAATTATCACAGGTATTTATTTACTACTACTAATATGTCCGTATTTATTTATATAACAGTTCTATTTATATAAGACGGCACTACTATATTTATTTCTACGCTACCACTACGTAAGGACTTTCTTTATCCCGAACTACTCCGCCCGCAATGAATTCCGTACTGAATTTATGCCGTAATGAATCGAATCCCGGTGACTCAGTCGCCTTATATATCATGCATGAAATGTTCTCGAACAGTACTAGCATATTCTGCAATATACCAGGGGAAATCTAGACTTTTTCTTGCTTACGTCGCACATCTGTGAGATGACTCACTGCATTTACGATATTTACCAGCAGCGAGAGAGATGATTTATGGCAGTGTGTAAATAAGAACGTTTTTATACGTTGCTCGGTCTGTCCTTTTTTTTTGCGTGTGACAATTTCGTTTTTATCGCGCCGAGAGATCTGATTCTTTTATTTAATGTAAACACATTTCGTTACATTATATTAGAATTTTAAAGAAAAAACAAGTAATATACATAAATTGAGAACAGCGCCCCCTGTTATTTTTTTGACAACCACGTAAATTCGTGCTACATATCCACCAATTCTTTGTAAAATTCCCTATCTAATGAGTCCAGAAACATTAATATCCGTTGGGGCTAACCAAAATTATATCGACTTTTGTACGCAGACATACTCCCCTCCACTCTACCCTTCGTATGAGAGTTAGATCAAAAAGTTTCAAATGAAAGTTGTATAAAAACGTCTAGAAATTTTGCTAGTAAAATTTTTAATCTATCTTAATCTAGAATTTAATGAAAAATTATTGAATTTTTAATTTATCTTGAGAATTGCGTCCCCTTGCGATCATTTTGGAAACTTAAAAATATTTTTGTTGTAATTTCCGTCGTCCATTTTGCTATCAAAATTTTTTCCGCCAGGTTGTACAATAAACGGTTGCTTAAACAGACACCCGGTAGATAGTTGCAGTTTTGTGAGTTTGCACGTCCTTTTTTAAATATGAAGAATATATATGTTACATAGAATCGATGTTCAAAAAAGAAGTAGGTAGACGATAGATGAGATTTATGCTGGAGTGTTATTATACTAGTTTTAAAATCATCAAAATAATTCTCTACTACTGCAATAACTTCCGACAGATTAAGTTTTGGGAATAATCAGAAGTCTGAAAGGGCTAGATTAGGTGAATGAGGTGGTTAGGGCCCAATCTAGAATTGTAAGTCATCAAGTGTTTTCTTTAACATTGTGACTGGTGCGTGACTGCGCATCAGTCACAATGTTAATCACAATGTAATAGTACTTTCTTTTGTGCGATTGCGGGTCTTTAACTTTTACTTTGTACAAAACGGCAGTGGGTAAGAAGTCTCCTTTTCAAATTTCAAAATGCGTTGCCATTAATTTTCCAGCCGAAGGAAACGCTTGGCAGTTTTGACGGACGACTGCTACGATGCCTCTACTGCTAGAATTGTTGTTTTGATTCTGGCATAAACTAACAGTGCTTAGTTTTATCGAAGGTAACACATCGGTGCAAACATCTACTGGGTTGATGTTAAGGCGAAAGGTGGTGGCCAAGTGTGCAAGAGAGATAAAAGTATCGGAAAATTATTACCGTTTTTATAAACAAATTACATAACCTATTTCCTTTTTTAAAGTTAGTACATGATTTAAAATGCTCTTTTCTAGAGATGCAACATCTTACTTTTTTTTATAATAGTTGAGATATTTTCTTTAATTTTGACATTTAATGTTTTTTTTTTAAATTCTAAGAAAGGGCGCATGTGAAGAAAATATTTTTAAATATTATCCAAAAAAGAAAAGAAAAATCTGATGAAAATTACCGCCCGAAATGCAAATAGTAAATTTCTCTTATGCTTTTTTTTCATGCAGTTTTTTTTCACAGCGAACATTGTGGTTCTATACCATTATGCGTGATTATGAGACAGGAAGGTGTGGAAATGTCTACGTAAATGTTCAGTGGATGGATCGTTTCATAATTTTTAAAATTATACAATAGTAAAAGAAGCAAATATGGGAGAACAATCGGAAAATTAAGGGAACTAGTATATAATATTTTAGTTTCCTGAAAGATGTGGAATTGGCAAATAAATGGATAAGAGCCTATCAGTCAAAAGATAAGTTCAATTTAAAATATAGGAGTGTTCAGTGCTGTCAAATAATTTTAATCCAAATTTGTTGTATTACAATTCGACATAAAGGTTCATTTCACATTCTTACAGTGCCTGTAATTTTAATTCTTTTTTTTGGCAGGCATTTGTCCTATACACCACTAGTTTTGAATTTAGTCTGAAGCAGCATCTATTGAATTATGAACCAGAAAATATTCGAAAAGTACAAAAGAATGCCAGTCGACACTTTGTTTACCATCCTTATTGGTAAAGACTTTGACGGAAACTACATATCGAATAAACAACATTGACAAAAGATATCAACAGAAATTAGTGCTTCACAGAACCTGTTAAACTTTGATGGCAAGGGTGTTGGTGGAAAATTGGAGGCGATCAATTGTGTGGTTCCCTTATATTCATGCTCCTGCATTTTCTGGGGCAAGAGAGCTTTTTCAAAAAAAAATATTTTGGAAGCATCTTGTTTTCCCATAGTTCCTGGTCTGGAAAAGTTCTTTCAACATGTATGTCTTTCGGGGTCCACACAACGAATTCACAGAATTCTTTTTTTGTTAAATGAAGTGGCCCCTGTACCTGGTGATAATAATCGTGCTTTTTAAACAGGTACGTTACGAGTACAAAAGTATTTAGAACTTAATTTTAAATACCTTTTGTATAAACAAATTTTCAAAATTCGAACCGGAAGTAACACTTACGCTTATCGAATAGCGATTTTTCGCAAATATGTCGTACATTATGCATTCTATTTACATATATATATATATATATATATATATATATATATATATATAAAAGAATTAAGAATTATCGCGGATACATAAAATATCAGAAAAAGAAAAATATTGGGTATAATCCGCTGTAGAGCAACCGTAGACACGTGTTTCTGACTAATTGGTCGTCATCAGTACGGTGTAGCCAAGGAAGGTAATTCCTTGGCTACACCGTATTGATGATGACCCAGTGCAGTTGTCATTTTTCCGATGTCGAAAAATGTTGTTGTAAACATAGGCATACACGTAGAACGCAGAGACCAAAAACGCACGAATGAAATATAATCGAATATCATAATATTCACATGATATGATGGATTATGTAATTCGGGACATTTTCCGGGACATATATTAATACGGGACACGGGGCTCGAATCCGGGACTGTCCCGTAAAATTCGGGACGAATGGTCACCCTAAGTATAAACTAATCCTGTGTAAAGTATTTTCACAACAGTAGGCGTTCTCCGAAATGAAACCCATTGGTTTGACAACACGGTTAGCTCAAGTGCATTCGTTAATTCAGTCAGGTATAAATAACCGTGTTCGTAAAATCGAAAAAGTAAGCGGGTTCAACAACCTGGTTTGGTTTTCATAACCCTGGTAAGTGACTAGGGTAGTGTAGGTTGTTTTATTCTTATCCGGGCATAACCTGACAAGGCATTAGTGTCAAAATAAAAAATTCTGTTATATTTTTTAATTGATAACAAATTAGAAAAAAAACTAATAAATTGTATTTTGCGACAAATGCTTTATAGTTTGAAATGTAAAAATTACGAGTATCTCTAATTTTTACATTTACGATTTCAATTACACAATTTGCGTCGATATTATTAATGTAGTGGAAATAAATGCATGTCTATTGTTAATCTAATCTTAGGAAATGAAAATTCGACCTAGAAACGTAAAAATATTTGGTGAGAAAAATACTTTCCACTGGCTATGAAACGTTAGCAACTTTCTTTTTTCCCTCAACATTATTGGTTTAGAGCTTCACTTTTAGGCAAGAACTTAAAATACCTTTGGCTTGAACACCAAAACTTCCTGCGCTTAAATTGTCGACATGGGCTGCTATTGCTTAGAATGAGGAATGCATAGGTTAAGATATAATGTTAACCTAAAAGATTACAGCATCAGTTTGAAAATTATAACTTTGTGACTTAGCTAGGATGTTCCTTTCGTGTATCTTTCATATACTTTTGCAGGTATTTCTGACATGTATGTACGTCTTTTATAAAATTATATATTACGCTTGAAATGAGGATTATTATTATTACTATTAATATTTTTTTAATAATTTATACAACGAGAGGAAAATCTGAAAATTATATAATCCAGCTGAATTACATTTTAAGTGTCAAACATTTTTATGCATTTAGCCTACATAGATAAGTCATGGCCCTAATCGTTTTTGAGATTCCCAAGCATAAGTATAAGTTATTTTGTTGGCCGTGTATTTATTTATTACATTATTGTACAAAGAAGATTTATATACACCGTGTTTCATGTAACTAGCACATTAGAAGTTTTTGTGCTTACAACGCGAATTTTTTCCAGAAGTTTTGCCTTCTCACATAATTGACCGCAATCTTTCAAGATATAATATTTTTAAACTCGTGCAACTTCCGGTTACACCGGAAGTAGGCGCCATCTTTGTTATTTTAAATGTGACACCCTGTATTTTATTCGAGATTTGAATTGCTTATTTAAATAGAAGAACAGAGATACCGGGTTGGATTATGTCAAAGTCAACCGTTTCGGAGTTATTCAACTGTTTTCCAGGGCACTTGAACGTAAATTTTAAAAGTTCTTTATCTGAGACATGAAAAAAGATAAACAATTGAAATTTGTTCCTGAGATAGTCAAAGTATTGTCCTATTCGAATATCACCAGGTTTTGCAATAATATTACACAGGGTGTTCTCTAATTAATTTACAATTATACACATTTCAAATGCAAGAAACTCAATTTTTGCAAATGAAACATCCTGTATATTTTTGCCTTTTCTGAAGCAGAAAAAAATTGTCTTTCGATCCACTATTACATTCCCTATACCTATCTCTAGAGGTTTTTGAGTTATTGGGGAGATCAGTCTGAAGGCCCGATATTTTGCCATTTATCACACACAATTTCAAGAATGCCTTGGAAGTAACAAAATGTAAATAATAAAAATTGTCATTTTTGGGCAGATGAAAATCCCCACTTTTCACGAGTAAGCCATTTTCAATATCAATTTAGTTTTAATGTATTCGCCATAATAGGGTGGGGAAGGGTATTTTATCATATTTATGATGAAAGGCTAACGTCCGAAAGATATTTGCGAATCATTAGGGAAGTGGTGGCAAACATAGTCAATGACATGCCACACCAAAACTATTATTGGTTTCAACTGGATGGAGCTCCAGCTCACCCTACTCATGCTGTATATCAAGAGTTGACCCAGCTATTTGAGGATAGGTGGATTGCTCCAAATGGACCATGTCTTTGGCCTGCTAGATCTCCGGATTTAACTCCAGTTGACTTTTTTTTATGGAGTTCCATAAAAAAAAGAGGTCTATGCAACACCAGTTAACTCCAGGCAAGAACTAGAGGATAGGGTGCGAAGAGCATTTGACCAAATTGAAGTTCAAATGATTGAACGTGCAACGACTGACCAGCTCCAAACAAGGTTAAATAAATGCATTGAAGTAGGCGGTGGACATATTGAGCACTTGCTGTGATTTGGTTTTAGATTTGTTTTTGTTTTCTTTGTTTGACTTATACCGTGAGATCAAAAATGTTTTCGCAATTAATGAATTTTTGGTTTTGAACTAGAAGACTTTTTTTCCATGCCCATAACATGCTTACAAATGACTATTAATCCACTCCTCCTATACTTAATCTATTATTTTTTCAGTTTTATTTGGCAAAATATCGGGCCTTCAGGCTGATCTCCCCAATAACTCAAAAACCTCTAGAGATAGGTATAGGGAATGTAATAGTGGATCGAAAGACAATTTTTTTCTGCTTCAGAAAAGGCGAAAATATACAGGGTGTTTCATTTGAAAAAATTGAGTTTATTGCATTTGAAATGTGTATAATTGTAAATTAATTAGAGAACACCCTGTGTAATATTATTGCAAAACCTGGTGATATTCGAATAGGACAATACTTTGACTATCTCAGGAACAAATTTCAATTGTTTATCTTTTTTCATGTCTCAGATAAAGAACTTTTAAAATTTACGTTCAAGTGCCCTAAAAATGGAAAACAGTTGAATAACTCCGAAACGGTTGACTTTGACATAATCCAACCCGGTATCTCTGTTCTTCTATTTAAATAAGCAATTCAAATCTCGAATAAAATACAGGGTGTCACATTTAAAATAACAAAGATGGCGCCTACTTCCGGTGTAACCGGAAGTTGCACGAGTTTAAAAATATTTTAACTTGAAAGATTGCGGTCAATTATGTGAGAAGGCAAAACTTCTGGAAAAAATTCGCGTTGTAAGCACAAAAACTTCTAATGTGCTAGTTACATGAAACACGGTGTATACATATCTGAAAAGATCTATGACTAAAAAATTGAAGAAAAGAGTGTAATGAATAGCGAAGAGAAAAGTATGTTCATTTTTAAAAGTACTAAATTAGTTTTTATATCGAGATGTAACATCTATTTTAAAAACTTATGTATACAGACAATTTATTTACTAATACTTAAATTAATGATACCTTGCGTGAATGCCAGCGTTATCTCGGATCATTGCTTCTCGAAGCGGTCAAGGTAAATTTAACTAGTGGTCAAACAACAAAATCATTAATTTCACGTAGTGTATAGGAGATTTAGTGTAGTGAATATTTTTATATACTGTTTTTTATAAATACTCTTTGACGATTAAAGCTAGAGATGATATGTATCGCAAATTAAAATTAATAACAATAACAATAATAATAAAAACGACATAAAAAGTGTCGGTGGTACTAGCAACATCGGTGGAAAATGCGATAAATTTCTAAGTATTTGTCTACATTGTTTGAATATAAGTCATTGAACAGCAAATACCAGTTTGGTTCATGGTAGTCATCCTTTGCACCGATTTCAAAGAGTTTATATCACGCACTGAAATTGGTCATCCACGAGTTTCCAACGTATAGTACGGGTTTCTTTTAAATTCAGTCTAGTACAACGACGATGGCTGTAACAAAGGAAAGCAAGTATTCTAGGTTCTTAAATAAATAAAAAAGAACAACCACTACATTTTGCAGTATAGTAGAGATAGGGAACACGAGTGACTTTACGTAAATGTTTGAAAAGACCTTTTGAATAAATTCCATTTAGTTAGCTTTTCTCTTTAAGGTATGCATCATTAAAAACAACAACATAATTTTAAACAATAAAATGTTATACAATTAATAATATAATATTAATATATATTTATTCTAATTTTACAGAGTGAATATAATGCATTTGCTTTATTTACATATACACAGTGTCTAAAATAACGTGTATCGGGTAGGAGCTATCAAATAGGATAAATGGTTGTGGAAATGTTTATTATTTAAGGGTAACCTAGCAGCACCGTTATATATTCTTATTTGCCTCTAAATTCGAGAGATAATACAGAAATTGAGATGTATTCAATATGTTTTGTTCTGAGAGGTATGTTCTTTGTGACACATTTATTATTTTATATTGAGACAATGAAACACATTTTATCTTCAAACTCCACACTCTCGTGACCATGCTACTACCTTCAGAATAGATGAAGCTGTTCATAATCTATTTACATCTGTTTAGAGACGTTATTCATTCTCTCTCAGGAGTTCTTTTATGTATAAAACTAGTTTATAATTTGTTCATATCTATCTCTAAAAGAACGAAATTACGATGCAGAAATGATGAATGCAAACCGGGTGAACAAGGGGGGAGGGGGTAGTGGTCAACTTAGAATGTGTTTTAATACTCCTATTTACAAGTAAATTTAAATTGTTAGTACGTTCATTACGATAGAAAGAAGAAGCAATGGCTTCACAATACCTTTTGGATACACGTTTATGAGGGTTTGGAGCCAGTGACCATTAATAATAATAATAATAATAATTGTTTATTCGTTGTAATTGCCATTACAAGAAAGTCAGTAAATTAATAAAAAATGAACAGTTAGCTGTATATGACAATAAAACAAACAAACAACAACAAAACAATAATGTGTATATAATGCCCCTTTCTAAGTATTTAAAACTCATTAATGTTCTAAGTCACACTTTAAGAACTCTTTCTACTGAATAAAAACTGTGATAACTTAAAATATCCTCCACGTTTTTTAATGAATAATTTGTCCCTCTCTTCAATATGCTTCTTGATTTTGTTATACAGTTTGGGCCCCCAATAGTCTACGTAGCGTTGTGTCGTTTGCATGCGGTGATGTGGAATTTGGAACTCTTTTCTGTGGCGGGTTTCGTAATTATAATGCCCTCCATTCAATATATACTTTTCTTGGTTTTTTCTAACGTATTTTATACATGTAAGTATAAATAGGCAAGGCAAGGTCAGTATTCTTTCTTGTTTAAAATATTCCTTACAACCATCCGTATATTTCAAATTACAAAGAGCTCTAATCGCTTCTTTTTTGCAAGCAGAAGATTCTTGTTGCTGCAGGTGATGTTCCCCAAAACAGATTCTTGTTGCTGCAGGTGATGTTCCTCAAAACAAAATTCAGTAGCTTATCCTACTGCGAAAGTTCGCAAAATAGGCAGATTTTGAAGAGGCATGGGTAGCAATAGTCTTCAGTCTTCTTATGGTATACAGGGTTATGATAAAGTAACGCACAAAATTCATAAAACGTACAATGTTCATTTTTGAAAAAAATGCAAAAACACGTCAAACAGTTTATTTTATTCCGCGTCTTTTAACATAAGTCAAAAAAATAAAACGTCAAATTTGTCAAAGTTATGACGTCATCAATGTTTTTTTAAATATGAAGCTTGTTTTTTTTTTACTTTATTTGATAAAGCTTGTTTTTCTGCATTACAAAGAAATAATTGAAGTAGGGGTCACATAAGAAAAAACTGAAGAATTTAGAAGACTTAATGGAACGAATTAGGCATGAAATGACTCGTATAACTCCGCAGATGATCGAAGACTCTGTAAATCAGGTCTACCATCGTCTTGGCCTATGTCAGATAGTGAACGGGACACAGTTTGAACAATTCCTGTAAGAAATCGTTTTGGTTTAATGGACTGGTTAGTTAATTTAAATGTTATTACTATAATAAAGTTTATTTTGTTTTTTATTAATTCTCTCAGTTTTTTCTTATGTGACCCCTACTTCAATTATTTCTTTATAATGCAGAAAAACAAGCTTTATCATATAAAGTAAAAAAAAAAACAAGCTTCATATTTAAAAAAAATATTGATGACGTCATAATTTTGACAAATTTGACGTTTTATTTTTTTGACTTATATTAAAAGACGCGGAATAAAATAAACTGTTTGACGTGTTTTTGCATTTTTTTCAAAAATGAACATTGTACGTTTTATGAATTTTGTGCGTTACTTTATCATAACCCTGTATATAGCTATCGTTAGCGAGTTAGCTAATTCTGATATGTGCATGTCCCAGGTGAGTTTATTGTCAATCGTGAGCCCAAGATATCGAATGGTGTGGGATGACTGTTCATTTCTTGCAGAGAAACAGAGATGCTGGGTTTTCTCTTCATTTAATTTTAGTTCATTATCTAACATACATAAAGACAAAAGTAACTTTACAGAACACATTATGTTTACATTCTGTAGTAAGTGACTAATTGAGGTAAGATTTCGAATTTCCAGAGTAGGAAATGTGTCACACAATGGAGTATTATCAACGCTACTCCTGTTTGAGAGAAACCTATGAATGTCGATCAGAGGACTCTTCTAGCTGCAACGTGCTACTGGTTTCATAACAACTAGTAGTGGTGGTAATTATTATAATGAGTATTCTCACGCTATGAAGTCATAAGACAATTTACTAGCACTGGAAACTTGATGTCACAATAATCGTTTTCTCTTAGCTATACTATCTTTTCCCGGTTGTATTCCTAAAGAAATAATATTAATACTTGGTAGATAACAAGTGAACCTCAATAATGCCCATTTTGTGTCTAAATGTCAAAGTCGTTTAGGACCATCATGATAAAGTTGTTGTATTTTATATTTTATTTTGAGACTGTTTCGTATGTATTTAAATACACGTGATCAAACTTATGTATCATTCATGGGTTACAATAATTGTCTTTAGCTTGATGATAATAATTGTGACCAATTGTTCTTCAGCAAAAATAAAATCAATATTTTTTGATGTGTGGAAATTATTTAAAGAAAGTTGCCTTAATCGTGACTGATAGTGAACTAAGCCTTAAATTTTATGTAGATAATATTGAAAATAAATGTAACAAATTATTACGATTCATTTTCCAAAACACATCATTTAGGTTAGCCACATTGCTATGTAATGCCACATTTAGAATATTGCAATGTTGTATATTATCAACGTCATGTAGATAGTTAAGCTAGAGGGGTGTTATATAAACTGTTGAATGTAATTTTCAGTAAGCACGACTTTCTACTCATTTGTGGTGACTTTAATGTTGATTTAGCATGGTATACCACTAAGTCACTCAGACTTGAATTAGTTTTCCTCTGTTGGACTGCGAACTCTTGTGGAGTCCCCGATGCGGGTTACTAACAGTTTACAAAAACCATGAAATCTTTCATTTACCGTTTTAAGTTGTTTTATAAACGATACAGAAGAATAGAATTCGGTCTCCTTCGTGTGTGATACGATATTGCTATGGACACTAACCACCTCTTGAATTGCTCCATGTTCGAGAATAAAATATTTCATTGTTAAACATTCTAACTCTTGATATTAATCAGTCCATCCAATCATTCAATAAGCAATCGACTATTTTTCGAAATTTACCAGCAAATTATATTTTGCACTCTTATTTTGACTGTGCATTTGAAACTTATCATTTCATTTTCTAACAAGGATTTTTCTCACTTCTTAGTTTGTAATGAGTCACATTTAATACAACGATCTGTGTTGGGTACATAAAATCTGTAATTAAATACCGTAACAATATTGAAAGCAGAGTAGTGTTTTAAAATTTTCACGACACCAGTTTTTGTATAAATTGTATATTTTTCATACAGTTAACGACGATTCTAAACATGTTCTCTTGTTTTTCTGACAACACTAATGCGATTCAATAAAGAGATTTTTTTTAACATGCATTATATTATAACTTCTCTCCTTTTTTGGACTTTTACTACTATTTTACCTCGTATATCATACTTGAGTGTATTATTGTTCTCACTGTGTGCCGTATAGACAGGTTTTTTCGATATGTTCAAAGTGCCTAAAAAGAAATCTTTTCACACTTTTATTTGCTCGGATTATACATGACAGTTGCAAGTGTATGAGAACTACCGACGAGATGGGCCAATTTTTCTGGTAGAATAATTAAGGAAAAATTATCTTTCTTTTTGCGTTATTGCCCAGTAGGTCATGAAAAGCACATTAGGCCCACTTTGTTGACAATCAGTACTTTAGAACTTATTTGCAACTATGAAAAGCACACTCTCTTGCTCTTTAATCTCAGATTACATTTCTTCATGGATTCGTTCTGAATCTTTAGTCATTGCATTGAAAATGAAGTCATTTTCAGCATCTTTGGTATTCTTTTCAATTATTACTGATAAATCGCTCGTAATGTTGTAAACGGTTGCCATAGTATTATTGTTGACCCCCAAATTTAACATAGAAGTTGTTATAATTGAATTTAAAGGAAATTCTGTACTAAAAAAGACTCTGTTGGTATCGGTATTCTCCATCATTAATAATATTAATAAGAAAAAAGAGGAAATACTCAATAATACGATACCTAGATATACCTAGATTAATGTAGATACAACTTTGTTGCTCTAAGATGCGAGGGTAGAACTTTATCTTCGAAACTCGGTGCTATGGGCGATTCAGATAGAACTCTGCGCCTTAGTTAATTTTGTTGTTTACCTCCGTTAAATATTTTTCAGCATATGTAGGTAATTATAGTAAGACCTTTGTTACATAAAAAACTAATTTTGGCACAAATATTAGATAGAACCTTACTACTCTAATGTGTCGACTTTCCTTTCTTTGTTCGGCGGCTAAATCCGTGCTCAAATATTTAATTTAGAGAGTAAACATCATGATAATCCTTTCATGCAACTATATTATTGCCAATATGATGAAATTGCATTAATAAACTGTAATTTAAAATAATCAATTTTGACGTAACTGGTCATTACTTATTTTATGTAGATAACTTTCAATATCATTGCGAAAAAACCTTTAAACTGCTCTGAGATGTTCTTGTAAAATTATATATTTATGACGCAAAACTCCCTATACTGCATATGGGCAAAAAGTAAATCAATTAATATACCCATTATGACTTATGTGAAATTGTACCAATACTTGTCCAACATGTATAATATTCGTAGATTGACTACTAGATTAGGGTAAATCATATATGGGTACATAAATTGATAAAATTTGAGTTTTTCTCTGCTAGTAATAGACTGAGACTAGGATGTTTTACTTTTCAAAGAGACCTATTCTAAAGTTAGTAAGCATATTATACAAGGTGTGTATAAATTGGCGGACCCACTACACGTGGCGACATTCTTGGTCAAATTTTGAGTTAAAAGTCCTAATCCTAAAACGATGTATCAGGCTTCCTTTGTCTTCAGAATGAATTTGAAAGAAACATACATTTGGCAACATTGAACACGCATGTGCTAGTTATAATCTTCGGAACATTTTTACACGTCGTCATGTGAACCTTACATTTTAAATTTAAAAAAGAAACAAACGAAATAAAATTTGTTTCTTAGATTACATATTTATTACGAAAATATTACAAAGTTTAAAAATTTTTTGATAATATTGACTAATTTTTGTACATCTTCTTGATAGAAATCAATGTAATTATTACCTACATAATTGTTCGAATTGAAATCCATCAGTTTGTAGACATAGCTGCAATCTTTGTGGTATCGATTGTACTCTTCGCTCAAGTCTTTCTGGTGTGATTTCTAATACTGCGGCTTCAATTCGGGCTCTAACTTCGTCAGCGTCCTGTGGAGGTGTAGCGTAAACTTTACCTTTAATGAAACCCCAAACAAAAAAATCTAATGGATTGAGATCGGGGGATCTCGCAGGCCACAAAAGGGGACCGCCACGACCAATCCATCTGTCTGGGAAGTGTTCAGTCAACCAGTCTTTTATATTACGAGCAAAGTGCGCAGGAGCTCCATCATGCATGTAAATCATATTACGGCGTACGTTCAGCAGTATCTCATCAATAACTTGTTCTAAAACATTTAAATGTTCACCGGCATCTAGGCGATTTGGTAAGTAAATTGGTCCAACTACCCTGTGGTTTATTATACCCAGCCAAACGTTAACAGAAAACCTTCTTTGGTGACCGTATTCGCGAAATTCATGTGGATTTTCATCTGCCCAATGATGAAAATTATGAGTATTAAACACACCATCTCTGGTAAACATGCACTCATCACTCCAAAGAATACGTCTTAAAAAGTCACCATCTTCCTGAATTCTATTTAAGATTGTATTGCAATAATTGATTCGAAATAAGTTATCATTTCCGTAAAGAGGCTGAACTTTAGAAACATGGTATGGATGAAGCAAGTTTTCTCGTAGAACCAAATGAACAGTCTTATTACTGGGAATATTTAGTGTAGAAGCTAATTGACGGGTACTCGCAAAGGGATCTTCCTGTATTGTGGCTAGAACTTGCTCTTCTAGTTGCACGGTACGCCTTTGTTTTGGTCGACCTGCGTTCGCATTTCTTGGAATAAACGAACCTGTTTCACGAAGTCGTTGGTCCAGCCTTCGAAATACATTTTTACTTGGATGCCTCCGATTTGGAAAACGCACTCGATATTCCTGCCCTGCCATGCTAGCATTTCCACGACAGAAACCGTATATCATGTACATATCGCCATATTCGTTGAACGTAAAATTCATAATAAACAAACAGAACAACTAGTAAACACGAAACCCCGAAAACTAATTAAAACTATACAAATAAACACGAAAAATAAGCAAGTCGAATGAAATAGGTAGATTACAAAGTGTCAAAATTTGACAGTAGTAATGTATTTGACTAGAACAACATTAGGCTGCCTACTTATTGTTTTACAACGTTGTCAGATGTGTTTTTCGTCAAAAAAAGTTAATAAACAAATATTAAAAACAAACTTTAAAATCAAAAAGAAAACTTTAACGAAAGGATAATAACAACAATTCTGCTTTCTTCTAAATTGTAGCTCTTTCTGTCAACAAATATCAAGTAATAATGCTTATTTCAAGACTGAAAGTCCGAACTTTAAGAACCTCGTGCAAAGATAAGGAGCATGGTACAACATTTTCGTATTAGGATTTTGGACTCCGAATTTAACGAAGAACATCGCCGCGTGTAGTGGGTCCGCCAATTTATACACACCTTGTATAAAGCTGACAATAAATATTGACCTAAAATGACAGTTGTTCCATTTCATTGTTCCAATCCGTTTCAGGTACATTTTAAAATTTACCGATCCTATAAATAAAGTATTCCAATAAATTATTTATAATTATATAATTATTATAATGTTTTATTATTTGAATACAAAATTAAGAGTGTTAAAAAATTATACCGTTCAATAGAAAGTTAAAATACTTAGAAAATAAAGTAGGTATCATAGATAGATCATCATTAGATAAAAATATATAATTCACCAAAATAATATAATAACATTTATGCTTTACTATGTACCTCAATGTTTTTGTATATGAATATTTTTACAGAAGTACCTACATAGTCGTTTAAAAATGTAGGACATTAAAGAATTTATTTTCATAAATATATTTTATTTATAGCTTCACGTTACGTCCACTTATCCAGATAATACCACATGTAATTGTGCAGATTCAAGTATGCTTATGCATATGTACCTATGTACATGCAAGTACTTCTCTGGGCCGTGTTCTTACAAGGACAACCATTCGCAAATCCGATCTCAGATTTTGATGATATTTTATACGTGCATGGTCTTGTATTAAACATTTTCCATCTAGCAAAATGCTAATTGTATAGAGGTATAATTATATTGTAAAACTTTAATAAGTATGCTTAAATTGCACTAACATACATAAAATATAAGATGTTCCCATAGTTAAATGTTAGCATAAATTCATGGTGGTTATACATGTATAATTTCCTATCAAATAAATATTCTAATATATTAGCAGTTACTTTATTAACAAAGCCAATTCAATCGATAATTTTGGCAGAACATCCTGCAGGAATGTTTTTTTAAATACTAATTGTTTTTTGCTTTTTTCTACTAGAGCAATCATACAGGCTGCCCATTTTCTAACATTAATTTTTGCTTTTCACTTTCTTATACGTAGTACAAGGAAGTATTGTGATGACGAAAGCTTTCGACCTCGATATTTTTGCAGATTTCCACGTTTTGATGTCCCCTGATCCCAAAAAAGTGGTTTCTAAGAAATATCTCTGTGTGTGTGACCACGATAGCGGTCAAACCGCTGAAGCTATCAATTCCAAATTTTGTATTTACGAGTATAATCTCCCTCTTGAGAATTTTTGCTTTTTACTTTCTTATACAATAAGGAAGTATTGTGATGACGAAAATTTTCGACCTCGATATTTTTGCAGATTTCCACGTTTTGATGTCCCCTGATACCAAAAACGTGGTTTATAAGAAATGTCTATGTGCGTGTGACTACGATAGCGGTCAAACCGCTGAAGCTCTCAAATCCAAATTTTGTATTTACGAATATAATCTTCCTCTTGAGAATTTTTTCTTTTTACTTTCTTATACGTAGTATAAGGAAAGTATTGTGATGATGAAAATTTTCGACCTCGATATTTTTGCAGATATCCACGTTTTTATGTCCCCTGATAGGAAAAAAAATTGTATTTACGAGTATAATCTCCCTCTTGAGATCTGATTAGATTTTTAGTAAAATCGGCAAACCGGAAGTAGTAGTTTGCTTCTGTGAAAAAATCGAATTTTGCAAATATTTCTTCAACTACTAAGATTAAGCAAATTTATAAAGAATTTATATGTACTCATAATTAAGTTTGTGAAGAGTTTTATTATGAAAGTTTTTCAAAATTCCTACCGGAAGTAGGTCTTTTATTCTTATCGAAAATCAGTTTTTTGCCAATATTTTGCAAGACGTGCTTTTTAGACAGGTACGTTACGAGTATAAGTATTTAGAACTTAATTTTCAATACCTTTTGTATAAACAAAATTTCAAAATTCGGACCGGAACTAACATTTTTACTCTTAGCGAGAAGCACTTTCTTTCGAATATCTCGCAAAGTATGCATTCTATGGAGATTTATTAAGAGAATAGAAGTACTTATAATAGGATTTTGAATAATTTTTATATAAAAAATTTTCAAAATATGACATTTTTTTTCTAAGAAGATAAAACTATTTAAAACAATTTAGAAAATTTTTGTATAATTTGAAACGCTCAAACGTATAAGAAAATCGTGTGGTGGCCACACTTCATTTATTTATATGGCAATTACAGTTGTCTATGATTTCATAAAAATGTCTTATCTCCTTAAACATTTTATTATAGTAATTGAATTTCCCCAAATCAATTACTGTTCATTTTTGAGGAAATAATGAACAAGTAAGCGTTGAAAAACTATTTTAGCGCGAAAAAATCTAAGAAAAAATAATGAGGTGCGGCCACCACACGACTTTCCTATACGTATGAGTCTCAAATTATACTCAAGTTGTTCTAATTGTTTTAATACTTTTATCTTCTTAGAAAAGTAAACCTGTATGTTTGTTACTTCAAGTCCAAATTTAAAGAATTTTTTTATACAAAACTTATTCAAAATCCTATTCTAAGTAATTCTATTAACTTAATAAATTGCTATAGAACGCATACTTTATAAGAAAAAGTGCTATTCGCTAAGAGTAAAAGTATTACTTTCGGTCCGAATTTTGCAATTTGATTTATAGAAAAAATATTCCAAATACAGCTCTAAATACTTTTTTACTCTTGATGAATATATATAGAATGAATAATTTACGACATATTTGCAAAAAATCGTTATTCGGTAAGAGTAAAAGTGATACTTCCGGTCCGAATTTTGAAATCTTTTTTATACAAAAGATATTGAAAATTAAGTTCTAAATACTTATGTATTCTTTATAAATTAGTCTAAACTTAGTAGTTGACGAAATATTGGCAAAATTCGATTTTTTCACAGAAGTAAACTACTACTTTCGGTCTGCCGATTTTACTGAAAATCTAACCAGTTCTCAAGAGGGAGATTATACTACTAAATACAAAATTTGGAATTGATATCTACAGCGGTTTGACCGCTATCGTGGTCACAGGCACACAGACACACAGACATTTTTTAAAAACCACTTTCGGTATCAGGGGACCTCAAAACGTGGACATCTGCAAAAATCTCGAGGTCGACAATTTTCATCATCACAATACTTCCTTATACAACGTATAAGAAAGTAAAAAATGAGGTGTGGCCACCACACGACTTTTTTATACGTATGAAAGTGTTACTTCCGGTCCGAATTTTGAAATTTCATTTATACAAAAAATATTCCAAATCCAACTCTAAATACTTTTGTACTCTTCATAAATATATATAGAATGCATAATTTACGACATATTTGCAAATAATCGTTATTCGGTAAGAGTAAAAGTGATACTTTCTGTCCGAATTTTGAATTTTTTTTTATGCAAAAGATATTGAAAATTAAGTTCTAAATACTATATATTCGTAGCGTACCTGTCTAAAAAGCATGACTTGCAAAATATTTGCAAGAAACTGATTTTCGATAAGAGTAAAAGACCTACTTCCGGTAGGAATTTCGAAAAACTTTTTCAATAAAATTGTTCACAATTTCAATTTTAAGTACATATCAATTCTTTATAAATTAGTCTAAACTTAGTAGTTGACGAAATATTGGCAAAATTCGATTTCTTCACTGAAGTAAACTACTACTTCCGATCTACCGATTTTACTGAAAAACTAATCAGATCTCAAGAGGGATATTATACACGTAAATGCAAAATTTGGAATTGATATTTACAGCGGTTTGACCGCTATCGTGGTCACACACACACAGACACACCCACACACACACAGAGAGAGAGACAGACACACAAACATTTTTTAAAAAACACTTTTTTTGGTATTCATCACAATACTTCCTTATACTACGTATAAGAAAGTAAAAGGAGATAAATTACTATAAATAGTAACGAAACTAGAATAAAAGTAAATATTTTGTAAAGGAAATAAACTATGTCAAGTGATCTTACCTACTAGAAGATTGCTGCATTACTAATCTAACATAAATAACCAACTAAACAACTACAATTGTCAAATAAGTTGAATTCCCATTATAAATAGTTTACTGTGCCAGAGTTAAGGATTTTGTATTTTTCTCTATGATATATTCGTCCACAAAATGTATTCAGACGAGGAGAGGGATGATATGTGTTTTTGTTATTATGCTAATAATGGAAATAGTTTAAACGCTAGGAAAATCTATCGCCAAGGCTATATGGAAAGAAGACATTATAAAAAAAAATAAAAAAATAAAAAGAAAATAGTCATTGATCTGGCTCAATGACTATTTTCTTAGAAATAATTTGAAAAAATATGGATCGTTTACAAAACCACATCAATTCAAATATTTTTCATCAGTGTACGCTGTTGTCAGTGACACTACATATACTGAAATGGTCTATAATCCCCTACCTTATCGCTTCCTACCGGTAACTGAGGATGAGTTACTTAAATTAATGGCTAATATTCCTAATAAACAGACAGCAGGACATGACTTGTTACCCAGTTTCTTGATTCGTGATTGTAGATACATTTTAGCATTGCCTTTGAGAATAATTATCAATATGTCCATTACAACATCTGTTTTCCCTCAAGTTTGGAAGAATACTAGAATAGTTCCCGTACATAAGAAAGGAGATCGCACATCTCTGTCTAATTACAGACCTATTTCCATATTATCAAATTTTGCAAAGATATTTGAGCGAGTACTGTATATTGGCATCTATAATCATACAGTTTCTTTTATTGCACCCAACCAGCATGGATTTATGTCGGGTCGTTCTATGCTTACGAACCTGTCTACGATATCTCAGTTTATCTGCGAAACTCTAGACAAATGTGGACAGGTTGATGTTATTTATACGGACCTGTCGAAAGCATTTGACATAATTGATCATAAAATTTTAATGTCCAAAATCAGTTCTCTGGGTTTCTCTCCCTCCTGTGTTTCTCTACTTACATCTTATCTGCATCAGAGGAGATGCTATGTAACTTACAACGGCTACTCATCAAATGACTTCGTTCTCACCTCACGAGTGCCACAGGGATCAAATCTGGGTCCATTATTGTTCATTTTATTTATCAATGATTTGCTTCTCAAGATGGATTGCCCTGTTCTTGGATACGCGGATGACATTAAACTATACTCAGAGGTCTCAACATTGGATGATATAAATAAACTCCAACACAACTTAGATGTGCTAGTTGAATGGTGTGACTCTAATAAACTCAAGCTAAATGTAAACAAATGTTGCGTAGTTTCGTATACTCGTGGTTTCCTTAATAGTTCATCTGCGTACTTCATTAACGGCACTAACATAAAAATGGTACCAGAAGTTAAAGATTTGGGCGGCTTATTTGACTCAAGCCTTACTTTAAAATCACACATTTCAAGCATATGCTCAGAAGCTTTCAAACTCCTTGGTTTCATCATGTGGATTTCTAAGTACTTCATAGATATGTCACTGCTTAAGTCATTATACTCTGCATATGTTGTGAGCAAAATAGAATATGCCGCCTTAATTTGGTATCCCATATATGCCTGTGATACCTTACCTTTGGATCGCATACACAGAATATTCTTGAAGTTTCTGTCTTTTAAACATGATGGAATTTATCCAGAGAGGGGCACATCACAGGAAGAGCTACTAACACGTCATGACATGACTTATTTGTCCGGCCGGAGAGATACTCTGTGTGGAAAGTTTTTATATAAGCTCCTGTCCAATAAAATTGATTATCCATTACTACTTGAGCGGTTATCCTTTCTTGTCCCGCGATTTAACACAAGATATGGATGCACTTTCTTGGTACCATTTGCACGGACAAACATAATGAAACGTGCAACAATTTATACGTTATCCCGTCTGGGACTGTTTGAGGAATTTTTTTGCTTGAATATGGATGAACATTACTCCGTTGTTGAATATTATATATTATATATACATATATTTTTCTTTTTTTCTTTTTTTTATATTCATATTGAGGATTTTAGTTAATTTTATATTACATTGTATTTAATTGTATACACGCATAAATTATAATTATCCTGTTATTGGGCACTGACCTGTTGGGTAATAAAGATTATTATTATTATTATTAAAAGAAATTTAAAGCGAAAGATGAAGAAAGGGTTTTAAATTTAGCTACTTCTTGGTCATTAGGTAGTTTATTTCTTTAAATTTAGTTTCGTTACTACTTGTAGTAATTATTTTCTTCTTTTACTTAATAATAACTCATACAATGTAATTATCATTCTTATTTAATGTTCTTTTTATCTTATTTATTCCATATTAACCCTGGAACATCACAGCTATTTTTTGAGACATGAACTTCACACTCGGGTCTCAGAAACCCAAAGGCCTTTTTTTAGCAAAAAAATACAAAATATAAATATTTTATGATTTTGGGATATTATCTAATCTTAATTGAAAGCGCACAAAAAATTTCAGTCATAGTGTTTTATTTTAATAGGAGGTATAGTTCTTGAAAGCAAAAAATTACAATTTTTCTACCGTCAAACAAAAACATTTTTATCAAAACAAATAAACATAAAATTCAAACTAACCGCTGTAAATGTAACTCGAGGATAATACTTGTAACAAAAAAATAACTGCATTGAGCATGTAAAATGTTTTTGAATCGTTCAGCATCATTACTTTAATGCCATACTTGGTGTATAGTAGGATTTATATAGTTGTTAACAAAAATGTCCCATAATTCACGAATAGGTGCGAATTTATCAACTAACCTTCTTTCAGCTCTAGTTTCTTTAGTATCAAACCTCAAACATGAACCTATGAATTGGAAAAGCTGCTGTGACAATGTTGCACGAAATATTCCATTTCCAAATGTTACTGACCAAAGTTCATCTAAGTTACAGTTTGATATCCGTAATGCGCCCGCTAAAAGCAACAACCCAATAAAAACCTTCACTTCTGTGTTATTTATTGGTTGTGTGTAACTCTGTTGTCTAATATTATTGCATTTACGAGCAATTTCTTCATTTGTATGTAAGACAATAATATGTAACATTTTTCGTTGAACAATAAATTTCAAGCTTGTTCAGGAGATTGAACTGTTCTGGCTTCTCCTTTGGGACCAGGTAAATGTAAAACAATGACCATTTTTACCCTGTAATGTGTAAATATTTCTCACTGGTCCGTTTAGTACTTCGTCTTCATTTTCGCTTTGTTCACTGTCGGTATCTGAGAGTCGTTCTTCTATATAATCCTCATCAGAATCGTCTCCTCCAAAAATATCTTCAACGATGTCGTTTTCGGACTCATTTCCCCACAGATTGTCTGCCTCTATCTGTAATTCTACCTCAGTTAACAGACGACGATTTTCTCTACTCGTTGAAGTCGTTATACTAAAACAATCAATCATAAGTTGACACAAAATAATTAACATGAACACCACACTTTAGTCTGACGTACCCATGCTACTATTATATCGAATATCTTACCTCTTTATTTCACTAAAATGCCTTTATTTCACTAAATTGACCCACCTCAACTCGGCAAACTGCAAACTGAATTTACGTAAATTGGCGACACAAACAAATCACTCATGCGCCTGTCACATTATATTTAATGATGCTCTGGGTGTCTGAAGTGGGCAATACACGATCAAATATTTACATGTAAAATTGACACAAAAATGCATGTAAAAATTGATGTAAAAGTTGGCGTAATACATGGTTCAATAAATTCACAATATAATGTACAATACTTGTAGTGAGAATATTGGTACTCATTACAGAAAGTAAATTATACCAGAAATATTCAACAATTGTAGCTGAATTCCACGTGATTATACGAGTTGTCATCTATCATAGTTGTTATAACAACAACTGGTTTAAAACTATCGTGTTGTCATGGGTCCACATATTAATGCGATACTAGGATATGAAGAATGACAACTCAGAACATAACAATACACAAAACGCACGTGGTAGTTTGTGCACGCATGTATAAATAATAAAGAAATTAATTTCACTTCTACTCATACCAACCGATATTTAAAACTGTACCAATAGTGAATACTTAAAGTTCTAAAAATTCCTTTAAATTCATGTAAATGGCCTTGAAAAATACGACGTGTTCTATATCTCAAATCTTACATGTAAAAATTGATGTAAATTTTTTTTGTCAGAATAGATGTTCAAATTGGCACTTTCTCAATAAATCCATGTATATTAGTTATATTACATGTAATTTATGATCGTGTATTGCAACCTTCAGACCCAACTGTGCAATTCCAGGGTTAAAATAGTTTTCCAAAGCCTACTTGCCTATTATTTCTGCAAGTAATAGTAATAGTAATTAAATTACTTCTGCTTTAATGAAAATTAAAAAAATAAATCCTGCAAAATCCAATTCCTATAAAATTAGATGGCCAACTGTGATTCTTATTTAAAAAATGAGGTGTGGCCACCACACGACTTTCTTATACGTATGAAAGTGTTACTTCCGGTCCGAATTTTGAAATTTCATTTATATAAAAAATATTCCAAATCCAACTTTAAGTACTTTTGTACTCTTCATAAATATATATAGAATGCATAATTTACGACATATTTGCAAAAAACCGATCTTCGATAAGAGTAAAAAGCCTACTTTCGGCAGGAATTTCTAAAAAAATTTTGTAACAAAATTCTTTTTAAATTTAATTTTAAGTACATATGAATTCTTTATAAATTTGTCTAAACTTAGTAGTTGACGAAATATTGGCAAAATTCGAGTTTTTCACTGAAGTAAACTACTACTTGCGGTCGACCTAATTTGCTGAAAATCTAATCAGTTCCCAAGAGGGAGATTATACACGTAAATACAAAATTTGGAATTGATATCTCCAGCGGTTTGACCGCTATCGTGGTCACAGACAGACAGACAGACAGACAAACAGACAGACACACAGACACACACACACACACACAGACATTTTTTGAAAACCACTTTTTTGGTATCAGGGGACCTCAAAACGTGGACATCTGCAAAAATCTCGAGGTCGAAAATTTTCATCATCACAATACTTCCTTATACTACGTATAAGAAAGTAAAAAAATGAGGTGTGGCCACCACACGACTTTCTTATACGTATGAGGGTTTCAAATTATAGAATTTTAAGAATTTTTTTATACAAAAATTATTCAAAATCCTATTCTAAGTACTTCTATTCTCTTAATAAATCTCTATAGAATGCATACTTTGCAAGATATTATCAAAAAAGTGCTATTCGCTAAGAGTAAAAGTGCTACTTCCGGTCCGAATTTTGAAATTTCTTTTATACAAAAGATATTGAAAATTATGTTCTAAATACTTTTATACTCGTAACATACTTGTCTAAAAAGCATGACTTGCGAAATATTCGCAAAAAACTGATTTTCGATAAGAGTAAAAGACCTACTTCCGGTAGGAATTTCGAAAAACTTTTTAAATAAAATTATTTTCAATTTCAATTTTAAGTATATATGAATTCTTTATAAATTTGTTTTAACTTAGTAGTTGACGAAATATTGTCAAAATTCGATTTTTTCGCTGAAGTAAACTGCTACTTCCGGTCTACCGATTTTACTGAAAAACTAATCAGATCTCAAGAGGGAGATTATACACGTAAATACAAAATTTGGAATTGATATCTACAGCGGTTTGGCCGCTATCGTGGTCACACACACACACACAGACAGACACAGACATTTTTTAAAAACCACTTTTTTGGTATCAGGGGACTTCAAAACGTGGACATCTGCAAAAATCTCGAGGTCGAAAATTTTCATCATCACAATACTTCCTTATACTACGTATAAGAAAGTAAAATGAGGTGTGGCCACCACACGACTTTCTTATACGTATGAGCGTTTCAAACTATACAATCTTAAGAATTTTTTTATACAAAACTTATTCAAAATCCTATTCTAAGTACTTTTATTCTCTTAATAAATCGCTATAGAATGCATACTTTGCAAGATATTCGAAAAAAAGTGCTACTCGCTAAGAGTAAAAGTGCTACTTCCGGTCCGAATTTTGAAATTTCATGTATACAAAAAATATTGCAAATATAACTCTAAATACTTTTGTACTCTTAATAAATATATATAGAATGCATAATTTACGACATATTTGCCAAAAATCGCTATTCGGTAAGAGTAAAAGTGTTACTTCCGGTCCGAATTTTGAAATTTCATTTATATAAAAAATATTCCAAATCCAACTTTAAGTACTTTTGTACTCTTCATAAATATATATAGAATGCATAATTTACGACATATTTGCAAAAAACCGATTTTCGATAAGAGTAAAAAGCCTACTTCCGGCAGGAATTTCGAAAAAAATTTTTAATAAAATTCTTATTAAATTTAATTTTAAGTACATATGAATTCTTTATAAATTTGTCTAAACTTAGTAGTCGACGAAATATTGGCAAAATTCGAGTTTTTCACTGAAGTAAACTACTACTTCCGGTCGACCTAATTTGCTAAAAATCTAATCATTTCCCAAGAGGGAGATTATACACGTAAATACAAAATTTGGAATTGATATCTCCAGCAGTTTGACCGCTATCGTGGTTACAGACAGACAGACAGACACACAGACAGACACACACACACAGAGACATTTTTTAAAAACCACTTTTTTGGTATCAGGGGACCTCAAAACGTGGACATCTGCAAAAATCTCGAGGTCGAAAATTTTCATCATCACAATACTTCCTTATATTACGTATAAGAAATTAATTTCATAATTTCATAATTAAATGCACCGTAAATTTGTAATGGATTTATTTAATTTATTTCTCTGAGCGGCCATATGAATTTTAAGGAATTTTACGTTTTATGCAAATATTGCCCCTACTTGAACTCATAGTAATTGTCAAATTCGACATTATTATCACATAAGTTCAGTTTAATGGGCAATAGCAATAATTTTGAATATTATTGGTACAAACTAATCAATTAGCATAATATGAATTTAAACTTACAGGTTATAAACGCTATTTCGTCATATTGGCAAGGTTATAGATGCATCTGCGCATTATTATAAAATTTATTGTTTTGTACATTACATATTTAGTCAAATTGAAAAACTGAAGAAATTGCAATGCATAAATCAATTAGACACCCGTTACATATGTAATTAGAGTAATTTTTTAGCATTTCTCTCAAAAAGAGCTTAAATTTAATTTCCCATGTTTTGTGAAGATTTTAAAGACGCCGTCTGGTTTTAGAATGGACAATATACACTTATAGAAATAATGCATTCAATCAACGAAAAATGCATTCACCCAACGGCCTTTTACTTTCTTATACGTAGTATAAGGAAGTATTGTGATGATGAAAATTTTCGACCTCGAGATTTTTGCAAATGTCCACGTTTTGAGGTCCCCTGATAACAAAAAAGTGGTTTTTAAAAAATGTTTGCGTGTGTGTGTGTCTGTCTGTCTGTGTGTCTGTGTGTGACCACGATAGCGGTCAAACCGCTGGAGATATCAATTCCAAATTTTGTATTTACGTGTATAATCTCCCTCTTGAGATCTGATTAGTTTTTCAGTAAAATGGGTCGACTGGAAGTAGCAGTTTACTTCAGTGAAAAAATCGAATTTTGCCAATATTTCGTCAAATACTAAGTTTATACAAATTTATAAAGAATTCATATGTACTTAAAATTAAAATTGAGAACAATTTTGTTTAAAAAGTTTTTCGAAATTCCTACCGGAAGTAGGTCTTTTACTCTTATCGAAAATCGGTTTTTTGCGAATATTTCGCAAGTCAAGCTTTTTAGACAGGTACGTTACGTGTATAAAAGTATTTAACATATAGTTTTCAATATCTTTTGTGTAAAAAAGATTTCAAAATTCGGACCGGAAGTAACACTTTTACTCTTACCGAATAGCGATTTTTGGCAAATATGTCGTAAATTATGCATTCTATATATATTTATTAAGAGTACAAAAGTATTTAGAGTTATATTTGCAATATTTTTTGTATACATGAAATTTCAAAATTCGGACCGGAAGTAGCACTTTTACTATTAGCGAGTCGCACTTTTTTTCGAATATCTTGCAAAGTATGCGTTCTATAGCGATTTATTAAGAGAATAAAAGTACTTAGAATAGGATTTTGAATAAGTTTTGTATAAAAAAATTCTTAAGATTGTATAGTTTGAAACGCTCATACGTATAAGAAAGTCGTGTGGTGGCCACACCTTATTTTTTTGTCACCTATTAGCAATGCATATAGATGTTTTAACAAACAATATTTTTGGGCCAACCAAAGTTGAATGTCAAAAAGACACAAGTCAATGTCAGTTTATAATTTCATATTACAGTCAACATTTTTTATTTTCCCTGAATTCATTATTAGTTGACCTGACTTACAAAAAAATGACATTCACAAACTAATTGATCGAGAAATATTTCTCAGTGCAGATAAACTTAAGATTCATTTTTGGGACATAGAAATTCTGAGGTAATTTTCTTTAACTTCTTTCTGATGATGTCACTGCAACAGGAATGTTAGATGTTAGGTAAATCATACAAGTTGCTATTACTTCTGGAAAATTGCAGAATATAGTATTAAATTTTATTATTACAGCTTCTGTTAATACTTTACCTGTGTTAATTTAACCAATTTCTGATTTAAGACTCATTTTTAAAGTTAATTCTTCCTAAAAGCGTACAGGTAGTGATAACTTATGTGATCGAAAAATGTCAAAAACTTTATCCATCTTGTGCGATGTGTCCAAACATCGACAATATATGTGTATTAACACGTTGTATTAGAAAGCCTTTCATCATTTGCTAATTCATCCAAAAACAGATGAAAATGACTCGTCATTTAAATTGGATAACAGAAAAAAATCATAATTCTGAATGATATTGTTATATCTGAGAATTTAACTCAAAAGCCTAGAAAAAGAACAATTGCTACAGAATGTGAGAATTTCTATCATCTTCGATAAGTTCTACATAGAATTCGTAATTCGTGTTTATGTTGAATTAGATATTGGTGGTACCGAAAAGTGTCAATGCCACTTGCCAATCCCTTACAATGATGTTATCATACTACTAATAGATGCACGGCTTTTCTAAGAAGAAACTATAGATACTGAAGATAGCTTTGGCGGTTACAGTACACCAAATGCAGAGTACATTGCTGAAAATATTCCAGAGATGCATCAAAAGTTCAGCCGAGAGGAAGTAAATGAAATTTTTAGGAATTAATTTTTTCTCAAAGCAAATACAGAACCTGTTGCTTCTATGTTCCAAGAAAAACTTTCGTTTTAACCGAGCGTTCTTGTCTCGTATTTATCGAAATCTTAACATTAAAACATAAGAAGAAATTCCTGTTTGTACATAGTCCAATAAAAGTGTGCATATGTAGGTTGTATGCACAGAGATTAAGTTTTAGGCTAATAACAATTTTCTCGTGTTGGTTGATTTCTTTAAACTTAGTTTAAGCCTTCTCCTGTGTTTCGTCAACAAAATTTGGGTGCATGTTCGTCAGATATGCTTCATCAGATAATGGCCGTGGTTACTTCAAATCCCTAAAACCCTATAAAGGATTATCAGTTCACATTGGCGCATGTATGTAAACTAACCAAAGGTGGAGTGTGGGCTAATCAATTATCACTGGTCAACAGTGAAATTGCTTCTTAGGTGAAAGTACCCAATCCTGAATTAATTCAACGTGCTGAACACGAATATCACATTGAAAAAAGTTGATTGGCTCACGTTCAAGAGATATTGACGTTTTGTCGATTGTATAGATGCTATTGCATAATGTAATGCAATTTAGTGAGAAATTACGAAATTTTGCGTCATATTGCATCACCCCTTCATGCAAAGAAGTTAATGCAGCATTTACTGTAAGTTTCCATTGAGAGTGTTGCGAAATTGATTGCGCAATATCAAGCAATAGCTAATTATAGTTTATTTATAAATGGCCGACGTGACAGTTAACTCGTGCAATGTCCGTTCATTCGCGCATATTTTTCGAAGCTCTAGCATACATAAGTGATTGCTATAGTGTAAAGTAACTAAACAGTAGCAATGCCTCGTAACTGTGTTAATAGTGCAAATAACTTCTGTTATATTTGCGGAGAAGTGACATTTGCTGCACAGAAAAAGAACATTAGTGCAACAGTTAAGAAAGCGTATCATTTGTATTTTGGTTGCAAGATAGGCGACCAGGACAAAGACTGGGCCCCACACGTATGCTGCCGCACTTGTGCCGTAAATCTTTCACAGTGGCTTAATGGCAAAAGAAAGGCAATGCCATTTGCTGTGCCCATGATTTGGAGGGAGCCCACCAATCACGTTGACGACTGTTATTTCTGTATGGTACGACCAGCTTCTGGAGGCATCACCAAGAAGAAGAAGTGGACAGTTGAATACCCTAACATACCATCTGCTCTGCGACCTGTCTCTCATGGCGAAGGACTCCCAATTCCAGAACCTCCTACAGATTTTTCTATCAGTTCAGACGATGAGGATGGCCATGCGTCGGCGAGTTCTCCTCAACGTGGCAGTAAGGATGATGACTTTTCGTGCTTTGACGAAACATCTGCACCACATAAAATTACCCAGGATGAAATGAACGATCTTGTTCGCGATTTGGATCTGTCGAAAAGCAAAGCGGAGATACTGGCCTCAAGACTTCGACAGTGGAATCTTCTGGAACAGAATGTCCGAGTGACTTTATTTCGCACTCGCCATCAGCTCTTCGAATCTTTCTTTAAGAAAGAAGAAAGCCTTGTGTTCTGCTGCGATATTGATGGTCTACTACAAGCTCTCGGTATTGCACATGATCCCCACGAATGGCGGCTGTTTATAGACGCTTCAAAACTGAGCCTAAAGGCGGTTTTGTTGAATAATGGGAACCAGCTTCCATCCATACCTATTGCACATGCGGTCTACTTGAAGGAGACTTACGGCAATCTAAAGCAGCTACTGGAGACGATTAACTACAGCAAGTATGGCTGGCAGATATGTTCTGACCTGAAGGTAGTATCTCTGTTGATGGGTTTGCAGCAGGGATATACAAAGTACTGCTGTTTTCTTTGTCTGTGGGACAGCAGAGCAATCGATTTGCACTACATCAAGAAAGACTGGCCTCCGAGAGCATTTTTTAAGCCTGGAGAAACGAATGTACAGCACCCGCCATTGGCACAGCCACACAAAATCATCATTCCTCCTTTACACATCAAACTCGGTCTTGTCAAAAACTTGGTAAAAGCCATGGATAAGAATGGACCAGCATTCAAGTACCTGCATGACAAATTCCCTCGACTCAGTGAAGCCAAAATTAAAGAGGGCATCTTTGTGGGGCCTCAAATTAGACAGCTCTTCCGAGACCCCAAGTTTGAGGAACTTCTTCAAGGTAAAGAAAAACAGGTTTGGGATGCATTCTATCAAGTGGCAGCAAACTTCCTGGGGAATGACAAGGCAGAAAATTACAAGTGTCTGGTTGAGGATATGTTGGCTTTGTTTCATGAATTCGGCAGCAATATGTCCTTAAAGATCCACTTTCTTGATTCCCACTTAGATTTCTTTCCTGATAACTGCGGGCAGGTCAGCGATGAGCACGGCGAACGCTTTCATCAGGACATTGCCACCATGGAGCAACGGTACCAAGGCAAATGGTCTACGTCAATGCTAGCTGACTATTGTTGGACAATCAGTAGAGATGCTCCACAAGTCCACTACAAACGGCAGGCCAAAAGAAGTCGAAAGCCGGAAGCAGACTAATGTTTTCTTACCATGTATTATAATATTGACATAAGTACACTTTTTCTGAAATATGCGTAAATGTTTTCTTACCATGTATTATAATATTGACATAAGTACACTTTTTCTGAAATATGCGTACATTTTACAGAAAACCCGTAGCCAATTCAGCTTTTTCTTAGTCATTTTCGTGTTCAGCACATTGAATTCATTACGAAATGACTATTTTCAGCTTGGAAGCATGAACTTTTCGAAAATTTGTTGCCCAGTGTTATTTATCGATAATATAAGTAAATACCGATACGATATAATTAGCAAACGCCTTCATTTTTCATTATCGTATGACAAACTGCTACTGTGCCTTTGCTTGTAAGCAAGCTTCGGAACAGAAACTGTTGTTTTTCCGATTTTTTGAGTATATAATTTGTCAGAGAGCCTATTTGCGTCTTCACCTCCTCCTTTGAGTAAATTGCATTGAAAGTGGGAGGGCACACTCTCCCACCTTCTTAAATCCATATTATGTGCTTGCAGATGAACTACCAGTTTGCATTACTACTGATTATTTTTTATTTATAGTACATTGTTATGATACGGTAATCGCACGGGGCAGCTGGATAGATAGTTATTTCCTTGCGTTGAAAGCCGGAGGAAGTTTTTGCGAAACTATTCAAATAGTTTATCATTCTCATGCCATATTATATTGTCCATTCGTGATAAATTGCAAAGCCAAATTCCTACGAGCTGTCGAGTCCTCGAAAACATTATACTTTCTTTAATATGTATGTATGTATATATGTATACTTTATTTTTGTAATTTAACCATTACAGAAATTGTCACAGTGCTCTTTTACAAGTCACAAAGACTATAGTTAATATAATAGATAAAATTAATTAATATAATAGATAAAATATATGTGTGTATATAAAAATGTATAAGACACTACTACTAATATTAGACAAACAACACCATACATATATGGACTAGACTAGTCCATTTAAAATTCCCCTATGGTATAACACTCTCGCTCTAACAGTAACATTTTTACTTCTTTTTTAAATATTCTGGGTGGTAATTTTTGTATGTCGCTCGGGATACGGTTATATAGTTTAGCTCCCCAATAATCCATTGGTTTTTGCGTGCATGTTAATCTGTGGTATGCTATTCGAATATCATCCCTGATGCGTGTTTGATGTTCGTGGAGATGGCCATTATTTGGCAAAATATCTTTCTTGCTGTGCACGTATGTAACAACGGACAAGATGTAAACTGACGGCAGTGTTAGAATTTTGCTGATCTAAAATGTGTACTGCAACTTTGATTAATTTGTAGGTCAAGAAGGAACATGATAAGGCGTTTTTGCAGGACAAATATTCTACTTGCCTCCGTCGCTATTCCCCAGAAGAGCACTCCATAACTCATAAGAGAGTGAAAGTAGGAGAAATATACAGTTTTGGTAGCTTCGTAGGTTGCCACGTGTTTTACCCTCTTTATAGCATATAGTGCTGATGATAACTTGGTCGCAAAGCTATCAATATGCTGTTGCCATTTCATATTAGTGCCCATAGTGATCCCCAAGAATTTGGCTTCAGATGGTATACCAGTTGTTGTGAATGTCAAAATTTGCGTCTTATTGAGGTTGACTTTTGGCTTGTTAGCTGCGAACCAGTTATTGGCTTCTCTTATAACATTTTATGATGTCTGCTTAAGAGTCTTGCAACTATTCGCTTTTGTAAGTAGAGATGTATCATCTGCATATAGGCAAATTTCAGCTCTGTCAACGTTTGATGGTAGGTCGTTAATGTATAATATAAACAATAGTGGGCCAAGAATTGAACCCTGGGGAACTCCAGATGTTGTTTTCCTAAATTTTCATTGTGACTTGTTCCATTCAGTTAACTGGATTCTGTCACTGAGGTAGGACTTTAATAAGTTGAACGGTTCGCCTCTTATTCCGTAGTAGTTTAGTTTACTCAGTAGGATGTCATGATTAACTGAGTCGAAGGCTTTTGTTAAGTCTAGTATATTCATTTCCGCCCACATACCAGAATCAAAAGCTTGGTATATGTGCTTGACCATATGTGCGATTCCACTACACGTTGAGCGTTCTTTTCTGTAGCCATGTTGTTCAGGTGACAGATATTTATTACTTTCTAAATAATTAATTAACCTTGTGAAAATAGCCCGCTCAAATACTTTCGAGATCGTCGGTAAGATGCTGATGGGGCGATAATTTTCACATTTATTTATGTCGTCTTTTTTAAATATCGGTAAAACTTTTCCTACTTTAAGTATCCTTGGGAAAACTCCTTCCTCTAAGCATTCGTAAAAGATATCTGCCAAGGGTGTGCTTAATTCCTGACTTAATTCTCTCAACAAGTTAGTTGAGATTTCGTATATATCTGTTGTGCATTTGTCCTTAAGTTGACTTATAATTTTCTGAACTTCCATAGCAGTAACAGGAGAAAAAAGAGCGATTGCGTGTTATCCAAGTTAAGGTTTCGAAGGAAATCTTCAGAAGAATAAGATGATTGTATAGTATTTGCTGTATATTCGCCTATTTCGCAAAAATAATCATTTAATTCATCGACTAACAAACTGGATTCATCTACTTGTTTGCCTGGGCCAATGTATTTTGTTTCGCTGTTAATCACCATCCATATTGCTTTGACTGTGTTACTTGATCTTTCAATATAAGTTGCATTAGACTTTTGTTTCAGTTCTTTTATTTTCAACAAGTACTTTTTCTTCAATTCACGATAGATACTATAAGACTCCTCGTTTTTGGATACTTTCGCTACAGTTGCCCAGGCGTCTAAAGCATTTCTTAACTCAATAATTTCACCATTTGCCTCACATTTGCCATTTGATTTATTTATAATTTTTACTTTTGTCTCAGAGAAACAGCTGTTGAACAATGTCATGAAACTATCGTGAAAACTTTTAAATAGACTTGCAGCGTCAGATGATGTGTGAGACAATTCAAGTTTTGTCTCTAGTAAATTTTTGAAAGTGTTAATACTTTTATTGTCAATCCCTCTAATAGTTTTAATTTTATTTGCAGTCTTTGTTTCCCGATAATCGTATGTCAAGATCTGTGCCATGTGGTCTGATAAATGCATATTAACAGTCTCTTTCGTTAGATCAGAAGGTTCGATATTTGTGAAGATGTTATCAATTAATGTGCTTGTAGTGTCTGTTATTCTTAAGTATTCATCGAATACTTGGCTTAAATTATATGCATTTATTCTTTGTGTAAGTTTTCTCTCGAGCATGAAATTCACATTAAAATCTCCTGCTATAAAAACCTTTCTGCAAGTTTCTTCTTTAGTTAATAGGAATACAATCTCATTTAATTTGTTTAAAAATATCTCGATATTCCCTGAAGGTGTCTATAGAATAGCCAGAGTGGTATTAAATAAATTTTGTCTAAGTAAGTAAACTTGATTTGTCTATTTATTTTAGTTCTGAGAATTAAATTTAATAGTCATTACTTAAGATTTCCTACTTTTAAGTAATGCAGTCCATATACATTTTCGTTAGTAGTAAAATATAAATTGTAAGGTGAGCAAGCATATATTTTACGAAAATGTAGAGACCTTGGATCGAAGACAGCATTACGAAATAAATAACGATAACTGTAACTCAATGACCGATAATATAAATAGTGGCGGAGTCATCTAGTAGTTCAAACTAAAAAACAGTGTCAAATGTACAATATTAATATATAAGTTGCCACATCAATAGCTTAGAAAGAAAATTAAAAAAATACCGAAATAGAAGCCTCTAGAACAACAATATGGCGCAACCCCTTCAAAAAGTAAAAGAATTATCATTTTACATGCTGGTTCTAAAAGCGGTTGTGTCGTCGAAGTGTTACTTTCGGGAAAAAAAACATAAGAAGTTGTAATCTTGACTATCACGAGGATATGATTGCACCATGCATTATTTGAAGTACTCACGAGCCGCCACTAGTATTACTGTATATTTAACCTGATCGAGTTAATTTGGAGTAAATTGAAAGCATATGTTCGCCACATTCACAATCGTCCAAAATTTAGCGAAATAACTATAAATCGTATTCGAGAAGCGATTGCCAATATAACTCATGGAAAATGGAAAAATTGCATTGAACATAAAATACAAATAAAAAAATTATATTTAGAAAATGTAAATATTCACCAGGAATTTATAATTAATTTAAATGAAAGGAATGAAGACATCATTGACCTCGAGGATGTCCAAAGTATGTATGTGAAAAAGTATTTTCTTATGTGTGATATTTTTCTTATATGTCATTTCAAATTGTTTATTGTTTTTATGTAAAAATAAAGCTGTTATAAAGGCGCAATTATAGTGAAAGTCTTGTAGAATTGTATCATCAATATATATATACATACATCTAGGGCCCAGGTTATACCTGAATCTCATTTACATTATCGGTAGTCTATCGTACTCTCACACCTGGGCATATTATAAACAATTTAGTCAACTTAAAATAAGTTGAAACGAACAATATACTCAACAGTTGGAATAGTTTTTTGTGATTCCTACTGTATAATGTGCCCCCGTATACTATACTGCGCATTGAGCAAGAGGAAAATAATGTTAAAATAAATTTCTTTTCCAGAAATGCTTGTTCCTACCATTTTAGAACAGTTGTTAAAACAAATATTATATATATTTTTTTGAAAACTGTTGTTAACTAGTACAACTATTAATTACTTCCCAAATTAAAGGGACAAACTTTTGACATTAGTTTGTTTTGTAGTGTGATGATTTGCTTTAGAGGATCTTCAATATTTTGACCAAGATTTGTAATTCTGTAATCCAGTGATTTGCTTTTTAACGGAATCTAGCATAACCCCGCCAAAATCTAGTTGGTTAAATATTTAATTCTTCAACTTCCGGAGAAAAATAGACTTTTTCTCAAGGGTACACCTTTCTTGGTTAGAATTTAGATTCATGAAAAACTAGAACAGAAATACATACAGCCTACAAGGATGAAAATTGTTACTAATGCAAGTGCAATAGTTATGGCTATCGATATATATATATATATATAAATAATTCTAAATTTTTCTTGACCTTATTCACATATTCATGTGCATATATATAATTAAATTTCTTGGACGATTTAGAGGTCAATACTAATTTCAAATTAACTAATTTTAAATTAATTTGAAATTAGTATTGACCTCTAAATCGTCCAAGAAATTTAATTATATATATATATATATATATATATATATATATATATATATATATATATATAAGAAAAGGGGAATGATTTAAATCGGGTAAGCGGTCTGTGATGGTCTTAAAAAAGAAGAAAAAACCTCCTTTGCTCAATCTTCGAATTTTCGTTCTTTTATTGAGAACTTATTCATGAGGTACTAAAATGTCATAATTAAAAAAATTACAATTTGAAATATTTTTAACAATAAAATTCTACTTACAAACTAGAGGTCCGAAGATGCACAAATATGATAAAACATGTTATTATTTAAAACACTAAAATTATCCATTACGACTGTTAAAAAAAAACATTAATACATTTCAACAAAACTATCGATGCACGAACAACATTGTGTATAATGTATCTAAGTATGTAAACGAAAAGCAAAACGCACCAACGTCCTTGTCAAAATACCTACACAAAAAGAATCTTTTTTCTCGTCTTTAAAAGAAATAACAATTTATTTTATAGGCCCTTTTTGTCTCAGTCCGTGACTTTTTATCAAATAACAATGTGAATAAGTATTATTGAATTAATTGATACACAAATTAAAATTAAACTAAAATCCTCCCCCCTGTCAATTATGTCCCCAATAAGTTGCAGTAAATGTTACTCAACTGATTCGTATCTGTTTTAAAGTTGATGGTGTTATTTGTGTTTTGTATGTGAAACATTTCTAGGAAAAGTCTCTTAATATAATTACTCTCCACATCCACAACCTTTACACCCCCAAAATCGAATGTGTGACCCTGCTCTAGCGTATGTTTTGCCAAAGCACACGATTTCTTTTTAATTGTACAGTCACTTTTATGTTGACTGATTCTGTATTTTAGCCACTGCGATGTTTGACCAATGCAACACCCCTGACAGTCAATGCATGCAATACTGTAAACAGTGTGGTTTTTGAAAAGAGTAGGTGTTTTGTCTTTTACCACAGAAAAAAGATTATTAATTTTGATGTTGTTACATTTAGCTATTATTATTTGTGGGAAGGGTTTAAACAATTTGACCACTCTTTCGGTGAGGTCCCTAATGTAGGGTAACCTTTTGTATTTCAGTGCAACACTAGTTTCTTCTGTAGGTCCATCATAGAAATTAGAATTATAAATTAATTTGTGTAAAATCGATACTGGATAGCCGTTATTGGCAAAAATATTCTGCAGTGTCTTAAGGTTCTTATTTAAAAATCTGGTATCGGAGATGGTAGTTATTCTATTTTTCATCGCTATGACTGTGTTGTATTTTTGATTCAGAGGATGATTGGAGAAAAAGTTTAAAAATCTGCCTGATGCCGTAGGTTTCTGATGCCAGTCTAAACACAAAACATTCTCATCCGTTCTGATTACTTTAGTGTCAAGGAAGGGGATACTTCTTTGGCTTTCCACTTCCACAGTGAAAAAGAGGTTTTTATGGAAGGTATTGAAAGCCTCTGTAATTATGTGTATCGAGTCTTGAGGGACCGCACAGATGATGTCATCGACGTATTTATAAATAAAAGGAAGCATAAAGGGTAACTTTGGAATCACACTATCCAACAGGAAATCCATGGTAATAAGGGCCAAAATGGGACTAATTGGTGATCCCATGGGTGTGCCAAAAATTTGTATATAAAATTCCCTATTAAAGGAGAAATATGTGTTATTAAATATGAATTTTAGCAGATTTAAGAATGAACCTCTTGAGAGATCTGTATGACTCTTAATTAAGTCCCATTTCTTTTCTATGATCTCTATTATTAATTGAATGGGTATATTTGTAAACAAGGAAACCACATCCAAAGATATTAGTATGTACCCCCTAGGTAGTGTGAACCCATCTATTAAATTTACAAAAGTGAACGTATCCTTTATATTGTAGTTTGTAGAATCTGCCAGGGCGGAAGTCAATATGTTTGATAAAAATTTCGAGAGATTGTACGTTGTGGAATTAATAGAGGAAATTATTGGTCTTAATGGGACATCTAATTTATGAATTTTAGGTAGGTAGTATAATTTGGGAAAACTGGAATTATATGTGAGAAGATGTTTACAAGTTACATCCGATATCTCCTCCCTTTTCTTAATTTCTCGAATAAGATCATTGTATTTCCTTTGTGTAACCTCTGTAGGATCTCGGGATAAATGTTTATATGTGTTGACATCCCTTAACATTTCACAAGTTTTTTCAATATATTCAGACTTATCCATTGCCACAGTACAACCACCCTTATCAGCCTGTAGTATGTAAAGGTCAGGATTGTTTTTGAGAAATTTTTGTGTTTTTGAAAACATAAAATTGTGAACCGATCGCTTGGTATCTTTTGATTTAGTAAGAAAATTAGTGACTATATTTGTCACCCCCGCCCTCATCCCATTTTTTGATTCTTCTGGGATCTCCGTTATAATATCCTCTACATCGGCCAAGAAGTGGCCAATATCGAGGTTTTTTGGGGTAACTGGCAAGCCAAACTTAGGACCCAATGACAAAAAGGCACCTACATCTTCAGGAATATCAATGGATGATATATTTTTAAACCACTTTGAGTTATCAAAAAACAAACTATCCCCCGACTTTAACCCCTGTAACCTGTTAAACTTATTTATATTGGTACGTTTGACCTTTCGATTTCTCTTATCATAAGCTATTTTTAAACTGTCCTGAAAAGTTTGTAGAACATGCGAAGGAATTATAGTAGCCAATCTAGATTTAATTTGATTAATTGAAGCGGTAAGTTTAGAAATTACATTACATGTTATTTCTATTTCCAAAGATAGCACTTTACTTCCCAACTTGTCCATGAAACTGCTTACTTCACTACCCAACCTGCCATTGCTCGTAGCTAAAAGGCTATATATATTAATTCTTCCATCCTGGATGTGTTTCGGCAAAAGACCCTGCTGTCTGCATCGCAACAAGAAAACCCGCCTGTTTACCATATTTGCCATCTTGATGTTATTGTTTGACCATAATTTTAGTAGTTTGGAAGTATCCACACCAAAAGTGGACCTAATTTCTTGATAAAAACCCATCTGTGATAATTCGATTGCAGTAATTCGACCGTACAATGTAAGAAAAGGGGAATGATTTAAATCGGGTAAGCGGTCTGTGATGGTCTTAAAAAAGAAGAAAAAACCTCCTTTGCTCAATCCTCGAATTTTCGTTCTTTTATTGAGAACTTATTCATGAGGTACTAAAATGTCATATTTAAAAAAATTACAATTTGAAATATTTTTAACAATAAAATTCAACTTACAAACTAGAGGTCCGAAGACGCACAAATATGATAAAACATGTTATTATTTAAAACACTAAAATTATCCATTACGACTGTTAAAAAAAAACATTAATACATTTCAACAAAACTATCGATGCACGAACAACATTGTGTATAATGTATCTAAGTATGTAAACGAAAAGCAAAACGCACCAACGTCCTTGTCAAAATACCTACACAAAAAGAATCTTTTTTCTCGTCTTTAAAAGAAATAACAATTTATTTTATAGGTCCTTTTTGTCTCAGTCCGTGACTTTTTATCAAATAACAATGTGAATAAGTATTATTGAATTAATTGATACACAAATTAAAATTAAACTAAAATCCTCCCCCCTGTCAATTATGTCCCCAATAAGTTGCAGTAAATGTTACTCAACTGATTCGTATCTGTTTTAAAGTTGATGGTGTTATTTGTGTTTTGTATGTGAAACATTTCTAGGAAAAGTCTCTTAATATAATTACTCTCCACATCCACAACTGTACTGGTTGTACTGTGGCAATGGATAAGTCTGAATATATTGAAAAAACTTGTGAAATGTTAAGGGATGTCAACACATATAAACATTTATCCCGAGATCCTACAGAGGTTACACAAAGGAAATACAATGATCTTATTCGAGAAATTAAGAAGAGGGAGGAGATATCGGATGTAACTTGTAAACATCTTCTCACATATAATTCCAGTTTTCCCAAATTATACTGCCTACCTAAAATTCATAAATTAGATGTCCCATTAAGACCAATAATTTCCTCTATTAATTCCACAACGTACAATCTCTCGAAATTTTTATCAAACATATTGACTTCCACCCTGGCAGATTCTACAAAGTACAATATAAAGGATACGTTCACTTTTGTAAATTTAATAGATGGGTTCACACTACCTAGGGGGTACATACTAATATCTTTGGATGTCCAGCTATCCAGTATCGATTTTACACAAATTAATTTATAATTCTAATTTCTATGATGGACCTACAGAAGAAACTAGTGTTGCACTGAAATACAAAAGGTTACCCTACATTAGGGACCTCACCGAAAGAGTGGTCAAATTGTTTAAACCCTTCCCACAAATAATAATAGCTAAATGTAACAACATCAAAATTAATAATCTTTTTTCTGTGGTAAAAGACACAACACCTACTCTTTTCAAAAACCATACTGTTTACAGTATTGCATGCATTGACTGTCAGGGGTGTTACATTGGTCAAACATCGCAGTGGCTAAAATACAGAATCAGTCAACATAAAAGTGACTGTACAATTAAAAAGAAATCGTGTGCTTTGGCAAAACATACGCTAGAGCAGGGTCACACATTCGATTTTGGGGGTGTAAAGGTTGTGGATGTGGAGAGTAATTATATTAAGAGACTTTTCCTAGAAATGTTTCACATACAAAACACAAATAACACCATCAACTTTAAAACAGATACGAATCAGTTGAGTAACATTTACTGCAACTTATTGGGGACATAATTGACAGGGGGGAGGATTTTAGTTTAATTTTAATTTGTGTATCAATTAATTCAATAATACTTATTCACATTGTTATTTGATAAAAAGTCACGGACTGAGACAAAAAGGACCTATAAAATAAATTGTTATTTCTTTTAAAGACGAGAAAAAAGATTCTTTTTGTGTAGGTATTTTGACAAGGACGTTGGTGCGTTTTGCTTTTCGTTTACATACTTAGATACATTATACACAATGTTGTTCGTGCATCGATAGTTTTGTTGAAATGTATTAATGTTTTTTTTTAACAGTCGTAATGGATAATTTTAGTGTTTTAAATAATAACATGTTTTATCATATTTGTGCGTCTTCGGACCTCTAGTTTGTAAGTAGAATTTTATTGTTAAAAATATTTCAAATTGTAATTTTTTTAAATATGACATTTTAGTACCTCATGAATAAGTTCTCAATAAAAGAACGAAAATTCGAGGATTGAGCAAAGGAGGTTTTTTCTTCTTTTTTAAGACCATCACAGACCGCTTACCCGATTTAAATCATTCCCCTTTTCTTACATTGTACGGTCGAATTACTGCAATCGAATTATATATATATATATATATATATATATATATATATATATCAAATTGTACCCAGTCGTCGGTAATAGGATGTACTTACATCCTATTACCGACGACTGGGTACAATTTGAAATAAGTAGAAGGATACGACAGTTGGTTTCTATATATATATATATATGTTTCAGCAAGTTTTTCAGCCCAGTAGTTGAGGAAACTGAAAAGAAAAATGTTCTGGTTGACATAAACGACTTATAATATATAACATGTATAATTTTTATTGTACGTAACTGAAAGTTATAGTAGTGTAATCTTCCTGTTTGAAAGATTTGCATAGATATTTAGTTAGAATCTTCTTGGTTTAGAAGTTGTGAAATCCTTCATCGATTTTGGGTTTTAAGGTTTTGGGTGAATCTGAAAGAAACAGTTTGCTAGCATCCAGACCTTATGAACAGCGATCCCTGGCAGAAGTCAACCGAAGCCAGAAATCTTCCAAAGTATAAAAGAAAGGTTCGAGTGAACAGAAAGTATTAAATATGAAGAAGAGCAGACAAAATTATTAACTGGTGAGGATAATAAGTTTATGGTACTTGCGAGTGTAGTCGAACACCCTCATACTAGTACTATGAAAATTAGTCGTCACTTAAATGTAAGTCAAATTTAGAATCCAGAATAATTAGGAAATATGTAATTTATCGGTAACACATTCATACACAGGGTTAAATGAAAGAAATTTTCAGAATTCCTTACATTTTTTGTCAATGGGCAGCAGATAAATTAGACTTTTCAATTTTTTATTAAAATGGATACGTTAATCGTCACAATTTTCGTTATTATAACACATAAAAACCCTTATTACAAACTTTCTAAATCGGTGGTCATTAAATATGTTCGAAGGAATAGTAGATAGTTACATAATTGGACCTCATTTCTTTGATGAAAATGTTAGTGGAGAAGAGTATCTTCGTTTTCTATGGAAGGGATTTCAACACTTTTTGAAGATATGAACATTAAAATCAGAAAAGCGTTTACAAGAATATGTCAAAACGTTTTACGCAACGCTAGTACTTGTTTGGAAAACAGAATACCTCACGTGCATTGCACAATGAATATATCCTTTAATGAAATTGTTTTTTTTATAATAGCTTTAGGTTATTTAAATTGCGTTATTTTGTTGTTAAATATTTTTCTATCAAAGTTTTAGAACATCAATTTATAATTTTAAAAACCTACAGCCATCTCTTATAAAGAGCTTCAACAATGAAAAAATACTAGCAATTAGGCAAATTAAATTGAAGATAGCAGCATTGTTTCATGTATCTTGTAGTGGGGCGCCATCTTGAAATACATGTGTCGGTAAACACAATATTTTATTTCATTGTTAACCAACAGTGTAAAAAATGAACATCTGGACATTGCTGAAACTAAAAAACTGAAATGCGATGCCCTTCATTCTGTAAAATTATTACTTTTGGGATAGTTGAATTTAACCTTTATTTTGTTTGACAGTTGACTAAGGAAGTCGGGCCCCATTCCAGCCTTCCATAGGTTGAACGAATATTTGCGTGCATACAACAACAGCGCTCGTAGTTCCTTATTTGACAGCTAATTGCTTCTATAGCGGTTATCTCAAAAATTACAAAAGATAGGTATAGGATATTGTTAACAAAAATTGAAGAGAATAAAAAATGGAACAAACTGCTACAATAAAATACTGGATGTTCCATTTAAAAAAAATAAGTTTTTGGTATGTGAAAATTTCGGAAAGTAGGCTTTGAAAAAACAAAGTTGCTTGAGGTATTGTCGAGTGCAACTTATACCAAATGATGCAGAATTTTCGTGGCTACAATCACCACCAAAGTGAATATTTTTACTTTTAAAAACAATGAGAAAATGATTTTTTCTGAACACGTGTTTTGGTCAAATATTTTCAAAAAAATTTATAACTCACAAACAATTGGCTCAATTTCGAAAAAGAAAAAACCGTTGAATAGGCAATTTAGAGCAGTACTAGAAAATCCAAAAATATATGGGGTGAGTCACAAGCAAGCATGAATCTTTCACTAATTGTTTTTCTTTTATTTAAAACACAAAAGAGCCATCGAAGAAGCGACTACTAGTGACTCATCCTGCATATGTAGCCTTCTTGGATTGAACAAGTTGAACCTACTTTGCTGTTGGCAAGTTGAGATTCAATGATGAACTGTCAATGAAATGTCAATGAAGTGTCAATGATTCAATAAATAAAAATTTAGAGTAGGTGTGTATATTTACAACCCACACTTCATTCATTGCTATTCCGGAAAACCCAACATTAAGGGATTGTACTACTTTCACTTCATATTCCCCAAGGGAACAAAGGGCAATAGAATTATGTATTGTAAAACCAAGCCCTGCTGAGCGTTTAGTAATTTCCTAAATTAAGACCATTTTGGAATTCTGTAATTAGGTAAATACTAATGCAGTGTTCAACATTATAAATGTATAAGATTATGAAAGAAAGTAAAAATATGAAGACTTGAACCAACTAACTTGCAGAATTACCAGCACGTGCTTAGCCAGGGGCATCCAGAAACTAAGAATAAATTCTGATAATTCATAAGGGCAAACTTTTTGAAAAACAGTAAAACAATTTTTGTAACTTTTTCCTAGTAATTTAAATAAATATTGTATTAGAATAATAAATGATTTGTGTATTGTCGTTTTGTATGACTGTATGTTATACATTTCAGAAATTTTTAATGTTTTTTGATTTTGTAATTTAAATCTTATTTATTGACAAAAAATACTTAATTTAAATCTCACAACTATTTTAAATACAGTTTCATTACAAAATAGAAAACCTGTATTTTTCGATAATTAATATGTTTGGTTAATGATATCTAAATCTTACCAAATTTGTGAACATTTAAAAAAAATGTCTTTATATTAATGTGTTTTATCCTATTCATATTTACATGTGTATATAAATAAATGCTGTCTATCTTGCTAAAACTGGTCTTAATTATTTCTAGAATTTGTTAAGTAAGTCTTTAAAGTACATAACATGGTAAGAATTTCTGATAAAAAAAAATACCGCTAGGCTATATATATATATATATATATATATATATATATATTATGATGACCAATTTGCATAAGTTTTTTCTCTCAGGTGTTTAGATGGATAACATTCCGCTTTAAGCTGCTATAATCTGTATATGATAGCGATTAATGTGAAAGATGACTACAAGTCTATATAACTAAGTTATTAATTTTTAATCCTACATTTTCTGTTACCATAGTCCAACACTTACATGTGATTAAAAAAAGTCAAAATAACGAGATTGGAGAGGTATGAAGTAATGTAAATAGTATTTCAAACGTTAAATTTATGCACTTGATCAATACAAATCTAAGCAATAAAAGTATACTCGTCAAATATTGTTTTCAACTTCATGCAAGGTCTATTAGCAGAAGCTGAAAAAAATAATCACAAAATAATTAGTAGTATCGAAAGCAATAAAGACTAATAAAAACAGAACTATCAGTCGATTTACATAAAATTAAAAATTAAACAAAATATAATGGTTTATTCCTAACATTTCACTGTGAAATACATATAAGTGATAAATTTTCATATACTTACCATTATCAAATTTTTTTTATAAGCAAGCTTTTATTGCTTAGTTTTTTAATTTAGCTTAGTTTTAAATACAGTAAACGTTATCAACTTTAATTTTTGTACTATTGTTAGTTTCTACTTTATGTTCTTTGACCATTTAATTTTTACATTATATATGATACTATATCAACAATTATGGCAGCAAATTTTAAAGAAATCTGCTTCTGAATATCAGCAGGGTTCTTTATAAGCAATATTTTATATTCCTTTGCGAAAAGATTTTGTATATACGAGGATATATCAAATTTAAATGGGATTGATTTTTTTAAAATTCTACACAGATCGCTCATTTGGGATGGGTTGATTTTCAGCCAAGGTGGGAGTTTAGGGAGGGGATAGAAAAGATTCGAATTCTCTCAAGTCACCTTAATACTACAGAAACAATGAGTGAGCAACATGTGCATATTTATGTGGAGCAACGGATAATCATCAAGTTTTTGGTCAAGGAGGGTGTGAAACCAAAGGAAATTTTCATTACAAGCACATTTTGAGAACACAAACGCGTGTTTTTGCATGGCACAAGGAATTTTTTGAAGGGTGTGAAACCGTTGAGAACCGTAGCCACAATCGCCGCCCGAGGATAAGCCAACCAAAGCCAATATCGAGGCGGTTCGACAATTCATGGAGGACGATAGACGCATAACTCTCTGGAATATTGCCAAGGAACTTAGCATTAGTTACGGGAGTGTTCAGCACATCGTGATAATGGACATGGGATTCCACAAGGTATTTGCAAGATGGGTTCCGCGGATGTTGTCGGATTAACAGAAACTGCATCGGCTAGAGGTTTGTCAGCGTCTTTTGAATCGATTCTGGCAAAAGGTCGAGTCGTTTTTGAATCGAACCGTAATGTGCGACGAAGTTTCGGTGCATCATTACACTCCCGAGTCAAAGCAGGTGAGTATGGAGTGGAGAAAAGGAGAGGAATTGGTTGTCAGCTGGAAAAGTTATGGCAACTGTTTTTTTATAGGCTTAGCTCTGTCTACGTGGATTTTTTCCATGATCGACGCACAATTAATGCGGAATATTATTGCGAGCTTCTGGATGCCGCGAAGCTGTCCTTTCGACAAAAAGGGAACACGAAATCTTTCAAATGTGTGTGATTCTTCTTCATGACAATGCCAGGCATCATTCAGCAAAAGTCACAAGGCAAAAACTAGACAACCTGGGTTGAGAAGCATTGGAGCATCCTCCTTACAGGCCAGACTTGTCGCCTCGAGATTTCATCTTTTTTGATCCTTGAAAGAAGCACTTGAAGGTCGGCGTATCAACAATGAACGAGCAATAGTGGAGTTTGCGCTCTAATAACTACGACGAAGGAATTAAAAAACTTTCACTAAGAAAAATGCGTTTCCCGGGCGGGAAATTATGTAGAAAATAATATGTTTTTGTAAATAATGTGGAATAAAATTCTGACTTGAAAAAAACAAACCCGTTTAAATTTGATGTACCCACGTAGATAGTTTAATTTTTTACTTTCTTATACGTAGTATAAAGAAGTATTGCGATGATGAAATTTATCGACCTCAAAATTTTTGCAGATGTCCACGTCTTGAAGTCCCCTGATACCAAAAATGTGGTTTAAAAAAATGTCTCTCTCTCTCTCTGTGTGTGACCACGATAGCGGTCAAACCGCTATAGGTATCAATTCCAAATTTTGTATTTACGAATATAATCTCCCTCTTGAGATCTGATTATATTTTCAGTAAAATCGGCAGACCGGAAGTAGTATTCTACTTAAATGAAAAAATTAAATTTTGCCAATATTTCGTCAAATACTAGATAAGTTTAAACAAATTTATAAAGAATTCATTTGTACTCAAAATTAAATTTGAAACGAATTTTATTAAAAAATTTGTTGAAATACCTACCAAAAATAGGTCTTTTACTCTTATCGAAAAACAGTTTTTTACGAATATTTCGCAAGCCATGCTTTTAGACAGGTACGTTACGAGTATAAAAGTATTTAGAACTTAATTTTCAATACCTTTTGTATAAAGAAAAAAATTAAAATTGGGACCGGAAGTAACACTTTTACTCGTATCGAATAGCGATTTTTTGCAAATATATCGTAAATTATGCATTCTATATATATTTGTCAAGAGTACAAAAGTATTTAGAACTGGATTTGGAATATTTTTTGTATAAAAAAAATTCTTATAATTTGAACAAGAAGTAACACACTTACAGGTTTATTTTTCTAAGATAAAAGTATTTAAAACAATTCAGAACAACTTGTGTATAATTTGAAATGCTCATACGTATAAGAAAGTCGTGTGGTGGCTACACCTCATTAGTATTTTTATTAATGGAATTAGATATTTACATTTTAAATAGCACTAGCCTAAGATTATTTCAGAAGCATATTACACTGTACAAACATTAATCAAAATAAATATTCTTGTTAGAATTTCAATGCAAATGGAAGTCAAAAATTTTCGTCATCACAATATTTTATTATACTACGTATAAGAAAGTACAGATATAATAATACATATCAGCAAAACTGTAATTAAAATAACACTTTGTAAGAAATGTATTTACGTTGTGTTCTTAATTCATTGTTGAGTAGGAGCGAGATAAAAAATTGTTTACTTAAATTTATTAAGCAAAATAAAAAAAAATGTCTATTTTCGACATTGCTCGGAAGAAGAACAGGAGTTATCAGATATGTTTCGTAGAAGGCGAATGTACCATACCTATCTTGTTTATCACTTTATCAGTAACGACTTGATGACTAATTAATTTATAAGCAAGAAATATAAGTTATTTATAAATTATTTTGTATATAATTATATATACAATTCAAGCAATTTGTTTATATGTGTGTTGATTTAAAATGGTGAAGTGAATAATCCAACCTTTGAAAACATGTTATGAATCATTCATGCAGAGTTTCATCTAAATTGTTCTGAAATTTGCCTAATATATTTTTGATCGATTTTAAAAATTGTTTATATATGAGGTGTATATCCACATAGTCGTAGGATTTCAATATATTACTGAATATACAGGGTGAGTCATTAGTAGCCGCTTCTTCGATTGCTCTTTTGTGTTTTAAATAAAAGAAAAAGTAATTAGTGGAAGATCCATGGTTGCTTGTGGCGCATATTGTAAAAATACTTTAAGCTCTGGCACACTTCCGGTTTCACCGGAAATGCACGAAACTTAATTTTTTTAAATGACTCACCCTATATATTTTTGGATTTTCTTGTACTGCTTTAAATTGTCTGTTTGGCTGTTTTTTCTTTTCTTTTGTAAGATTGAGCCAATAGTTTTTAAGTTATTAATTTCTTTTGAAAATATTTGACAAAAGCAAGTGTTCAGAAAAAAATTATTTTCACATTGTTTTTAAAAGCAAAAACATTAACTTTGGTGGTGCTTGTAGCCAAGAAAATTCTGCATCATTTGGTAAAGCTGCACTCGACAATACCTCAATAAACTTTGTTTTTTTATAGCCTACTTCCTGAAATTTTCATATACCAAAAACTTATTTTTTTTAAATGGAACACCCAGTATATTATTGAGGCATTTTGAGCATCGCATTTCAATTGTTTAATTCCGGCAATGTCCAGTTGCAGTATTTCATTTTTAACACTGTTAGTTAATATCGAAATAAAATAAAGGTTATGTTTACTGACATATTTGAAGATGTCTTCAAAAAGTTTTGAAAATCCGGTCGTAGATAGAGAAGATACTCTCCTCCATTAACATTTTCATCAAAGAAATAGGGTCCAATTATGTAACTACCCACTATTCCTCCCCACAGTTTTAATGACCAACAATTTTGAAAGTTTACAGGTGTGATAAAGTGGGGAATTGTATGTGTTATAATAACGGAATTGTGACGATGAACGTATTCACTTGAATAGAAGGTTTCGTTGAGAAAGCCAGGATTATTTATCTGTTGCCAATTGACAAAAATGTAAGTGATTCTGAAAATTTCTTTCATCTAAGCCTATGTACGAATAAGCTACAGGTGAATTTCGTATTTCCTAATTATTCTGGATTCTCTAATTTGACTTACATCTAACTGCTGATTAATTTTCGTAGTACTAGTATGGGGGTGTTCAACTACACTCGCAAGCACCATAAACGTCTTATCCTCACCAGTTATTGCTTTTTCCGCTCTTTCTTCCATATTCAATGCTTTCTGTTCACTCAAACCGTCCACTTTATATTTTTGAAGGTTTCTGGCTTCGGTTGACTTCTACCAGGGATCGCTGTGCATAAAGTCTGGATGCTAGCAAAGAGTTTCTTTCAGATTCACCCAAAATGTCAATCATATCTATTAACTCTTCATTAGAATAATTCATTTGGATGATAACTAATAGCGATGCTTTTATAAGTTTGACATAAATGTATACCGACTTTCTTTAACAGTTGACTCAGGCAGTCAACCGCATTCCAGCATTTATCGGACCAATATTTGGGTGCAGAGAACAGCGCCCGTAGTTCTTTAATTGACCGCTAATTGCTCGTATAGTGATTATCTCAAAAATTGGAAAAGATAGGTATAGGACATTGTTAACAAAAATCAAAGAGAATAAAAAAAGGAACAAAATGACTCAATAAAATATTGGATGTTCCATTTAAAAAAAATATGTTTTTGGTATGTGAAAATTTCAGGAAGTAGGCTTTGAAAAAACAAAGTTTCTTGAGGTATTGTCGAGTGCAACTTTACCAAATGATGCAGAATGTTCATGGCTACAAGCACCACATAAGTCAATGTTTTTGCTTTTAAAAACAATGTTAAAATTATTTTTTTCTGAACACGTGTTTTGGTCAAATATTTTCAAAAAAAATTAATAACTCAAAAACTGTTGGCTCAATTTTGAAAAAGAAACAACAGTTGAACAGGCAATTTAAAGTAGTACAAGAAAATCCAAAAATATATAGGGTGAGTCATTTAAAAAAATTAAGTTCCGTGCATTTGCGGTGAAACCGGAAGTGCGCCAGAGCTTAAAGTATTTTTACAATATGCGCCACAAGCAACCATGGATCCTCCACTAATTGCTTTTTCTTTTATTTAAAACACAAAAGAGCAATCGAAGAAGCGGCTACTAATGACTCACCCTGTACATCGTGTTTATTTTAAAATACTATTTGATATACATAATATGGGTTCCTTTTTGTAATAACATTTACTTGAAGTGATAATAATAAGTTATATATAAATTTAATATTAAAATTATTTAGTTTTGTTATTCACTCACGTAAATGAGTTTAATAAACGAAGAAGTAAATATAATCATCAATAAAGGTGCATTATACTGGAAATTGTAGCTTCTGTTTATAGAAGATCTTCAATTTATTGAAAATAGCAACCAACTTTACCACATGCCCACATGGTAGACTATGCTGACCAATGCGTCAATTTATCCAACTTCTGGATGTAATGCAACCGCAGATACGGTAGACAAAGATATCTTATACGTTAACATATATAAATATTTCTTAACTATTAAATTGTTTAAAACGATTTGGGAAATAATTCTATATATTTATGTTAGGTTGGACAAATAGGGTTTTATTACATTTTATAGAACTTTTGTATGAATACTTTTTGTTACAATTATGAGTATTATAATGATGAACATCTTCATTGCTTGCGTATTTAATATAATTTTCTTGACATGGATGCAGCATATAGCAAGCTGTACATATCGGTATATTAAAAGCATTTCGAAATTATAAATATAAAAATCAATCAGGACATAGGCCTGTATATGAGATATGGTAAATAATTCTGTTAACACGTTACAGGAATAAAAGAAAAAATATACCAAAAGTATACTAAAATAATAGAGGTAATATAAATGGGCAAATATATTTCTTAAAATAAAGCGACGTTTCTGTGACATTTTATATTGTCATCTCGAAGTTAGATACGGATCGCTTAACATTTGCTACTTTACATTCGTTTAAAGAAGAGAAAATGCGTGAATTGAACACAGAAGAGTCATGATTTTTTTATCAAAAGAAGGCAGTACCCCAAAGAATGTCCATGAGAGAATAGTGAGAGTGTATGGACAAAATAGCCCGTGTCAAATTTTGGTGTAAGTAGTTCCAATGGGGCAGAGAATCCATTCATGATGACCGAAAGTTTGGAAGATCTCTAGAAGCATGCTCTAAAGGAATCATCAACAAAGTTGAAGATCTGGTGTTAACTGACGGCCGAGTAAAAGTTTTAGTTATTGCTAGAGGAATAAGAGTATCAGAAACGAGTGTTTTTAAAATTCTACATGAAGATTTAGGAATGAGCAAAGCGTCGGCACGATGGATTCCCAGACTGCTTAGTCCCGAAGAAAAATTGTGTAGACGACAAATTTGTAATAGGAATTTTTGATTCTTTTATCTCAAGATGAAGACTTTTTAAATAGAATTGTAACTGGGGATAAAACTTGAGTATACCACCGGGACCCTTCCACGAAACAAGAGTCTATGCAATGGGTTCATAAGGGCTCTCCACTGCCCAAGAAGGTAAACACGCAATGTTCTGCGGAAAAAGTGATGGTCACAGTTTTCTGGGACGCGGAGGGGATTCTCATAATTGAGTATATGCCAAAAGGGAATACAATAACGGAGAATTCTACACAATTAAGAAATTGAACACGGCTATACGCAAATAAAGACCTCACAATTTTCCTCAGAAAATTCTGCTTTTGCACGACAACTGCAGGGGAATAAAGCACGAATTGTTCAAGCAGTAACCAATCAATGCCGTTTTATGGAATTACACATCCACACTACAGTTTCAACCTCGCCTCTCAGACTATTATGTTGTTCCAAAACTCAAAAAACACTTGAGAGGGCGTCGATTTTTATGGAATGAAGACGTGGAAAACGTTAGGATTTTGTGGAATTACCAAAAGAATTCTTTTTCGAAGGTATAGCGTTATTAAAGACATTTTGGAATAAGTGTGTTAGTGTTAATGGTTCTTTTGCTGATTAACAACATTTTGTTCGTTTTCTAACTCGTTTCATTCATAGCCAGATAGATAACATAAAAAGCTCCCCTCATGTAAAGATCGATGAACTTTGAAACTGATGTATCCGCATGAATTCATGTTCTGGTTAAATAGTGTGAGTAAGAAGATTTGCTATTAACTTGTCTAAATTTGAATTTGGATAACTCATATCATTGCATGAAACTGTTTTTAATAACTGGTTTGCCAGCAGAGATTTCACGTTTTAATTTAATTTAATTTAATTTAATGTTCGACAAACACAATATATTCTCCAAACAGGCTTTGAAGAAATCGATGACACTTAGAAAAGCAGTTTGGAAGTTTGGAATGATACCGGCGTTATTCTAATTTAACTACAATAAAAATATTTTTGAGAGAACTAACAATGTTTCTTTTAAATCCAGATACATTCTATTACTAATATGTAGTGTTATTTATACATTCTTGGATCTACTTGATAGTATCTTGTACGAATGTTATTTTTATATCTTGATTAACCAATTTATTTTTTATATCAGCTGCAATAATGATTTCGTAACAAATATGATTTTAGCTAAACTAGACGTGTGAATTGCAAATGTTATCTTGTATAAGGTGACTTTTATGATCAAGTGTACTTTACGCCGACGGATTTTCTTTGTAGTATTTTATTTTGGTGGAGATACGTTTTAGTAGAAGACATTCTTTCCTTTCCTACTAACTGTTCGTTCTTATATTTCAATACTCGATGCACAAGTAGTAGTATATAAATAAATCCAAACAAAACAGTAAAATCTAAAGCCGGTTTAAAATTATATACTATACACATACTTACATGAAAGTCTGGTATGGTCAATGTTTAAAGATAAACTTAATATATACGATATATGTACTTGCTGTAATTTTAAATTTATTAGGATAGTAATTTGAATTCGTACATCATTTTTTTACTAGTTGCATGACTCGAATGATAGGTGTCATTAATTTTTTCACCGAGTAAAATCATTAATTTGCCTCAATAAACTAGGTACCACACTATGTATATAAGTGTATCAGTTGTTCGCAACGTTTTAAAACATTACTTCCATCATTAGCCTCATTGTCTGAAGAACTTGTTTCATTTTTCACTTTGTGTTTTCTGTTTTTGTTTTCTCTTTTTTATTTCTTTTTTTGAACTCGCAAGAATTCATATTTTTTCAATACTTACTTTGAATACATGCAAGCATAAGCATACATATGTGGCGTATGTGTGTGTATAAGTAGATTTTTCTCATTTATTGAAGAATATTGTTATGATTTTAATAATTAGTAATTTTTAATAATGCACATGTTTGCTTAATATTTGAACAAACTATAATGTAAATTTAAAAGATGCTAATTGTTAAAAGAAGAATACATGCAAGCATAAGCATACATATGTGCGCATATGTATGTGTATAAGTAGATTTTTGTCATTTATTGAAGAATATTGTCATGATTTTAATAATTAGTAATTTTTAATAATCAACATGTTTGCTTAATATTTGAACAAACTATAATGTAAATTTAAAAGATGCTAATTGTTAAAAGAAGTCAAATAATTACATTTATACGAGGTTTGTCTAGAAACGGTATAATAAATACACAAATACAGAATGCACATTGGAAATACTTTTATTGGTTTTTGAAATAGTCGCCAACACACTTTTGACAACGGTCATATAGCTTCTGGAAACTGTCGGAGAAGATTTTTCATGGTACAGTTTTCAGAATAGCTGTGACACAGTCCTGAATTTTCTCGACATCAGCAAACTGCTCCCTTAAGACGAGGAAATAAAAAATAAATTAGTACCGGCAAGGTCTGTAGAGTAGGATGTGCTCGTATGTGATGGTGCATTGTCGTGCAGTAACACCCAATTTCCGGTCTCATTCATATATTGCCTAACGCGCCTGATCCGCTGCAACAAACGAATTGGACTTAGAATGTAGTAGAAAAATCATCTTTTCTGACGACGCGCGTTTTCATCTCGTCGGCTATGTTAACAAACTAAATTGACCAGAAGCCAATTCATCCACAGAGAGTGACAGTTTGGTGCGGATTTTCGAGGGGTGGCATCATTGGCCCATTTATTTGCGAAAATGCTGCTGGAGACATCATTTCGGTCAACGGTGAGCGCTACAGCGGCCATGTTTATCCACTTTTTGAGAGCTGAAATTGAAGACATGGATCATTTCTGGAGGATGGCGCGCTATGCCACACAGCCCATCAAGCAATTGACCTTTTGCGAGCTAAATTCGGTCTTGGCGATGTCAACTCTGAGATGCGATTTAACCCCGTTAGACTTTTACTTTCTTATACGTAGTATAAGGAAGTATTGTGATGACGAAAATTTTCGACATCGAGATTTTTGCAGATGTCCACGTTTTGAAATCCCCTGGTACCAAAAAAGTGGTTTTTAAAAAATGCCTGTGTGTCTGTCTCTCTCTCTGTGTGTCTCTCTCTCTGTGTGTCTCTCTCTCTGTGTCTCTCTCTCTGTGTGTCTGTCTGTCTGCCTGTGTGTGTGTGACCACGATAGCGGTCAAACCGCTGTATATATCAATTCCTAATTTTGTATTTACGAGTATAATCTGCCTCTTGAGATCCGATTAGCTTTTCAGTAAAATCGGTAAACCGGAAGTAGTACTTTACTTCAGTGAAAAATTCGAATTTTGCCAATATTTCGTCAATTACTAAGTTTAAACAAATTTATAAAGAATTAAAATGTACTCAAAATTAAATTTGAGAAAAATTATCTTAAAAAAGTTTTTCGAAATTCCAACCGGAAGTAGGTCTTTTACTCTTATCGAAAATCAGTTTCTTGCGAATATCTCGCAAGTCATGCTTTCTAGGTAGGTATATTACGAGTATAAAAGTATTTAAATTATAATTTTAAATATCTTTTGTATAAAAAAAATTTCAAAATTCGGACCGGAAGTACCACTTTTACTCTTACCGAATAGCAATTTTTTGCAGATATGTCGTAAATGATGCATTCTATATTTATTTATTAAGAGTAGAAAAGTATTTAGAGTTGAATTTGCAATATTTTTTGTATACTTGAAACTTCAAAATTCGGAACGGAAGTGGCACTTTTACTCTTAGCGAGTAGCACTTTTTTTCGAATATCTTGCAAAGTATGCATTCTATAGCGATTTATTAAGAGAATGAAAGTACTTAGAATAGGATTTTGAATAAGTTTTGTATAAAAAAATTCTTAAAATTGTATAGTTTGAAACGCTCATACGTATAAGAAAGTCGTGAGGTGACCACACCTCATTTTTTTGTGGAGTATCCTGAAAGAGCGGTGTTATGTGGGTAATTCAGAAACGATTAAAGCCCTAAGAGCGAATATTATCCAAGTCATTCGTAAGATAGAGCCAGAAATCATCAACAAAAATCTTGGAAAATTGGGTTGATAGGATGCGGTACTGCGAAGCCAGGTGAGGCAACCACATGAATATATATATATATATATATATATATATATATATATATGTATATATATATATATTCGTATGAAACTACATAACTAAAGGGAACATATATAATTGTATTACAAAAGTAGAAATATATTTAGAAAGGCCATAACTGTAGAGGGCCTCTAAAACGCTGCACCATTTGGTGTAGGATGAAGGAAAAAACCTGCAGAATAAAAAACCTCCATCACAGTGCCACAAAACTAAAGGTCTTTAGTTGTTAAGATCCAATCAAGAGCCTCTGGAATTAAATTATGTAAACCTGTATATCTAAATTCAAACTTAGCTAGAGGACGTTCTTTAACAATGTTTAACTGTTTCAATCTCTGCTCCGCAATCACAAGCTGGACTCGCAATCACATTTCATTTGAATAACATACAATTGCACCTTCCATGACCCGTCCTAAGACGATTCAACTTCCACCAAATTGTTCTTGATTGTGTAAAGCCAGGCACTTTTATCAAAGGATTGTCTATTAATTCCTTCCAAATTGGACTACGTGATTTCAATCTATAAGGTGGTAAGTTCTGAAGATTATGAGTAATTATATATAAATTAGAATTTTTTTTATATTTATCCCAACAACGTTTTAAAGGCAATTTTCTTCTTAACTGATGAGGATAAATGTTAGCCAGGACGTTGAGCTAAGGAAGTGGAGTAGATTTTACTGTGCCCGTATTAATTCGAAGTTACAATTTAACTGAATATCTACTTTACCAACATGTACGCTACTCATCCAAACTGCACTAGAATATTCAGCAGCAGAATACACCAATGCAAGAGCGGACGTACGTAAAATGTCTGCATGAGCTGCCCAATTTGAACCAGCCAACTTCTGTAAGATATTATTTCTTGTTTTAATCTTCATTCGCAATTTATCAATATGTTGTTTATATGTAATGTTGTTTCCAAAGTAACTCCTAGGTATGTGGGATTAAAATTATGTCTTAGAACAGTGCCATTAAAAGATACTACAAGTTTTTTTTATGTTTTTCGTTATTCTTAAGATGGAAACAAGAAACTTCTGACTTAGATGGCCTAGGGCATAACCTCCATTTTGCAAAATAATCACTCAGAATCAATAGATCTTCGTTTGTATTAACTTCAATTTGATTTAAATTATTGTGTTGATAAGCAATTGCCATTGCATCAGCGTAGATAAATCTTCTAGAAGTCGTACCTGGTAAATCACCAACCAACGAAACTGTATAATAAGCAGCTGTTAAATCAATGACACTAATTCCTGTTTTCAAATTCTTTTGAAAACCATTTTCAATATAATTTGTTAAAGCTAATATATGATCACAGCAATTACGATTTGGTCTAAAACCAGCTTTTTCTTTGGGAAAGATATTTTCCATAATTGGAGAAATTCTATGATATACTAATTTCTCTAACAACTTGTAACATACTAGAGAAATTATTATATCATAGAATTTCTCCAAATATGGAAAATATCTTTCCCAAAGAGCAAGCTGGTTTTAGTCCACATGAATGCAATCGTGTTACATAAATAATGAAAATGTTTGCTCTTTCTAATAATATATTGAAAAAATTGAGTTTAGTTTATTTTATTTTATTTTTAAAAAGAATCTTGTATTTAGACCACCCAATATACTGTTTCTTTTTTTCTTAAAATAGATTGTAGATTTTAGTATTGTTATTACTTTTAATTAATGATGAGAAAAATTTGTTATATCATAGTGTATGATAATTTTCTTTTTTGGAGAGGGGAATTATTTCTTATTTTTTAATCAGTTAGTGAGTCTTATTTTAGCTATGAATCCAGTTAGAAAATTCGGTCATTTTAAAGGCAATTATTTAGTATATAACTTGACAAACTTATTATAATACTAAACAATGTTTCTTAAATCACACAGGATTTTTTTTAAATACGGAAATGTTTATGTTATTAATACTAATAGAATTTGTATGTATATAACAAAATAAGAATACATTCTATTCTTATTGCAATATATTTTTGTAAAAACTGTAACTGCAATAATATAATTATTGAATTAAATTACTTAAGATGGTTTATGGGCATTTAAACCAAACATTTTATATTATATATAACGCGAACTGAAACAATTGACTGTGCGTGTTATCATTTTGCAGACTTTCTTCTGTTTTTTGAGTTTTATTGAAAATTACTGGATTTTCAAGATACTTAAAGTAATTCTAGAACAAACAAAGAATAAAGGTACATCGAGAGAGAAATTACGGTTTATTTCATATCCACCTATTGCGTTTTATATTATTACCAGGACTAAATTTAATGAGTCAATTTCATCAAACGACTATACAATAAGAAAAGATAGTTTTAAGACCAGAAGAACATTTGACTCTTCGTCAAAAAATGAAGACAAGAGATGTTGGAGGGTGTGTCAGGTAATCTGTGCACAAAAGCAACCAGCGCTCGCTGGAACTCTTCAGTTTGCGACCACGATTTGAACCATAAAATATATACAGAAGTACTCTGGCACATTCACGGCTCTATATTAACGTAGCAAAGATGAAAACAATGGGTGTTGTATCCAGTATATTATTATTTGTTTTTATCACAAGTTCGTATTGTAAGTAATGAAACATTTATTTATTTATTTGCTGTTTATTACTATAAATAAAATAAACATTACAGTTTTAAATTACTGCTGTTAATTTTAGTTCGAATTTAGATTTCAAAATCAGATTTTTAAATCGTAAATTGTATGTACATGTGATATTCAAACTTAGCTACTCGCTGCGTTGAGTTTATGCTGTCAATGAGAATTATTATTTTAAAGAGCATAATTGTTTATTGCTAACATCCTTCTCTGGCAGTTGGTGTTAATAAAAAATACTGTGAGTTTATTTTATTTATACACGTTTCAATAAATTATTTGTTTTGAGTATGTTAAATGCTTATTATATTATAATAATTTAAATACATATTTATGTAGTATTATATTCGATAATACTTCTCTTATTTTTATTATATATTTAAAAAGTGATTTAATATTTAAATAACTCAAACATGTGCAAACAACAATATTTTTTAAAGTATTTATACGTTAATTAATGTTTTTATGACTTATTTCTGTTAATTTTTTAAAATTACATTGCTATATTAATAAAAGAATATTGAATTTTATATTTTCTTAAGAACTGTAAGCATTCATTCTACATGATTTCCTTCACATTCACAATACTATCTCAGTAATTAAATTATTTGCAAAACATTAATTTCTTCAAAATGAAATGGATACGCTTATGTGTTATTCAAACCACATATAATTAAAGATCCATATCTAACAATATCTACTCAAACAGAATATTAATTTGTACAAAAAAAGACGTTAAACGTTAGTCATATAGTTAAAATTCAGTAAAAAAAGGCCATTAGAAAAGCGCGCGCATATTAAAATAGAATATATATTACTCCGGAAAAATAAGGGGGATGTCACGTATGATTATACCGGCGTGCTGATCATGCTAATTATTTTCTTTTGGCCGGTAATTTCTACCTTTTCTGCTAACAAACCAAGCATTCTATAAATAGCAATACTTTTAATTCAAATCTGAGATATATGTATACATAAAGTACATGTTTATATATTGTGTGTTTTGTCTTCTTTGAGTAGTTGAAATGGCTTTAAGTGACTCAACAGGATACATACAAGAAATCTTGTAAAGTACTTTGAGGTGAAATATGTACAATTGTTGTTTCAAATTAACACATGTACATTCTGGTAGAGAATTATCTACCGTTTGTTTGGACAAAGTTTTAGAATTGCTACAGGAATCACCTTTTGTAAAGCTTGTATAATAAACTGTAATAGTGTCCAGCATTTTATTATTAGTTGGAAAAATTTAATATTTTTTCTCAATGAGTCTTATTAATTTATATACATTGTCAATATATATATGTAATTATCAAAAATAATACTTCTTACGATGATGTTATAGCTGTTTTGACTGTAGACATATTAATGTAAAAAACGCAACTAATTCTACAATAAAGCAGCCAAATACGACGTAAAATCAGCAACATCCATTTAAATGTGTAACAATAATAATGGTTGAATCGTTAGTATAGTAAATTGGTAACAAATGCTTGAAAGGAGATAAAATTACCAATATTGACTTCTTGGAAAGTGCTAAATGGGAGATAACTTGCTAAATTTAAACTTCTATGAAACTATTGTTGAGTCACAAAATAATAATAAGAAAGATAAGAATAGCACCTTTGGGAAGCACCAGAAACTAATGAAAATTTTAGTTAATTTTTTGTTGTTTCTGTATAGTTTACTGTTACCACTTTTTCTAGTTTTCCAAACAGCCGTGATATTTTAGATGCAAAATCGGATAAAGTCATATATTCAAACTAATAAGATCCTAAATGACAAAATAAAAAATTACTAAAATTAGATTTAGTTGGTGTTGTTTCTAGTCGATTTATATGTAAATTAACAAGTGACATCGCGGCAGATAACTTATTGTACCTACAGACTTACTGCTTTGTGAGGGACATTCAATATTGTCACTTCGTAGACCAGATATAATTAAAAACTGATCTTTTCTTATATATCATAACATAGTAGTTTTACATGATACAAATCGATGCTAAAAATAAAAAGTGTTAAAAATTTTACATTCCCAATTTACCCAAAAATGATATTGAATTCAGTTAGGTTATTAAGTGATACTACATATTTATATTTATTGAGATTCTAGCACTTTTAATTTTACTACATGTGTCAAAAAGCTACAGCTTTTATTCTTCGAATATTGATTTAATTAATTCGTGTGCATCTTTATATTTCATTTAAATGATGGGAGAATGAAGGTATATATTTTATTAATATTACTGACTTCTTTGACACTTATTGTGCATCATACATTTATACATTTATTGTCTTCGAAAGATGAAGAACGCATAGAAATATATAGCCATGGATAGATACCTCCCTATTTTCCACGTAAAAGATAATATAAAGACATGGTGTATACGTATATTCCGAACTGAAATACCTAGAGTATAACCGATTATTTTGTGTTTTAAGTCTGCACTTAATAATTCAATTATTGTCAATAAATTGCTTCTATTTATCTTCATTGTATTATTAATATTATTTATTCAACTAATAAGATACATAACTAAATAAGGTTTATAGTAATTAAAATGTATCATAAATTTTTTTTTGTGAGACTTTTTCTGTTATATTATTTCCATCTTCTTTAAACACGGACTAGTTGTAAGGAAAGCATAATTGATCTATATTAAAGTAGATGGTTTAAAATATCTAATTAAATCTTAATCAATATGGTAAGAAATAACGTATATACTCTAGTTGCCTTTGGTGACAAACCAGTTCATTACATTTTGACTAAATTCTAGATTTTATCCCAAATATTTAGTTTGTAATGTTTCCTGTAAAATTTATTGGACGGAGTTAACAGGTTTCTTCTCCAAGGCAACGATATGTTTATATATTAAGGTGAATGTAACCATTGACGAGTTCTCGTGTTAAAAATGAAAAAAAAAAAGATTTAAGAATATCTTTTCGATACATATAAATAAAAGTATCTGTAGTATATGTTATTATAAACTAAATTATTCGATCTATATCTCTAAAATCAATGTAAATCTATCAAGGGATACAGTATCTGACATGTTAATTAAAACCATGATAATTGTATACTTTATTTAATTATAAATCGTATTAAACAATTACCTCTCCTTCTAATACTTCAAGTATTCTTGATTATTTATGAAATTAAAACACTATAATGCATTAAATGCATAAGCAACTACGTAGTTAAAGTAATATATAATACGGTGCCTGTGGGTTTTTAGTAATAATGAAGATATTAAATAACAAAAAAGTCTTGTATAAGTACATACTTTAAAAGATACATATCTCTTTATGTAAGAAATGGTGGCTGGTGGTGGTACACCGGTATTTTTCCTCGTATATTTTCTTCGAACTGACGCACAATACAGCAAATTGTTAATGGAAAACAGTGCTTATAATCGTTAGTTGCTGGACACATGCAGGACGGTCGTAGCATTTATAATTTATTGCAAGGAGCGTAATAAACATTGCCTCTCGTTGGATTGTTATCAAATGTTTCAATATCAGTAATTATTTTAAACTATTACTACAATTATTACACGTAAGAAGATATTCGTTATGTAATTGATAGTAACAAAAAGTGCACGTTTGTTAATGTTATTTACTATTTATAATATTCTCTCTAGAAATATTTTTATATAAATATTGATACGGTAATAATTAAATGAAAAATGTATGTCAAGTTTGTAAATAAAAGTTAATACAAAAAATTTGTGAAATTATAAGAAAAACATGGTAGGTATACAAGTTATTCGTGTAATTTATACACGTCTGTTTCTTTTAAACTGACTTTTACTTGTAAACATTTATCGCTGGTAACTCCTTACTTAATTCCGTTTCAATCTAAACGTCATATAAGTAGTGTCTAGTTAATTGATGTGAACATCTCGACAAGGTTGGGCGGTATAGATTTCATCTTTATATATAACTAGCTTCCGCATATACAGGATGGCTTTTAACTTTTTCTTTAAATATGGCACACTGAACCAAGCAATGTTGTAAATTAAAATAGAAAAAACAAAGGTATACGAGGGGCATCTTTTATATTTTTACAAAATCTGGGAAGAAAACAAAATTTTTGGGAACAAACTGTTTTATTGTTTTTCAAAATATTCGCCTTTATGGTACATACACTTTTGCATGCCTACAAACCAGTTCTCAAAACATTTTTTTTACTCTGAAGGTTGTATCTCAGAAATAAGGTTTTCAAAGACTTCGACTGCTTCTTAAAGTGTTGAAAATCGCTATCCACGCATTTTTTGTTTCACAGTTGGGAACAAAAAGAAATCATTGGCGACAAGTCATCATTTCAACAGTTTTCTCCTTCAAATAGTCGTGCTGTATGAAAACTCGCATTGTCGTGATGAAGAATAATGCGACGTTTTCGGTTGTTCTTCCTGATTTCGTCTATAACTTTTGGCAAACAAATTACTGTATACCATTCAGCGTTAACAGTTCTTCGATCCTCTAAGAGAATTGTTGCGATGTGTCCTGTACAGCCGAAGAAACAAGCGATCATTTTCTTGGAAGTGCTCCATGCACGAATAACTTTTATGGGTTTCGATTCATCTTGGAACACCCATAGAGTAGATTGTTGCTTGGATTCCGGCTGATACGCATATATTCATGTTTCGTCACCTGTGACGATGTTGTATACGGGTTTTGCGGTTCCTACGTTGAATTTTTTTGCACATTTCTTTACACCAGTTGACACGAGCTGCTTTCTGTGCTTTGGTCAGTTTATGTGGAATCCATATGGAAAATATTTCTTTTACGAATAAATGTTTATGTAAAATCGAATGTACTGCAGTCTGCGATATGCCAAGCGATGCCTCTATCTCACTATAAGTCACATGTTGATCGTGTTCTATCATTTTCCGCACAGCAACGATCTTTTTTGGAATCACAACAGATGTTGGTCGACCTTCACGTGATTCATTACTCACTGAGGCACGACCATGACGAAATTCTGCAAACCAATTGTAAACTGTCTTCTCTGATGGGACTTCATTACCAAAAGTTGACTGAAGCGATATAATGCATTCTTGTGGAGTTGGGCCCTTTTTTAGTAAAAAATCATCCAACGAAAACCTTCACGAGTAATCTCCATTATCTTACAAACTCACTGTCTTAAACTGTCCTGTCAACAAACTACTGACTCGATTTCAAAGCTATCGCGGATACTTCATTAACAAATATCAAACTTTAAGAATATAGTGTTTACATTTGTCAAAAGCACCATCTAGTGGTCGATTGTAAAAATATAAAAGGTGCCCCTCGTATAAATGTATTTAAATCTAATATTTTAATTTAAGCGGATGTTCCTGAATACTGGAGATTTTGTGTGAACGAAATGGTTGGAAAATATTTCGAAAAGAGTTTTCGGACAGGCCCGGTAGAGTATTCAAACAGCTTAAGAATTTTTTTGTCTCAATCAGTTTTTAACGCACTATATTGTTGTTTGTTGTTTTGCGTTATCCGTATTATTTTATATTTTTTGTGTTTATAAAAAATCTATAATTTATTTATGTGCCTACATATTTTATCATCACAAAATATAATATTTCAGATCCATTATACGAAAATAATCTCAGTTTATTGTTTTACATCTCTGAAAACTTACTTCGCAGAAGTGGGGCAGGCTCAGGTCTATAATCAAAGATAATACGTAAAGAGGACTATCAGCATAATGCTAAAAGAGAATAAAACCGACATAAACTTAATAAAGATGTCCAATTTCAATAAAATTCATATCTGTAGTTATTTATAGTCCATCACATCTATAAGCATATACATTTTTTAATGTCATGTAATTTTTGGGAAATTCCTATGTAGCTTTGCTCAAGTAAATTCAATACACTAAACATCATAATTTGATACAATGAATAACTGCTTCAGTTTTTGAGATAAAAATGAATGAACTACCTTCATCTTAAAAAATCAAGCATGATATATTTCTAACAAATTCTCAATTTATCCAAGATGGTAAATGATATCTTCATGAAGTTTAAGAAAACGGATATTATCATGTTGATATCACTAAGTGACTTCACATAAATACTAAATGTTATAAAACTGTACTAAGAACCTAACATAATACTTCATGTGACATTTAACATTTTCTAATTAAGCGTATACTTTATATTTTCAAAGTATGCTATTATTGCACTTGCACACTCATTAGCGTCACCTTCAGTATGTACCGTGATACGTTATTTCAGTTTAGCGTCTGCCTTTATCGTTACCATATAATATACTCATCACTTTTATTACTATTTAGTTCTTTGTTTGCTTTTTGTTAAACGTTATGGAAGTTCGATATTTTGACGAGCAAGATGGAGAGTAATACTGATAGAAATCGCTGATGATTACGTCGACAGAAAATGAATAATCGTACGAAAAGCTTTTTCAGTACCTACATGTTAAAGACAAATATCACAGGGGATAATTAATTATTTGTATGTTGTCCTAAAACTCTCTGTTGTCTGTACAATAAATAGAAATCTTTTTTTTTATTAACGCTAGTTTAACCTTTAATATTTTTTGGTAAAAGCATTATACAATTCTTATTTATTATCAACACTATCTAAACTTTCAAATTTCTTTACAATCTTAGAAAAGGCTGATCGGCAAATTTGTGCGTTGCGTTGACACTATAATACTTATTACCTACAACTTAACCCTCTCTTTCATCAATAAAGAAAACAATTTCTATTTTCCTTTCTTCCATTAAATAATTCAGTGAAATTAAGTGGTAATTTAGTATATTTTTATAATTTTTTTTTTTAAAGATCAGCTGAAGAAAGTTAAGATACTGAAAATAAACAGAGATATGAAAAAGAATACTTATGGACTAATAGTAACAGTAATCTTTTATCTAGATTTCATCGTATCTAATATTTACCATTTTCTAAATTATAATATGAGTTTATAAGATAAGCTTTATTTATTTATTACCTTTTCATGCAATAAGATAAAGCATTAATAGAGTAATACAGAATACGTCTAATAATCTATACAGTTGTGTAATAATAATAATGGTATCAAATAATGATGCTACATGTCTGAGAAATAATCGCTCTAAAAATAGAATACTTAGTATATTCAAGCTGAAGCGTCGCTAAACTTATCAGAATTTGGAAAGTAAAACAATTACAGTAACATAATGATCGGTCCATCTTCTTCTTCTTCTTCTTTTTGAATTCGTAGCCATGGTTTGTCCTGTGATGTTGATTTCCAGCTGTCCTTCCATAGCTTATGTGACCTTCCTGGTGCTCGATCCTTTGTTGGCTTTCCCTCTAATGCTACGCGTGGCAATCTGCTCTCGTCCATTCTCATAATGTGATCGTACCATCATCTTCTTCTTTGTCACCCTCATCTCACCACGTTCACTATCCCGCACTGTTCTCTGATATATGTGTTTCTTATATGGTCTTTTCTGGTTTTACCAAGGATAGTTTGTAGTGTTTTCATTTCCGCAACTCTTAGCATATTCTTGGTTTTGCTTGTTTCTTCGCGGGTTTCTATACTGTAAGTCAGTACCGGCCTTATACAGGTTTTGTAGATTCTTATCTTGCTGTCTGTTCGCATGTACTGATTCGACCAAACTAACTCTCTTAAACATCCTGATAGCAATGTCTCTTTATTAATCTGGTTCCTTAGGTCTTTGACTGGAGATGTCAAGTCAGAGGTAACTGAACTGGTTGATTTGATCGATGGGTTAATCTTCCACCACAAGTTTGCATCGGATTGGTTCTTTAGCGATTGTCATGACCTTTGTTTTGTCGGTGGATATATTCAAGTTCAGTTGTTGGCTTGTTTGATAAAATTTAAAGAGCTGCTTCTCTAGACCGTCTTCCGTTTCCGCTAGGAATGCTGTATCGTCCGCGTAGCACACCATGCTGACTCTATTCCTGCTCATTCTATAGCCCAAATTCAATTCTAATTTATAAAATCATTGGGAATATTATTCATATTTCTTTGCTAAATAGTTTTATTCTTTTAACAATTATACGGAACGTCTGCTTTTATTTATTATACCAATTTCACAATAATGTATAATAGTTTTGATCATATATTTCAATAATTATTATATTCTTTTATCGAATTTATTCTATACATTTGCACATTTTCGGTTCACTAAAAGGACCTAATTGAAAAATAGTAATACCGAATATAAGTTTCGTAAAAATTTAAATTTAGTTTTCTTTGGAATCCCAACTGATATAAAAAAAGAAAATCCCATCAATATGTGTTACGCACCGTCCGAGATATGAACCGTCGCGTCGGCCTCGAAAGTTTAAGGCCGATACCAAGCCAAAGACCTGACTGTAAAGCAATCTTTATACATTATATTTATATGCAAACTTATATTGTAATATATATTACATTATTACAGTACTTCTTAATTTAATTTATAATAAAAGTAAGCATATAATTGTCAAGAGAAAAAAAACATGAAACCCTACCTCTCGTTTATCGTACTTGCATTACTCCAATTTACGAATAGTTTAAATATGAGTAAACTGGGTTTATTCTAAACTAATTATTTGGACGTTGGAAAAGTAATTACTTTTTAGCTTTGTCATCCGTGTAAATTGAATACATATGTACTCAGAATTAAATTTGACAAGAATTTTATTGTAAAAGCTTTTCGAAATTCCTACCGGAAGTAGGTCTTTTACTCTTATCGAAAATCAGTTTTTTGCCAATATTTTGCAAGTCGTGCTTTTTAGACAGGTACGTTACGAATATAAAAGTATTTAGAACTTAATTTTCAATACCTTTTCTATAAAAAAAATTTCAAAATTCGGACCGGAAGTACCACTTTTACTCTTTTCGAAAAGCGAGTTTTTTCGAATATCTTGCAAAATATGCATTCTATAGGGATTTATTAAGATAATGGAAGTACTTACAATAGGATTTTGAATAACTTTTGTATAAAACAATTCTTAAAATTGTATAGTTTGGAACGCTCATATGTATAAGAAAGTCGTGTGGTGGCCACAGCTTATTTTTTAATTTGTAAAACGGCAAAACTGCCGTATCGGCATCTGACGTACGATATATAGTTCAATAATACGAGCCAGTTGGTGTAAAATTATTAACTATTCCTATTCGATTGGATTAGATTTGGTTTGCTTCTATTCTTCTTAGGTTTAAATATAGTGTGGATTACCTACCTCGTTTCGGCCATTGCTTTTCTTTTTGTTTTATATTCCCCTAGTGTTTCTGCATTTGCCTTCGTGATTTTAGCTTGAGCCTTTTCTTAAAGCTTTGATAATGATTTATATTTTTACATTAAAATATTATGTACTTTTAACGTTTTTTTCTCTAGCAGTTTTAGGTTTCATCAGATTTTTCTCTACACCTCCCTGAATCCTTTGATTGCTATTCCAATAAAAACAACTAAAGATTTGCCGAGTTTATTCTCGTGATATGGCTATACAAGCTAATTCATCTGTTTTGAATAACTGCAATAGGAATTATTCTTATATACACACATATATTTCTTTATTGTGTCGTTTTCAGTATTTGCACCACCTTATAAGCTTCCACCCCTAAACTTTTGGTCAATTTTATTCGGTTTCTAGCTTTTCGATGCTCATGGCGAAACACGTTGCGTATTGTGCTTTTGTTTGATTAACTATAACATTAATATTTGAGCTTACCATTAACATACTTACCATTATTGGTTATTCTTAATATTATCATTATAATGGTTTGTTGTTCTATTATTTAATTTATCTTGCTCATGTAATTATTACTAAAATAAATAAATACCTCTTATTTGGTCAATAACATATATATTATGATATTATGTATGTAATATTTTAATAAATTGACTCTTTTACATTTATTTAAAGGTCAAAGGATAACAACAATACAACTAGATGGTATCCAATATTTTGTGAGTCGTATGAACCCATATTCACCTGAATTAAATTTCTTCTTGGCCTATCAATACTGCAGGTCGTTAGGTTTACAATTAGCCTCATTCGAGACACGGGAAAAAGCAGATTCCATAGCACAATACCTTATAAATACAGGTAACAGTTCTCTTTTTCCTCACTTTTTGAAACTGATAAACGTATATTAAATCTAATTTTCTTAGGATATAATAAATATGACTTTTGGACATCTGGAAATAATTTGGGTACCGACATGTTCCTATGGATGAGTACAGGTTTGCCGTTTAATGCTACCTTTAACTATTTGAAAAAACCAGTAAACGATAACACATCTGATATACCCAACGGCAGTACAAGTCCGCAGAGAACAGCTAGGGAAAGGTGAGTGTTTTATAAATATATGCGCTTTGATCAATTCAGAAGTGGCAATAGTGTATATAAATTCATTGCAATGAATGCAGTGTGTTACCTTTAATTTTATATGCAGGGCGTTTATTAAAAATACGGCAAAGATTCAGTGAGTTATTCCATGGACTAGTCTAAGAATATTTTGTGCTTTGATGATTTTTGAAAAGCCGCTTTGTTTCGCAGATATAGGGCGATAAAAATTTTATTATTAAAAATTACAAATAAAGCTTCGTATTTAACAAGAACTGCTGAAAATGACTACCTCCAGCTAGTTTGCAGGAATCCAGTCTTCTCCTCATTGCCTGCTGAACTTTCTCAAAAACACCAGGGTCGTTTCTTATTGAATAACACCCAGCAATTTTCCGATTTCTCAAATCTTCCACATTTTTATGTACGCTAGTGCACCATCGTGCATAAACCACATTGTATTTCTTGTTGCCAATGATACAGTCTCCAAAAATGAGGTAGCGAATGTTTCAAAAGTTGCGATTTATCTCACCGGTAAGTATTCCTGGTTTGGGTTGGAATTGTAGGTAACTTGCTAAATGGACAGATATTTCTACCATACCGGTCCATTTAGCAAGTTACCTACAATTCCAACCCAAACGTTCAACAAGAACTGATTTTGAAAACAATCTCTAAATACCTCATGTGTATTTTTTCAGCCCATACGTGGTTATTGTGAAAATTCCTTATCTCATTTCTTAAGAAACTCACTTCGTCGGTAAAAAGAATCAGCGCCAGTATTTGAGGAATTTGAACCAATGTGTGCAAAAGCCATTCACGGAACGCAATACGTGCAAGAAAATTAACAGGAAGAAGTGACTGAAGGCGTTGTATGTGGTATGGGTACGACAAACAGTCACATAAAATGTTCCCAAACAGCCTCACTTACATTCAAAGTATTTGCAATTTTTGGGGTAGTAAGTGTATCTTCCTCTATCATGCTCAGTACATTTTCTTCCACTTCCATCGTTCTTACTGTGATTGGCCTTTCTCATCCTCCACTTTGTTTCAATGTACCTATTTCATAAAGACGTTGATGAATACTGTGAAAGATTTTGATATCAGGAACATGACTGTTAGGATATCGTTCAATGTACAAACGCCTAGCTTATAATGAATTGCCATCAGCAAGTCCATATATGAAATGCGATTCATGATATTGGACTTCACTATTATTACTAAGAATTACATAAGAAGCTTCGTAATATTTGGACTTCACTAATAAAAGTTCAAATTTAATGACAGGAAATACATGTTAAACAGCCGAACGTCAATCACTGCAACAAATTCGACATATACAGAGTGGTCAATCAACAGACGTATTCAAATGAAATCCATGTTTAAACTGATGTTATTTTCGATGTCTTCGAAACAAGGCGACTTTTTAAAAATCATCAAAGAACAAAATATTCCTATAATAGCCCAGGAAATAACTCCCTGAATTTTGCCGTGTTTTTAATTAAGACCCCGGTATATAGAAAAGAATATATCACCATAATCAAGCTTAGAAATAAGAGTTATTGTTTTCCTGATATGTATACGTGTTTTGTTATTTTTATTTTATTAATTATTTTTCTTTAATTTGCAGTGGTGATAGTGATTCTTTGAATAGTTGCGTAGCCTTGAAAGCGCCATCTTTCGAATGGGACACCGATTATTGTACGGCCGTTAAAGATTTTATCTGCGAACAAACGAGATGCTATTATTATAATTATGGTTCAATACCTGTGTCTTCGGCGCAGGGGTAAGAAGGTGAGCCCCACAGCACCCCACCTTGGGTTCTAAAAAAACATTTCATTACTTATTTTCACGGTTCCATTTTATCATTGGTTGTTAACAAATACATCACTTGTGTTTATTTATTTATTCCTAGAATTATAACCCAGGTGGAAGGTAGCATAGTGGATGGTCAATGGCAATACTTGACTTTTTCTATTATCAGGTTGTTTCATAGAGGATACCGAATAAGATTCCATATTAATTCTAAAAGGTTTTTACGTTTTATGTTTTTGTTGGAGCAACCTGGTATTAATATGTACATTATCTTGCTTTTGTGTATTAGTATTAGTTTTGTCATTTTATAGATTAATAGATAATATTTTGTAAATAGGTGGCTTATAATTTAAGATTTATAATTAATCATATGAAAAATAGACGTTAGTTAACTTTCATTTTACCAAGTGCAGTGATACACGCTTAGATTTCTGTTCATATATGAGTGACAAATCATGCACGTGCACATGTATGGATAGGTGATCTTTTTCATTGTTATACAATCTCAGATACACTATACTTGTCGCTAGTTAACTTTTTTTAGATGCTCCTTAATTAGATCTTTTGTAAATGCAATTTAGAATAATTGCTTGGCTTATTAATATGAATGCATGTCCTTATATTGTTAAAACTATTTTAATAAAAGAAAGAGTTTGTGTGACTGATTGTGTCTGTTCGTTGCGTAGCGCTCAGGTGGTTAGGTCCAGAACTACGAAATACGGCGTAGATATTCTCACCAGAAGTACGTTTTCATTAAAAGCGATTTAATTTTTTCTTATTTAATGTTAAAGCATGCTCTATACTTATCCTTATACATATGTTATACTTGTAATATGAATAAGATTAAGCTTTTTTGTACTCACCGCCATTAAAGAAACATTAAGCGCATGCATCGCTCAACTCGAATGTAAAAATTTCATAAAAAACTAGCTTTTTGGGGTATTTAAAAAATTGATCTTGATAGTAATAAAATTCTTGTTTATAAAATACTACTTGTCTGAGTTTTTCTTTAGTAAAAGTTGGGTAAATATGCTAAAAATTCTTCCAACAAATTTGTAATCGCCATCCATCTGACGACCTCTTAAGCAACATCGACATTGTTTGCTCTGTATTATAATGTATTAAAACAAAGATTTTTAATTTAATGTTTGTACAAAAATTGTTGTACAAACTAGTTACGTGAGGACATCTTCCGCGCAAAGGCACCCGCTCGACATATCTTTTGGTTTAATTCTTGTTTTAAAATCATATTGTTCTTAATAAGTATGCGGCTTTAAATATGTTTGTAATAACTATAGGTAAAGCTGTGTATTGGCAGCTGCTTTTGATTTCTCACATATATCATCATCATCATCTCTGAATATCAGAATTCCTAGACTGCCAAAAAAAAAATATCTGGCATGAAGTAACGTGGTAAGTTTTTGCTGAATACTGCAAAGCCTAGGCTCTATAAAGTGTTAAATTATAAATACTCAAGGTCATTTGATGTTATTGTGTCCTGAAATGTTACGGACGGAAAATCGCAGTCATCGATTCTGCTAATATTTGGAAAAAAGCACCGTCAACTTAAAATGTGAGATCCCTGATGTCAATATAATCCTCCGTTAGTGTACACCATTCATTATAACAGAAATTTTTGAATTATCTGCCAAGAATGTGGTGTATTTAACCTTTTAAACGAAAAGATACACTACTTATATAATCACTTCCGATGATGCATTTCCTTCTGAAAAATCCCTAAACCCTGCAATTTTTTATGTGTATATTCAACAATGCTGGTGACTTCACGCCTTAATTCTTGTGTGTCTCGGATCTTGCAAGCGGGCATATGCGAATTCTTTATGAGAGTTGTCTTCATAGTGGAATGCTTGGTTTATCAACACCTCTTTAGATTCAAAGTACTGGTTGTCCAGGTGCTTTTATGTTACTGTTATGATACTGACCCAACTTGTTGGAATTTCTGGGTCAAATTCTTCACTGTGCACCCAGAACGTGGTACATTGATACACCTTTTGACGTTTGGAAAGTATATTGACAGCAATGATAATTAAATAATTTCATTTCTTCAAACTAAGTAGCTATCGCTATTTAACTTCATATCGTCTCTATACCTTTTATGTTCTTCTTTATCTCGTGTCATAATAGCAGATTGCTATTGATAATAATCTTTTTTGAAGGGGGCATGTATATTTTTTATATTAGAAGAATTAACCATGTTGGTCTATGTGACTTTTGCACTTGTATATTAAAACGACACACACAGAGAGACACACACATTCGATTTATTTTGATATTCTTTCTTTGTACAAAATTAATAGTATTCTAGCTAATATGTTTAAATGTTAAGATATTAGTGATTAATATTTTTTCTTTCAAGTTAAATTAAATACATTTTTCTTATTTTTTTAGTAGGCCAGTGTATACTGTAACGACCACTCCAAAACCACAAACGTCTTCACCATTAACACTGCCTGAAAAAAAGAACATATACGTTAACAGTCAAGACATCAGCAAATATTTAACAAAATATAGACGGACACCACAAAAAATTGACAATCCTGAAGTCATCCGTTCAAACAAGGAAAATGTGGATCTTGAGCAATCCACAAACGGTCCCTACGACAAAAATTTTTACGCAAACATCAACATGCAGGATGATCCAGCAGCAATCGTAGACGATCCTCATCATAACGACGATGGTGATTACGTGTCTACAATTGAACCGGATGTTGGAACAACCCGTGCTCGTTATACCTATAGTCCGTCCACTAACAATAAAAAATAGTAGTTATGTAACTTTTCTTATTTATGTATGTCTCCTTAAATCATATCATGTAAAAATAAGTATTAATATAACATAAACTTCTAGCAATAGTTACTATTTTTAGAATTTATAGTAGTGAATATGATAATTTTTTTAAATTAATATTTAAGTATGTTAAAGTCCATCTTTTTATATAAAATACAAAATCTGCCGAGAAAAAAAATGATTATTTTATTTAAGCTAAGTTTAAGAACTGCTCTTTAAAAATGATTCTCAAAAAAAGTAGTTGTCTACATTGGGTTAAAACAAAAGTATAAATTATTCTTTCTATTTCATTTGGGTTACATAAAGGTTTACTTTATAAAACTCCAACTTTTTTGTGTTATGAAGTTGGTAACAAATAAACGTATTTGCATTCTAAAATTCCGAAATATTGAAATTTACTACTTATTTTAAATAATATATTTGTTTATTGTAATACTAGGAGATTCGTACGCATTTATGGTGATTCTGGGGATGTGCTATGTTTAGATTGAAACTTGTTGATTCACGTTTTTGGTACATCACTGCCAATTGTATTAGAAGTCGATGGATTCTGATTTTAGTGAATATTTTCGAGTGTACTAGGCAATATTTGAGCAAACTCAGCTTTTTATTGGTAGAATTATCAGTGTAATCTTCGGCTACAGCTGAAGACTACCATCCTCCGTGGATGGATGGATGGTGCTTAATTGTTATAAGTCACCTCCACTGTTAAAATTTGTTACGCTTGAACGTCAAAAACAACGGTCATTAAGGAGCTCAGGATTAGGTAATTTTAAGTAAGTAGCAATGCTTTTGTATTGTAATAGTCTTTTCCACCCTTCACTATGTAAAGAGCGAACATAACTGAGTTACTATCAAAGATGTAACATTAGTTGGAACGACCCAAGGGAATCAAATACGTCACATCCTCGTGCGGAACAATAATACAGAGAGATCGTAAATGCTTGACCGTGCCGCTTCATAGTCATGGTGTAATGGACCTTTATATTTTTCACGCCCACCTTGACGTTACTAGGGTGACCTTTCTACCAGCTGCACGCGCTGCCGGCCGATAACTTAACTAATCTTTCAATATTAACGATGTTACTTATGAAAAAAACTATTTTTATTCAATGTAAAAATGGTAGTAACAACCACAAAATTAAAAAAACTTTACCACTGACGCCCGCACTGATCTTTTATCCTACTTTTACTTATTCCCAAATATCATTGCTGTTTCTCTTACGCGAAAAATATAAAGGTCCATTTCGTGTGACATCTATTATTTTACGTATGAACTATTTCAAGAATCTTTGTTGTTGTTAAATTTACTCGTTTTAATAACTCAAGAAATACATTTATTAATTGAAAATATATGTATTAAAAATAATTTAATATAAGATCGATATTGCATAAGGTAACATTACATATTTAGAAATATTATAACATATGTTCAAAATGAGATCCTTCATTTTGTAGACGCACATTTATGCGTGTGTTGAGAGAATTGAAAACATTTTGAATCTTTTCTTCTGTTACACTGTTAACAGCATTTGTAATAGCATCTTGTAGTTCTGGTAATATATGTAGTGGAGCCTTAAAGACCGTGCTCTTTGAATACCCAAATAGGAAAAAATCTAGAGGAGTCAAATCTGGTGATCTAGGAGACCATCTATTTCTGCTAATCAATCGGTTCTTATTAAAATATTTTTGGAGGAATTCAATTGTATCATGTGCAGTGTGAGCGGTAGCACCATCCTGCTGAAAATAGCCAAATTGTCTTTCATTGTCGTCAAGTTGTCTAATAAATGGTTCTAAAAGAAGTGTTCTATATCGTTCTGCATTTATTGTATCATGGAAGAAAATTGGCCCTATTATTCTTCTTCGTGATATTGCACACCAAACACCTATTTTAATAGGATGCATGTCAGTTTCAATAAAAATATGTGGGTTTACGGATGACCAGTGTCGATAATTTTGGGAATTAACATATCCACTTAGATGAAACCAGGCCTCGTCTGAGAAAAATGTGATGTCCAACAAATTATCATCCGCAAGATTATTATTAAACCACGTACAAAATTGTATGCGTTTCTCAAAGTCTGCTGGCAACAATTTCTGTACAACAGATACTTTACATGGATGTAAGTGTAGTTTTTTAGTGGCTTTATGGCATGTTCTATAAGATAGTCCTATATGAACATAAAATCAGAATTAATAAAGTTTCTGTATATCAATCAAAGTAATATTTTACCTGTTTGCACTGATAATCGCCTTAATGATTTCTTAGGACTCACGTCCAGCCGTTCTTGAATATCTTCTAGCACACCTCCAGTTAGTAAAGTAGGTCTACCAGAAGAGTGTTTCTTAGATATACTGCCAGTTTCTCGAAAATGACTAATAAGACGGTTGACATATCTTGCAAAAATATCATGTTGGAATTCCATTTCTGGGAATCGAGTGTGAAACTGTTGTCTACATAAATCAGTAGAATATTTCCACTCTGCATTCGGTAACAGTTCTCCGCTACGAAAATAAGCCTCTACAATAAACTTATTTTGTTCTTCCGTAAATGGCATTGTTGATTTCAACGCAACTTTAAAATTAAACAAATATGATAATGATACTCGTACAAACACAAAAAAAAATAACTTACAGTAACAACGACATGTGCCTTTTATTGCCTTGAGAAATACAGTTTCTAATAATCAATTAAACGCTGTAACCCAAGGGAAAAAGAAACGACAAGTAGCTTATATGACTGACAAATATATATCAATAACAGAATATTGGAGTGACAGCCACTTTAGCGAAGTTAGATACAAACTAAATATTCATACTACAGCAATGAACGTGTGGCAAACTCGTGCTTAAAGTTGATATATCGATGAAGCGGCACGGCACGGTCAAGCATTTATGATCTCTCAGTAGGTAGATACATGGAGAAAGAGAAGCAATAACAACCGCTGTGGTGTATATTGTGTTGCATATTCAGCACAATTACGAATACATTCATCACGGCTGCTTACATCCAATTTAAGTCCTTGTTCACAATGGGCATAAGACATAAGCTGAACGTAACATAAACGTAACGCGTAAAGTTAAACGTATGAGAAATCAATGCACCTATCCACAGTGGCCGTAGCGCTTATGTCAGCTTATGTTATGTTTACGCATTCCTTACGTGTGAACGTAAGAAATACATAAAGTTGAAATAAATCCAACTTTACGTATAATTTCAGTAAAATAAGCTTTTCGAAGTTTCACAACTTAAACCGATTGGTAACGATATTATAAAAAACGCGGGAAGCCTGTAGAATCACATGCTTTCGAATCGTGTCAATTGGAATTGTGACGATTTTGTTCTGGTAACGTTCAAAATACAAGGACTTAATCGATTTTAAATAATATAATTTAATATATGTATCTACTATAAATTACTGCAAAAAGTTGTAATTGCACCATATGAGTAAATATTTGTTGGTGCTATTTACATATCGAGTAAAAAAAGTATTTTGAATTAAGGTGATGGAAAAGGGGCAAGTAGATATAGAGCTTTTATTTCAGTTGGTGAGAGCTAAAGGATATTTATATATCTTATCTAATAAGGCACATCGGAGCTACAAAGATGTGATCTACCAAGATGTCTGGAAATGAGTAACAGAAACACCAGACATCACAAGTATTTTAAACATTAGTTATACACTGGCCTTGTTTATTAATACTATAGTTATACAACCTAGAGAAAACTGTAAATATTTCTTATGTAGTAAAGTGTCGTCCTCTGATATCTTTCAAATGGATTAATATTTATGAATGAAACTGATCAGCCAATGAAATATTCTCAACCCCACTCACAATTTAATCCGGAAGTTTATAAAAATGTAAATATATTTTGATATTTTCTATTAAATTTTACATAAGAGCTGTGCATAAGAGTATATTTTGTTTGATTTGCTTTTCACATCGTTTGCCCTTGAATTACATATCAACATAACCTATATAGCTATTAATATGATAAAGTAACTTTAAATAAATGATTTATTGAAGAAACGTAGGATTACTATTTTTTTCCCTTATTATACTCACAATTACCCTTTTATAACATGTTTTTTAAAGAAATAAATCTAAACAAGGAAACGGTATTAAAAAGCTAGCATTTTTATTAAATACCTACATGAAATGTCAGTCTGTTTCGGGTTCAGAGTTTGGGTTATTCTCATTTTACTTTCTTATACGTAGTATAAGGAAGTATTGTGATGATGAAAATTTTCGACCTCGAGATTTTTGCAGATGTCCACGTTTTGAGGTCCCCTGATACCAAAAAAGTGGTTTTTAAAAAATGTCTGTGTGTCTGTGTGTCTGTGTGTGTGTGTGTGTGTGTGTGTGTGTGTCTGTGTGTGTGTGACCACGATAGCGGTCAAACCGCTGTAGATATCAATTCCAAATTTTGTATTTACGGATATAATCTCTCTCTTGAGAACTGATTAGATTTTGAGCAAAATCGGCAGACCGGAAGTAGGAGTTTACTTCAGTGAAAAAATCGAATTTTGCAAATATTTCGTCAATTACTAAGTTTAAACAAATTTATAAAGAATTCAAATGTACTCAAAATTAAATTTGAGAACAATTGTTTTAATAAAGTTTTTCGAAATTCCTACCGGAAGTAGGTCTTTTACTCTTATCGAAAATCAGTTTTTTGCGAATATCTCGCAAGTCATGCTTTCTAGGCAGGTACATTACGAGTATAAAAGTATTTAGAACATACTTTTAAATATCTTTGGTATAAAAAAAATTTCAAAATTCAGACCGGAAGTACCACTTTTACTCTTATCGAATAGCGATTTTTTGCAAATATGTCGTAAATTATGCATTCTATATATATTTATGAAGAGTAGAAAAGTATTTAGAGTTGGATTTGGAATATTTTTTGTATAAATAAAATTTCAAAATTCGGACCGGAAGTAACACTTTTATACGTATAAGAAAGTCGTGTGGTGGCCACACCTCATTTTTTACTTTCTTATATGTAGTATAAGGAAGTATTGTGATGATGAAAATTTTCGACCTCGAGATTTTTGCAGATGTCCACGTTTTGAGGTCCCCTGATACCAAAAAAGTGGTTTTTAAAAAATGTCTGTGTGTCTGTGTGTCCGCGTGTGTGTGTGTGTGTGTGTGTGTGTGTGTGTGTGTCTGTGTGTGTGTGACCACGATAGCGGTCAAACCGCTGTAGATATCAATTCCAAATTTTGTATTTACGTGTATAATCTGCCTCTTGAGAACTGATTAGATTTTGAGCAAAATCGGCAGACCGGAAGTAGTAGTTTACTTCAGTGAAAAAATCGAAATTTGCAAATATTTCGTCAATTACTAAGTTTAAACAAATTTATAAAGAATTCATATGTACTTAGAATTAAGTTTGAAACAAATTGTCTTAAAAAAGTTTTTCGAAATTCCAACCGGAAGTAGGTCTTTTACTCTTATCGAAAATCAGTTTTTTGCGAATATCTCGCAAGTCATGCTTTTAAGACAAATACGTTATGAATATAAAAGTATTTAAAACATCATTTTCAATATCTTTTATATAAAAAAAATTTCAAAATTCACACCGGAAGTACCACTTTTACTCTTATCGAATCGCGATTTTTTGCAAATATGTCGTAAGTTATGCATTCTATATATATTTATCAAGAGTACAAAAGTATTTAGAGTTAGATATGGAATATTTTTCGTATAAATGAAATTTCAAAATTCGGACCGGAAGTAACACTTTCATACGTATAAGAAAGTCGTGTGGTGGCCACACCTCATTTTTCTCTATGTGTTCAACAGGTATGTCTAAAACAGTCTTCTATATATTTCGTATGACTAAATATATTATGTAAAAGAAGAAAAAGTAATTAAAAGCTATCCGAACCACAACATTTATTAAGTTGCTTTGCATGGTTTTATCAACTTGAGTGGATTATGTGAGGCATTCAAACCAGTAATGTAGTACATTTTACAAAGAAAATGCATTATAAACACCACATTATTTTAAGGTTTTGGTATCTTCCGAATTTAGACATTTAAATGGTTCACAGCCAATCGTTTATCACTTAACCAGGAAAAATGTGAGACAATTTAATAGTAAACATAGATCAAACATATATTCTAGGAATTGAAAATTCCTTGGTATTGGACTAGACACTAGATTAACATGGAAGCCGCAGATAGATGAATTAATCAAACACTATCAGATTTATAACTGATAGTCTACTGGAATAACGACATACTATGGACTATCAAATCACATATCAACAATGTTTAACCAATATGTGGTAAGTAGGCCTATGTAGAAAATGTGTTTATCCTGCAGAAGAAGGCTGTTCGAGCAATTGTCTGTGTTTCACAAACTATCCACTGCAAACCTCTCTTCAGAGAGTTTATGATAAGTCCATTAGCCTAGACACATATTCTGCAACAACTAAGGAGGGCTTTGAAAAAGCAGTCACATCTGATGACTAGGGGTGAGATTACAGAAGTCTCCACCCCTCATAACCATTTACTGTACATTCTGCATTACATAGGACAAAAGCCACTTCAGTACAACATCGTCACTGGTAATTATTGAACAAAGTCAAAGTTATGTGTAGACATCTTTCCACTTTCGTATCTGAAGAGAAAATAAAGGACATTCTCCTTCAAGAAGCATTCTACAATGTTAATGGCATAAATTAGCCCTTTGATTACTTGTGTTGATGTTATCATCACATTTTTGCATGAATGTGCTATTGTGTAAACTGTATGTAAATCTTATTATTGATATAATAAATTTATTATTATAATAGAAACACTATCCTTCTTTCTGCAGAAGTGTTATAATTAATCCTGCTTTTACACCCACAATACCTCATCTCATCAGGGAAGTCGCAGCAACTATCATTATACATTTACATTCGTGGTAATTATCAATATAGTAAGTACTGCTTACACATGGTCTGTATATGGACGTTTCTTCAATTTGTATTTACCTGCAATTTTAAAAATTGCGTTCAATAATTGTAATTCCTAATAATTGAAGTTGCGTTGGGGTTATCAAACAAAACTAGTTTACTTGTATTTTCTACTACTTAATTTTTCTTTCACCCACGTTTAATTGCAATTGTTTGAAATCTTTATGGATTTTATTGTGCTATATATATAGAATTTTAGCCTTCATATTCATTGAAGTATAATATCTTTTGTATATCACTTGGTGAAAGGTAACTAGATACACACATAAATGTACTCAGCTTAGACATTACTTATTTTATTATGGTTCTAGTTATTTTTATTTTATCTAGGCCTGAATCGTAACAACAACTGCCATGATGCAAGTCTGAATGAATAATCATCAATTATTGTTGAGGATAGTACATACCCAACAAGTTATACAAACAAACTAATTCATAACCAAGCAAAGATTTTATTAAAGGTTAGTACTTTGAACCTTTTTCAGCTTGTACTGAAATATCATTGTCAATTATAAGATAAAATATATAGGAAAAATTACATTTCTTCGTTACATCGTCTTGCAATATGTATTTCAGAATAACATTTAACATCCACAATCACATCATTTCTCATTTTTGGAATTTAAAAAATTAGTGTCAGTAGACTTATCATATCCCTTAATTCAAAATATTTTAAGATATTTAAATCTAAAGTAAAACGCCTATAAAATTGTAACAAACACGATTGGTGTAATTGGATAATTGCGTCACTTCCTTTAAGCTCCTGTTGGCTTCTCTTTACTACTACGAGAAGACTGCTTTTACTATAACAAATTTAGCGGGAGAAATTTATGAATGGGCACATCCTACTGCCCAACCCCTCTGTTGGCTACCTACCCGAAGTAACCTTCAGTTGTATAACTATAGTATTAATAAACAAGGGCACTGGTTTACAAAGGGGTATTAAATATTATCAATAAGTGATATATGCGAAAGAGCATGGAACGATTGAACGGACGCTACACATGAGAAAGCAAGAAGAAATTGTAAATTCCAAAGTGCTGTTCGAAATATGTATGTGAAATTGCCTAAAATTTTGCTATGCCGAATACCTTCACATAGTACTTGTGAAGCATCTCAAGGCATACAGCAATACAAAAAAATAACCTACATTAAATATTTTTACTTTAGTACTGAAACCACCACCAAAGCTGAGCACCATGGTGTACCATATAATGCTTTTGCTGTCTTTAAAAACTTTCCTAAATGTAACAGTGAACCAAATATTCTTGAAGTGTGATTATAACTTTGAATTAAAGTGCAGTGTCTAATGTATTAATGCGAATAAAAAGCTAATCAGCATATAACATGGAAACGGTTAAGGATTACGATGTTAATAATTTTATTATCTGAAGACATGTAAAAAAAAAGAACTAAAAACAAGTTACAAGCCTAAGATAGAGCATTTAATATTTGTAAATGTCTGAAAACAAATTTTATGTATGAATAAAACACGATCGTAAAATAAAAAACAAAGGGTTTTATTTCAAATTAATCTACCTATACTTGTAAAATACAGATACAATGATTCTTAAAGACTTTATAATGTAATTTAAATAGATAAGCTTTTAATTTGTGTGGTTAAATGAAGTTGATTTCATTTATTTTTGTTTCTTTTCGTTAATAACAATAAGGGTAACATGCAGATTATTATCCATTCTAATAGAAATTTCAATATCGTCAGAATTTTTAGAAACTACTCACCTTAAAACGTCAAAGTTAATAAACAAAATACCACTATAGCGCATGCGCAAATCCTTACGTGTATGTTTTCTTTATGTTCATTGTGAACAGTAATTAAAATTTACGCGTTATGTATCTCTTATGTAAATCTTACGTCTTATGGGTTTCTTATGTCTTATGTTTCTAATGTCCATTGTAAACAAGGACTAATAGTTGACAAAACATCAGTGACTGTCAAAAAATTAAAAAGTTGTAAATTCGTTTCTTTTCTTAATCTTCACAATGAGTGAGAGTGAAAGCGAAAATGATATTATGTTCGAGAACAGCCTTCCAGATTGTAAACAAACCGCTACCTCCATAACAAATCCGTTACTCTCAGAAAAATCCAAGTTGCGATATTACAGAATATATTCACTGTATAGATTGTGGTTGAAATCAGCACACCTGTAAAATCAGCGAAAATACAGTTTTGGTGTACTTTACTGAAAAATCAACAGTTTGGAATTCATCTTCGTCGTGGACTAACTGCAGTATGTTAAAATCAACTTAACAGTTACACGTCGATATAGACGTTAGTAAATTTTCGAATTAGATTTTTTTTTTTGAAAAGAAAAAGCACTGGGTATACACCAAAAAATTCAAAGGTTCTCGAAAGAGAATACAGCACTAACTTTTAAAATAAGCTCCCAATAAAGATTAAATTAATGATAAAGGTAAACTCACTGTCACTAATTCTACAATGTTAAAAACAAAATTAAAAGCAAATCGCTTTGACCAATTATGCAAATATTACCATAAATAATTACTAATGCAATAATTGTTCTCAAAATAAGAAGTGATTATTAGTAACTGTATCATGTTCTGCTTAATAATACTTTTTGTAATTATTTAATATCAGTAGTTTTGCAATTTTTTTAAAGTAAAAATAATGACGTGGGCGAAAAAATGTTGTATGGAACACGGGAGCAAAGTAATATTACATTCTCGACATAGTTACCTTATATCAATTACTTTACTCTCTTGATATGTAAATAACTATTATACCTACTCAGAAAGTGACCGTATTATTTTGGCAAATATGTTGACACTTGTTTGGTATAGGACTTAGATAAAAAAAGATTTTAAATGAAAATTGTATAGAAACATCTGAAAATGTTGCTGGTAAAATTTTAATCTATCTTAATCTCGCTTAATTCGCCCCCTTGCGATCATTCTGGAAACTTAAAATAATTTTTGTTGAAATTCCTCTGGTCCATTTTGCTATCAAGATTTTTTCCGTTAGGTTGTACGATAAACGGTTGCCGAGATATGGCCGGCGAACGAGCTTAAACAGACAACCGGTATATAGATATATATTATCAAAGATACGCACCTATATTTTTGAACTGATTATTATTGTTTGGAATACAAATTTAGAAGGAAACTGAACTAGTCTCCTGGAGTTCTTTCTTTAGCAAATTTTGAAAGATTTCTTTCTTTACTGAAGAAAACTGACAGATCAGGTTGTCTACAACAATGTACCTAAGATATACAGCAACACTTTTTTTAGTAGATACTAAGTCAGAAGCATCATTGGATTTGACAAAGATTCGAAAAATGTAAATTTATTGCGGAAGATGATTTTGTAATTTACTAAATAATTTATAATTTATTTCAAAATTTTATTTTTTGATACACCGATAAAGATATTACCGTAGTGTTTTGAGCGCTTGCATCATGACTCGAGATCTTGCTTTCTAGCCGCAATGCCTCCTATCTGAGTGGTGCTTTCCTTATTCCTAGGTGAATGTGAAGAAACACTACATTTAAGTGACACCAGAGGTGTTGGCGTAATAATAAGTTATGACCACCATGTAATTGGGTTATGTTAAAGCGTGTATTATTATTATTCAACATACTTGTTAATTTTTGCTTACGATTTCTGGAAATAAAATAGCACATATTTCTTAGGAAAAAAATATATTTTATAGCAATCATTTTGTATAAACCAAAAATCGCTAATAATACCACAATTCTAGTAGTTACAAGTACCGAAACCCTCTTTTTCAACATTCCCTATGTATAATATCACTAACAAACTAGCATTCTCTTTATAACGATTCTCTCTTTTCTAACTTCTTCATAAACATTTCAATATATGTATTTAAGCTCATTAAGTATAGGTTATTTACAACATACATTTTCTTTCTATAAATAATAATTCTACATGTAGGTATATAATATTTACATTTATATAATTACATTTATTATGTATGAAATAATTCTTTTATTTTAAATTCATACTGTGTGAAAAATAAATAATAGAAGTAATGATAGTAATTATAAAAATAATGGTAACAATAATATTATTGGTAAATACAAATAATCTATAACAATAAAATTGCTTTTACATTGTTTGATTGACAGATATAGGCATATTATGTATACTTCCATGTAGGTACTTTCTTTTTCAGATTTCCTAATGAAAATTGACAATATGATTTCCTCTTTATTGTGTAGGCATTTATTATTTATTTACCCTTTTTTACTAAGTCGACCTACATTCTTTCTCTGAAGAATATTGCAGCTATAGTTAAATTTATCTAATTCATATTACATATGTATCAATTTCTTTAAATATATGTATATAAAAATTATATTAAAAACTTTGGCAGCAATTTTACTAAATTAAATTTGATTATGTTCATACTCACATTGTATATAATAATATACGTATATATACTGCCATAGTGATGCTCACACGTTCTTGGTTTAGCAGTTTGATATGTAGGAAAGATATATTTGTAGATAAATTATTTAAGTATGTTTAAATGGGCTACATTTAAAATTGTTCCATATATATTATACACTGTCTCTCACAAAACTCTCGAATACTTAAGTAGATAAGAGATATTGTTCTGATTCGTATATACCTATTATTTAATTGTTTTAGTCTATAAAACAAACAATTCACAGCAAATATTTAGAAAAACTAAACAATATCGATAATTATACATTTCAATATAGTTTGACCATAATTGGGCTACTATTTTATATTTACGTTTGATAAAAATCAACATGCACAACTTATGTTGATTCAATGGGACGTGTTCTTCTAATTTGCAATTAAGTATTCTAGATTGACTTCAGAAATAAACGAAATAAAAATCAAATAAAATCTATGGCTGGGAAATTTCTACACTACTTGAAAATTAATATTTGAAGCGATTTGAGAGAAGAATGTTGAGAAAAGCATTTGGTTTAATAAAGGAGCCTCCATTAATGAGTCCAAGCACTTCCTTAAATTCGGGGACTCTCCGCACAAATGTCAGATTACATTCGGGGAGTTCCTTCCTTAGAAACCGTGCATACAGCCAGTCAGTCGCACTTTATCCGATCTTCCAAGTGTGAAGTCCTTCGAACTGTTCCTGCTTCGGCAATGCCTCACTGTGTATCCCAAAAATGCGGGCTATTCCCAGATGCCGTACGATTACTAATGCCCATCTCTTTTGGTGAATGATCAAGCTATCCATAACAGATGCTGCAAGACGTGCAGTATATACTTTGTATTGTGTGTGAAGCTGCAGAAACGCTGGTCGGCGCTACATGCAACTCAGCAGGCACATGTGGTCAGGCTTCGATCAACGCGTGTGATCATCCGTCGGGCTGATGAACTGCTGCGCGTTGTGGACGATAGGCTCGAGAATGTAGATACGTCTAATGTTTGTCTTCCTATATTACCAAAAGACATGGACGACATGTGTCCAATCATTACTATAGAGGAAGCACATGAATGCCTATGGAGTGAGTGAAGAATTGGGGAAGGTGCTTTCACTAAATTTAGTATATTCGTTATAGTACACCTTAAAGGTAGTGTAGTATCCTTAATCTCCTCTCATTTCACAGAAAAACATTAGTTCAGACATCAGTATTATAGCTTAGGTATTTAACGGTATTTAGAAATTATAAGGTAAATCTCACGTGAGGGGGGAGGGGTCCTACCACATCTTATGCAATCTCATCAAGGGGGACGAAGGGGTCCAAATTTTAAAAGAAACTTTTCACGTAATTAATGGATGTCCCCTAAATAAACAAGAGTGAATGTTGACTTTTAGAATCTGATTAATAACGAAAAAAGCAAAGTTCATAAATTGTATTGGAAGCTCCAAAACGTAACGTGCATAGAAAAACAAATTAAATTAATGGGAATTATAAACTGAAAGAAGAAATAAAAACTCCTACCTTATACGAGAAATATTCAGACACTAATCAGAAGAATAATTAGAAGAAATGTTTTTATGCACTTCCGTTCTAGGTGTTTTTATTTCAGAAGATGCTATTTCTACAAAAGAACATTATAAATATTTAAATTATTCAAGGAGAAATTATTCTTGATTCTCTGTCTAGTTTTTATACATTACCAAAATAACAATTATAAATTCAATTCTTCGGAAAGTATCATATTTGTGTGGAGATTGGTTATTCAAATGTTTGAATCGATTGCTGTCGAAACGTCTTACTAATTCGAAGTATGTATTGCTAAATTTGACCAGCGGATTCTTGTAAGTGGTGGGGTGTTGATTACAAAAAAAGTCACTGTGAAAAAAGTAAATCAGTTTTATTTAATTCATAATATGCTATAATATTCGATAAGTGCACATTACTTTATTTAAACAGGAGGTGGAATCTAAATCTCTACTATTCGCATGGGTATTCAATAGTAAATTTTATGGAATCTGTGAAGAAATATTGTTCATATAAGGTACAAGCACCATAAAACCGTTCATGGTATGGAAATAAAAAAATATGAGTTCTAAGTTTTAAAACCACTAATAAGAATTAAGATAATATTTTGATGAAATAAATGCTTTTGTGATAAAGCAATTCCTCAAGATTTTTCTATCACAAGAAAGTAAATAATTTAAATGCCAACATTCGTTTTGAAGGTTGATTGTAGGCCACCCAGCAAATATACTATTTATGATGGGAACTTGAAATATCACCACAGCTTCTAACTGCTTGTTACTCCCCAGCAGTGGCGGCTCGGGGCGTGAGCAGCCACACAGACAAGACCGACTCGCCCATTATCGGCGATGTACTCCCAGATGTCGAGCATATCACCGACAACAAACGAACCAGTCCCGTCCATGCAACTGCACCTCCAAATCTGGGGCACCAGCCGCCACTGCTCTCCAGTAACAAGCAGTTATTAGTAGATAAAGTTATTATAGTATATTGTCTCAATTTATAATTGTCATTCACAACCACATGAAGTGGGATACTCTTCTCAACAATGACATCTTTTAATCCACACCTTATTGTATACGTTTACAATTTTATAAAGAATTTTTCACAAAGTTTATCAGAAATTAAAAAAAAAAACGAATGAAAAATAAATTCTTGAATTATGGGAATCACATAATAGAAACTTATTAAACTTGCAAAAGAGCAATAGAATTTGATTTTTCAGTGTGGAAAATGTATGCAAAACACAATACGACAAGTAGCAAAATAAAATAGTGTAGTTCTTTCAAATATTAATGCTTTATTTCATAATACCCCAAATTTAATCAAGTTAATAGAAGATGTTTAAAAACAATCCAGGAATTTGAGCAAATCTACCATTGTTTATGGTATTCGTATCCAAAAAGTCAAATTGTAAGGATCTTATAATTCGCTTACTTTTATTGGATTTATTGGTCATTTTATTATATCTCGTTCCAAACAAGTATTTATAAATAATTTACAAAAACTTGATGAGATAAAAACAACATTTGTGTTAATACTTATTTGATTTTAAATGTTTTTGCCCATTTAAACGATTAATCTACCAACAAAATGACTAAAATACTAATGATATGACATGAATGTTTCTCTTTGTGTATGCTACAAATTATTTTTTCTAAAATTATGTAATTTTGTACATATATCATGTTTGATACATATGAAATTCTTACTATTCAAAAAAGCGCTTTAGCACAATGGCTTTATCTTATAATATAGTATGTCACTTTTTTTTTGAATTCATATAAAAAACATTTCCTGGATGTGAAGAAATAGACCTATGATATAAGTCGTTTCATAAAATGGAATGGATGTATGTATTAGCTTATACGCATCTAAACAATTTTATTTAGTTTGTTTTATTTTATGTATTTTCTTTAATAATTTATTTAAATCAGTACACAATCAGTCTCACGTTTAATTTTTTTTTTATTTTTACGACTAATAATAGTAATTTTCTACTAATTTTTCTTAAGTTAAGTAGTAATAGTACTTATATTTCATTATTGTGGCAAAATTGTATTCTTTCAGGATTGACATTTTTTAGCATATTGAGAGCATTATTGTTTATTGTAATGAGCTGTATACAGCCCACAAAGCCATTGTAATACGCCTTAGGGAGACCAGGAGGTAGAGAAGTTGTTCCGCCTAACCAAAGTCTTGTGCTGGCAGTTAAAGATGTCGCATCCTTTTCGAATTCTCCTTTCGTTGAATCATTTTCATCAACGGATATAACAGATACACGTTTTTTTCTCTTCACGTGGATAGTATGCCAAGCGCCGTCGTTAACTTTTGTTTTTGATCTGTAAAATTAAAAATCATTGTAATTATGGAAACTAATCTGTGCTGCTGAACTTTCCAATCAGAAAAATTAGCCAGTAGAATTGAATAATAACATAAATTCATACAAAGAAACAACATAATAGAAACGCAAGTCCAAATTGAATGGCACTTAAAAGAAAAGACTCCCAGCTGCGGATCAAAAACAAATAAGGGATTTATCAGCAAGTCCTATCAACACTATGAACATACGGTCTTCAACTGTGGGTTGTATTAAAAAATTTATTATGATTACGCACAAGTATTCCCCAACCGAGTACTTGTATGTTGGAACGCAAATCTTCACAAGGACAATCAAATAAGAAACGAGGAATATTGACACAAGTCACGAGGAGAAGCTCATTGAATTATGAGGACCAAAAGTTTTGAGCTTGTATTGTAATATAGTAATCAGTGAAAAACAGATTATTGTGTTTTGAATCAGTGTTGTATACATATACAATAACCTTGGACAAACCAGTAGACGCATGCAGAATCGACTATAATAGTAGTTTAAGTCAAATAAGAAGGCCCTGAAGAGCATTGATGTAATTAATTTGGCTATTCGTAAAGAAAAATATCAAAATACTGGTTATAAGTGAACTTAAGTAGTAAGACAAAATAATGTGGTCGTATATATCACAAACAAAAACTTTGAAATAACGAATATTTAACAAATGAGAGATATATAAAAATAATCATGGTGAAATGGGGGGTCATCTGTTGTCGCTACTTCTCGGCAAACGTAGATGACTTCGAGAATTATATAGACGGAAAAATGGGAGCAGCCAAAAAGAAACAATTATGTATTATCACACTGGAACACATGCAATGGCAAATCGGCATATTGAGGATCTACAGTTCCGGATCATAGAAGAAAATGGACTGCGGAAACAGACCTGGTTGTAGTTATAATTAATTCCGAATTTTCAGAAAAAAGCCTATATTTCATATGTAGGTAATTGTTGTTACACAAAATATAGTCGTGGAGAAAGAGTGTCCGTTTTGCACTTTCATATTTATTTCTAAATTGATATAAATAATAAAAAAATGCTATATCTTTAAAAAGCAGTCTTTTTCGAAAAGCTAAAATTTAAAAAATCCCATAAATATCAGCACGGACCCAGGGCTATAATGACTTATATCGGAAGCTAAAAATAGACAAAAACAGTATATTGCTCTAACCAAAGAAGAAAAACTCAAGGTGGAAAGGTTTCGTGATGACCTACTCAAGTACCTCTTACAAATCAGTATGTATAAAAGAAAGAGGGAAACATGGCCTTCGCAAAGAATCGACTTAGAGAATGAATATAATAATGATCATGAGACCTTTGGAAACGTAAATGTAACTCTTTAACCTGACGACCATAACGGAAATCGAAGAAGCTCGAAGACTATACTCACAATTCAATGACAGATGCGATCAAAATATGACTACTGAAGAAATGCATCGTTTATTCTCTTCCGACAAAATCCCGAAAGCATGCAAAAGGATTTGCAATCTCAAAGATACTTTAAAATGTATAAGTAATATATTGCAAACTTATAGCAGTATGTTTACGATCGAACAGGAACTCTTGCGTAGGCAGCCTATTATATAATCATAAGAATTGTGTTATATGTATATGTTACGGGTAAAGTTAGATCAACGGTAAAACTTAGGTTTAGCCGGGTAAACCGCGAAATACCTAGGAAACGTGGGTACAGTACGAAATATAACTGAAATTGGACATGTTTCGCTCTTTACCCGGGTAAACCGTGTTCCATCCATTTTCACTCGGTTAAAGTTGGGTGTAACAAAAACAACAAGGTCATAAATGTTTGAAAAACATATTTATTGAAAAACACATTTTACGAATAAAAGTAAAAACACTAAAATTGTGTCCTGTCAAAGTAAAGAATACTACATATAATTTATTTGTTCAAGCAAGACAAACTGCCATGACATTTCGAGTTACAAAGATTTCCAATAGCTTTACATTTACATTTATTGGTCATGCATTTAGCTTTACAGTTGCAATGTTTATAACCTTGATCTCCTAAAAGTGACTTTAAAACTTTTCTTTTCCGGTGATACACTTTCCAGATCTACAAGTTTCTCACTATACACAGAAAATTGATTTCTGGAAAACATTTCCTCGATAGTTCCTGTCTTGTTAGCTAGTTTATAAAAATTGTCGTCGGTTATCTCGATAACTGTCATGAGAATGTTTCTAAAATCGCCCCTCCCTCGATCAACGTCTGGAACTTTCACTCTGACTGTATCTCCAACGAAACATGGAGTGAATTTTAAATTAAATAAGGTTCTCATCTTCTCTGCTTGATTTTCTAAATTTATTTTTGCGTCTAGTATATTTGAAGTATATTTTTTTGGCACAAGCAAAGTTCACAGCTCATACTGGCTGATGTACATGGCTCACCACATTCTGCACATTTGGTCTGATATTCTAAAGTTTCTATATTATTGGCGTTTTCTCTATAATTATTGTCCATATTTTCTTCTCTATTGCCACCTTCAGTAATATCTTTGTGCAGGTTGTCACTTTCAGTAATCTTCTTCTTGCAGGATATCTATTTCTGGGTCACTATCCATAGGCTGGTCTTCGTTTTGTTCTTGTTGAGGCTGTTCACCGGCACCAAATTCCCTGACGACTCTCGCAAGCTCTTCTTCGGTTTGTAGATTTTCAATAGTTTCTTTTGGAAAAGCTTATGTCGATAGGCCGACTTTAATATCGTGCCCGAACATGACGACATAAGGAGCTCGTTTAATTCCATCATGGTATGCGCTGTTTTTCATTAACTGGAGAAATCTCAGACCTTCTGACAATTGTTTGCAGTTTTCATCATCCATCCACGTCATGAGCATATTTTGTATATCTTGATTTGCTCTTTCCACGCTTCCTTGTGACTGACTGTGGCGCGGTTTGTCATGTACTATTTTAAGGCCACTCCACATGGAACATAACTCTTCAATAACACGGTTTGCAAATTCCCGACCGTTGTCCGATTGTAGTATAGATGGGGCGCCAAAAATGCAAAACATGTCTATCAGGCCCTCAGCAACTTCCTCAGCCCTTTTCAATTTTAATGCACGTATTTGAACAAATTTTGTTAATAAATTTGTATTCTCCAACTGCATGGGATTGCATGTCAATCAGGTCCACTTGACAACGGCTGTTCATCTCCGAAAACACCACTGGTTAAACCAAAAGTTCTTTCTTGGCAGATTTTAGTTTCTTTTGGCAACCTTCACATAAACGGAGATATAATTTAATAACATCTTGAGTTATATTCTTGTACTTTTTCTTGCATTCCCTTTCCATACGATGTTTACTACCATGTACAATGGCCAAATGTGCATCATGCAAAATATCAAACATTTCATCGTTTGTAACGTAATGCTTTATGCTACACGAGAAATATTAGAGTGGTTTTGGTTTTAGCATTTTTTGCCAACTTGACTGATTCAAACATTCCTTGGTATTGTTCATTACTAAAATAAAATCTGTTTGCACTTTTCGAAGACACCAACACATTGAAAACTTCATTAAAATGCTGTCTTAAACGCACACGTCCACTCTCTTCGGTTGCCATTTTCAAACTGACTGCACGTGGTGACAGAAAACGCAATAATAATTCCTACACCCAACTTTAACCACACAAAACCGGATAGAACGCCATTTACCCGGGTAAAGCCAGAAATAGCTATAATGTCGGTTATATTTCGTACTTTACCTATGTTTCTTGGGTATTTCGCAGTTTAGGCGGGTAAACCTAAGTTTAACCCCTCAAACTAACTTTACCCGTAACATATATATTACTTGAAACTAATGCGCTGTGGAGCTGTTCACTCGGTTCACCGGAAAGATGATTAGTGGTTGTCTTAGTCGTATTCCTATTGTAAGTTATTTGAATGTAATTTAATTTATACAATTGTTAACACACTGTATCTTCTAGTTTTGTTTCTAACGAAGTGAATAAATTACACGAAAGCTTAAACAGTAAGAAAGGAAATACGAGTTTTAATAGGCTGCCTACCCAAGAGTTCCTGTTCCATCGTACACAAACCTTTTGCAGCAACGAAGTCTACATATTCTTATAGCAGAAAACAAATAGTTTATAACTATAATTTTCCATATTAAATTCTGTCAGTCAAAGCAATAATCTCTGAAAAAATTAAGCGATTTTTTAATCATAAATATTGATGAGGGGTGTCATGGCAATTTTTATTATTCAACGTAAACACTTCATTCGAATATCCACTGCGTGCATACGTGTACTACGCAGCGTAGTATATGTTAAGTTTACTTCATTTCATTTAAAATGTTTATTTTAGAAATATACAATATCATGGAAAATAAGTCAGTGATGAGGGGTCTAAACTAAATGGTGAGGTGGTGTTATAGAGACTCGGAAATACGCGACTAAATGGTTTAAAACTTTAAAATATTATTCTGTATTATCCTGTGCATATAATTGTGGTATATTTCTTTACCTGATTGCCCAAAACTCCTTTCGACTTCCTACGTTGTAACTGGCTTCTGGATATCCGTCAACTAATGCTACAAAGAAGTATTTAACGCGTGAATTTTTATTATTGCCTGTGCACAAAATTAGAGCATCCGTTACAACAGTTTTTAATCTTAATTCATATTTACTATTCACTTCTTCCGATTTTCTGAAATAAAGATCATCCTATTCGATTAGAACATTTAAATGATTATTTTACATACCCTAATGAATTGTAGTTAAATCCGTAGTTATTATTCTCTTCATCATAATACGTATATTGGTTGTCACTTACGCTCTCTTCTTCTTTAAAAGCATTTTCTTCCAGTGGTAGATCACTATCGAGTAAATACTCAGAATATTCCATATTATTTGTAATATTTTCCCTAAGAATAATTAATTTATTGAATCGCGAATGAGTAAAGAATAATAATAACAGTTATCAAAAAGTCTTTCAATCTTGGGCAAATACTTAAAGTTAAGCACAGTGCAAAAGTTTCTAAATTCTAAATCAGTTAAAAGCATTTATTTAAGTTTATGCATATTTCTCGAGCCATTTTATTTTGGCAAACTGCGTATGAAATGAAAAACGGCTTAAGAGTGGCATTTACCAACTGCATCTGTGTGAATTGAAACTATGCAACTTGCATTACTAATGGGACGGCAGAAGCAAGGGGGTGTGGGTAAGTGTAGCTAAACGCTTTTCGGCTTCTGTCAGAGCGATCCGCATCCGCGATAGAAATGAAGTCTGCGATAGCCGACTGATTCCGATAGAATTGCCCTTTTGCTGGGTCTAGTAAGGATCCAATAATGTGAAGATGGATGGCTTCGAAAACACTGGTCAAATGTGCGTGTAAATGTTTGCCGTTTTAAATATTGTATCTTCAAATATAATTACATAAAGTTGACTTTTTATGTATCGTTCATCAAATGTGTAGCTAGCGCGTAGAGTTCGTTTTTCTCTTTTATGTATTAGCCTAGCTTAGGTATTAATCCAATTCATGCATTTTTATGATTATTTCAAAAACACGTAACTTTTTTAAGAAAATAAATTAACACAAAAACTGAACTTGACATTATAAATGTATGCTTTCTGCATCGTTAAACCAAGTTTGAGATTCTAAAATTATTTAGCAGCATTAAAAAACGCAAAACGGCGAAACCATATCGAGGCATAGTTTTCGATGGGTAAACGCTTCTCTTAAGCTACTATTACATAAATCGTTTCGAGATAATCTTCTTTCTGAGAATTTTATATGCTTGTGAAACATAAAAAACACACTATTTTTCAATATAATATGATCGTCGTTATGTCGGATGTAGGTGTCATGTTGCTCTGACAGCTTTAACCTACTAATGTCAAAGAGGCTTATCTCAAGATTTTAGGGGTGAGTGATAATATGTTCCAACCAAATTAGTTCAGAAGATTCACTGTCGTAGAAGCGACATGAGGACGAGAATTGTTGTGAAGAATGAACAGACCCTTGGTGAGCACGGCTCTTCTCAGGTTTTCAGTGTCACGCAGTATGTGTTTGCGTATATCCCAGTAGGTAAAAATCACATAGTCGCTATGATTTTTTCTTTCAATTCTTTAAATTTTCACAACCTTTGCAAATTTGAATGCCACCATGCATGTGATTGTCCTTTCGATTCAAGTAAAGTGACGAATCCACGGTGGGAATCGAATTCAACAAGGCATCTCCGTCGTCCGCATAGCCTCCAAGAAATTCGCAGAAGATAAGAGTGCTTGTGAAATATTTTCCATCTCACCCCATACACTTAAATGTCACACCTTTTGCTTTTAGAAATTTAATAAATTGGCGAAGTCCTCACTTAGTGGGAGAAACAATTTGAGAAGCTCCATTACTAACGGCTGCAAAACGGATACTAATTCATTTAGTGACATCGGCAACCACTTATTTGAAAGAGGGTTTGCCGGGTACAGCAATGTCGACTACCAAACAAAAAAAATCCCTGCGACCTCTAGCTCAGGGAAGACTTTATTTTTGGGTTAGCCCTCGCATGATTCTACTCTTTTAAGCTATTTTTTTGTGTGAATACAATAACATGACCAAATTGCAAGACAAAATAAATAGAATTTCTAGTAAGACCTAGACTTTCGACCTTAACATCTTAGTATACTAATTAAATTATATATATATTTTGTACGTGGCTTAGATAGGAAAGCTGTTATCTAATATTTTAAAAGCTTCCGAAAGAATTAAACATCGACTAGACTTGATGTTGTGTGTAGAGAATTTTCACTGTAAGGAGGAAGTGAGGGAGGGCGGCGAGAGGGGAGAAAGACAGAGAGAGATGTGTATAGATGATTCATCATAAGACAGGCTTGCATAATTATTTGCTCCATATAAGTTAAAGTATAAGCAACTTCAAAATAAAGTATGAGCAGCAACATCTGGAAAACTGTGGTGTTTCAAATTTTGCATAACAATTTTGGAATGAAGAAAGAGAGGGATGGAAATTAAAGAGTTTTTCACGCATAACAAACCTGAACTGAAGAAATAACACTCTGCGAGGAACACGAAGTGTGACAAGAGCGGACAAACATTTCCGTATATGGCATGCGAATAAAGGCCTGCATGTAGTAGCTTCAGCACAGCAGATGTTATAAATTTTATATTACGGTGAAGTAAAAAAGCGGACTTCTTTGCACACACTAAAAAGCAGCAGTCATACAATACTAAAAGAACATTATATTGACCATATTTTGAGCTTTACTAGCTAAATTCAAGGAACCAGAACTATAGCAAATGGTAAGTAGAAATTTCCTGTTTCAATTGTACTATCAGTTTACTGACTAATCTATATGTAAATATATCTTTTTATTACAAAAGCAGAATTATGGGCGAGGTTTGTAATTCAAATACATTGATCTATAAAATCTTGATCAGATCGGTGTGTAATGCGCACACATTGAGTAACTCGCAAATTATGCAATCCAGAAGTATAAGAGTACTTAGAAGTTATTTTTAAGCAAGTTTTGTATCAAAAAATCTGTCAAAATTTAGGCCCTGATGAGCATAAGAAAAAAGTGTGATATCAACACAAATTTAGTTTTTGATAATATAGAAATATTAATTATTTGTTTTAAAAAGTCTTCAACAGCTTTACCTATGAATTTTTTGGATTTTATGATATAGCATGTAATGGTACGGCTCATTTTATCCTTTTAGTAAAGTTAGTCTGAAGTATTTATAAGAACAGTAGCGCTGAACATTTGTGTTAGTTTAAGATTAGTGGCGCGGTATTTAAAATTTAGCGCGGTATACGTGACATTGTCGTGTGAAAACCACAACGGGGGTACACAGACATACTAGCAAAAGGGGAACCCCAGGATTCGAACTATAAGAAGGGAATAACGAGATTCTAAAAGAGAGTCGACGAAGGTCCTTTAATGAGAACAGTCACTTAGGTAAATACCTTCGGTTTTACTGCAAAGAGATAAGGTCCTTTAGTTGAAAAGTGTATATATACATATATATATATATGTATTGAAAAAATGAAAATCTTCTTGGTAGTAGTGGCATAAAATGAATTAAAAGTAATAACAATATGACAACTGGTTGTCAATTAGAAAACAATGACAAATATAAAATGTAAATCAAAATGTATAAATGAAAATGTAATCAATAAGCATAGGACAGTCGAGATTATTTCTATAATCACATTAAAAGGCTTGTGGTCTACCACAAACTGTTCAGTCAATCCAAATATACAAATAACAACGACGCAACTATGTAAAGAAAAATTAAGAGTAGAACTGTTGATAATATAACAATATAGAATGTAAAATAGTCAAGTATAAATGTAAATGAAAGCAAATAAGCATAGGACAATCGATAATTACTCATGTAATCCTATCAAAATGGGCTAGGATTACATGAGTAATTATCGATTGTCCTATGCTTATTTGCTTTCATTTACATTTATACTTGACTATTTTACATTCTATATTGTTATATTATCAACAGTTCTACTCTTAATTTTTCTTTACATAGTTGCGTCGTTGTTATTTGTATATTTGGATTGACTGAACAGTTTGTGGTAGACCACAAGCCTTTTAATGTGATTATAGAAATAATCTCGACTGTCCTATGCTTATTGATTACATTTTCATTTATACATTTTGATTTACATTTTATATTTGTCATTGTTTTCTAATTGACAACCAGTTGTCATATTGTTATTACTTTTAATTCATTTTATGCCACTACTACCAAGAAGATTTTCATTTTTTCAATACATTTGTATAATTGGCAAAGAATTGTAATATATTTCATATATATATATATATATTTATAATCAGAACCTTAAAGTAAATAAATTGGCTCTTGTTTAATAAGAAATCGACAGCTTACCAAGTGTTCAAGTGTTCAAGTTATGATATCTTCCAGTAAAAAGCTATTTTTCTACGAACAGTAGTTTGTGAAAGTTAGCGACGTCTTGTTCGTCGATGGGAAGATTCCAAATGAACACACCGATAATAAGAATATTTTCTTTAGCTCAAGAAAGAAGAAAGAACATTTTAAATAAGGTATTCAGAACTGTCGTTATGTAAATGTTAAAAAAAGAACTAAATATAATAATTCGTTCTAATGTAGAGATGAAACCAATTAAATATATTAATCTGAGAAAGATAAATATATTTAATAAATTGTTATAAATATCGTAAAGCATCAGCATCTCCAAATTGTTTATCGATGCTGTGTTTCCATCTATTATTAGCGTAGTAGTATTGTATACATACATATATGTTATTCGTTAATGTATCTGTTTTTATGAAAATCTGTTTTATTGTGTAAATGTTTTCCTATGTCTGTATTAAAATATGAAAACTATTGATTTATAATATAAATATTATATAGACTTATACAATAGTATTTTCTTAAATTATACCAAATAATGCCCTAAAAAACTATTGATTATCAACATCTCTTTTATCTGAATCGACCTGTGATAACGACTGAGCTAATCAGGTAAATAAATTAATTATTTTATTCTATGTGATACATAAAGAATTATTAAAATACGTAGGGCATTTTATATAGTTATTCCTTTACAATATGGCATCCAACAATATGGGACTATTAAAAAGGGGTTCTATTAAATTATGGTGCCCAACTTTTGGGGCTTTCACTAGTTCTTTTACATTATATTAATATTAATTTCTAAAAGGGGTTTTCATTTACATTATGACGCAACAACGTGGGACCATCTTTTACTCGTTTCTTTACATTATTGTGCTCAACTTGCATATACTGTACTATTACAAGCACTGAAGGCTGAAAGACTACCTTGATTTCTGTTGATACTAAATGAACATTTAATACCTTTGATAAAGAGGATATTGATATTCTAGGTACGTCGTTCCCGTGAATTTGATTGGAGAATATTCTTTCTTTTCTAAAATTTGTTAAAATCTTAAATTAATGCTTTTCACTATTTGCAAATATTTACCGTATTGACAATTACTTCCTCTATAATTAGAATGGCATTCACAAATATATTCGTTTAAATTTGGTATGCATAGGCCTTTATTTTGGCAAGGGTTTTTAAATAAAGGACATGGATCGCTATCATATATTTTGATGTTATATCCACATCCGGCCTTATTTACAGATAAATAGGAACAATCTATTATTGTACCGGAAATGGGTAATATTTGGCCATTTAGTGTAATTTTTTGGATTGCACCTCTTAGACCCTTCGAGGCTCCGGATAATCTATGTACTTCTTGCCAGGATCTAAAATATAGCTAACTTAATAACAGAGGGGAATAGACTAATAAAACAGATTAATTTTATTACATTACTGATCCTATGTACAGGGGAAGTTCTATATTAAGTTCAATTAAGGAGGGTGGCGAGTACCCTCTTATTACCGTTAAGTTATTTATTTGTAACATGCCTTCTCTACCATTCCTAGAAATCTTTACTGAATACCACTTTCCTAAGACAATAGTCTCTTTGGAACTGAAAATGTAAACATAAATTAGTACAAGTTTTATATTTTGACAAATAAAACTGGAAGTGACACTTACGTAATATTTGCTATTCCACTTCCAAGGTTAAAACGAAATTGTATATGACCACGAATTAAATTTAGACATATAAAATCTCCTTTACCGGTTTTAAATTGGCCACTATATAATATCAGTCCATTTAAAGCAACACTTAAAAAAGATATTTCTATAAAAAATGCTTGACCAACCCCTTTTAATGGAGGGAATTCGATATAACTGGAACCGTTGAATTCAGGAATTGATATATCAATTCCTTCAACTAAAATCGTAAATGGCCGGTGTAAAAATTAAAACAAAACAAAATAAAATTTATATTTACCTATTTCACAGTCCATTCCTATATGTCCGGATAAACATGTACAAAAATATTTTCCGTTATTGAACGAGGCACAGGTAGCGCCACTACCACACGGATTAGAGGCGCAAGGATCTATAAAGTTTTCGCAAAATTCTCCTGCGTAATATTGAGCACACTCACAGCGATACAAGTCAAAGTCCATGACCGTGCATGTACCACCATTTTGGCATGGAATACTCGAACATGGATTATCATCACATTCGTGAACACCATAGGTATGTATAATCCATTCATCGCGTTTTTCATGCAATTCGACAGTTTTACGGCCAATTCTTAATTTTCTTATGCAACCTTGCAAACCCACATTTGTACCAATGTTGTCATATACTCTGAAAGTGAAAGCAAGTTTACTAGGAATGGTCAGCAATGAAGAAACACATATAATTACCTCGTTGTATTTGAAGGAACATATCCAATGTAAGCGTCCTCTATTAAATCCAAAGCCTTTAAGGAACCAATAGATTGTCCAGCAATATCTTCTCCTTCGTCCAATTTAAGCATACCATCCCTATGATATCTTTTAATAATCACTCTGTGAAAATGATTCAGCTGAACTTTATTCAATGAAGTTATTATAATAGGTCCATTTCCTAGGTTGTATCTAAATTCTACGAAACCTTTAATGATGGCCAATGAAACAAAGTCACCAAGTCCATCTGCTTGCTGCTGATTGTATAAAATTATTCCGTTGTTAGTATTCGTTTTAAATTCGATTTCGATGCTTAATTTATGGTAGGCCTTTAATGGTTTCATTTTAACATAAGATTTTCCATCAAACGCTGGTATTTCGTATTGTTTAACGATTACTTCGTTTTGGCAGTATTGTCCTGTATAATTATGACCACAAATGCATGTAAATGCACCAGTAGGTAAGTCTACACATGCACTACCGTGGTGACAAGGTGAAGATATACACCCTTTATATTCATCGGTTGGAGCAATATCAGCTAGAATAGTAATATTATCACTTTTATTCTGGATATGTGTTTTTAAGTTACCTATGCATTCTTTTCTATCCGGTGATTCAGAATAGTTTGGCAAACATATGCAACCACCACCAATACAAATACTGTATTTGATTACACAGTCTGTGTTGTCTGAGCATAGATCTCCAAGAAGAGCTGTTACTCTTACCGTGGCTGGTGTGGGCATATAAGAAGCTGCATTCGTCCTTCCTATATACACAGAACGAATGTTTAAATTTAATCAAAACACACAACTATACCTTTTAAAGCTTATACTATAAGTTAGAAAGAACAGAAAATCTGTTGAGGTTTACGCGTTTAGTACAATTGATGAGATTTAACTATAAATAATAAGTTTTTGTTGTATTTAAGTACTTTCCTCGTTAGTTTATTTCAGAACAAAGCAAACATTATGTTAATGTATTAGCATCATATAGAATGTATATTAAAATTAGCACAATAATAGTCGGAATAAAGTTCTAAATGTTAGTATTAACAAATATAAATATATAATATCAGATACCAAATAGTGATGAGTATTCTCCATGCTGCAACTGTAATCTTGTACACTGGGCCCTGGTTTTTCTATGATAGGTAGGCGCATGTATGCCTTAGGTAAACAACAAATATTTATAACCATCTTTTCGTCTGTGTAGAACCAATTCTCATTTGATTTCATTTTTATTGTCAAAAACGTAATCTTACTTACTTGCAGATACTAAGTATTTATATTTACTTTCGTTTTGTTAATCTGTGACATAGTCATGTCTGTTAATCGGTAAAGTGAAGATGCAAAGACTTAAACATTTAGCCACAACTTTCTGCATTTTGAGGCTTCGCTTACCTAGTGTTAAACCTAGTAGAATATAACATTTTCATTATGTTTTCTTCTTAACAAATGAAAAGTACTTGCTGTGTTACTTAATTAAGGTACACGTATTTGATTGAATGTTTCCTAATGTATAGAAAACATTGGTCTGTTTTCATAGTAATTTTTATACAGAAAGTTATATTCAAAATTGAAAATGTTGTAAATTGATTAGAATTGTAACTATAATTTAATAATTCATTTTACATAATAAATTATAACATATTTATGGTTCACTAGGCGACAATTTTATGTCTCGTTGTAACAAATGCCATCACTACAGCGAATGTTTGATGCTTGAAGAAATCAGAAATAGAAATGTGTCACGATACCTTGTAAACTAAATAAAGTGCTGAGCTATTTTGATGACATAAGAGTTAAACTCGGGAATGATTACGAAACAGAGGCAACGATGGGTGTGCCGCATGGGTCAGCACTGGATTCAACTCCATGGAACATCTTATCGACGGTGACGATTGCACATGATTTGACGCTTATGTCTGGAGATGATAGGAATGGATGCGTGATCACAACATGGATGTAGCTCCATAGAAACAGAGGTTATGATTCTTGAAGGTCCCACAGAGTACAGAAGAATGTAAACTTCATGTATAATGGTTTTATTGTCTGTTTAAAAAATAGCATTATGTGCCTTCGATTTATCGAAAAATCAATTGATGCGCTGGTAAAATTATTGCCTAGCATAGGAATTCCAAGAAGGTCAAAGCAAAAAGCACTATATAACACAAGTCCATTCAAATGTAATTTATGAAGCCCCAATCTAGAGACACAGCCGGAGCCGTAGAAAAAATAGATTTGGATATTGTTAACGATTGTAAGCAAATATTGGACAATTTCTGTGGAGGTCTTATAAGTGATTGCAGGTGCAATAACATCCCACATACTGTCAGAGAAGCGAGCAAGGCTGTATACAAGGGATAATGGCAACACCCAGACAGCCAAAGCTGAGGCGCGAGGTACAATTTTCATGTTAAGTCTATGACAGAGTGCTTGGTATTGTGATAGCATGGGAGGGTAGAATTGAAAACTCATAAACAAAATTAAAAACTGGATCGATAGATCCTATGATGAGGTGGGCTATTGGTTTATGCAAGCCCTGGCAGGGCATAACTGTTTCTTTAGATACCTACTTGTTGGAACGGAATCGGGTGGCGTCAAAGTCCTGTTTCTTTTACAACAAGAAGAAGGTTAAAGGAAGTCAACTTGAAAGATAACCAACCAGTGATTGGACCTAAATTTTCCGAAATAATCCAGTACACCGACTTGAATTTGATCAATTTCATCGAAACTGGTTTTCACAACAATATAGTGGCGTTTTATTTACAGAATAGTCAGGAATTTTCTTATTTGATGGTGATGGTAGGGATAAAGTATGGAGAAGATCAGGAGAGCATTACACTCAATGTAACTTTTCCTATCATTTAAGTTTTCAAGGAGGTAGAGTAAATGGTCTCGGCTGGTATTTCTTTCGAAGTTCGTACATAATCAGTCTTTATCGATAGAGGCACTATTACAGCAGATCTGAACGTAGACGACATCCTAAAAAAAGTGTTAACCTTTTGCCCTTTCATTGGAGATGAATTTATTTTAATGCATGACATTTCTCGCCTCCACGTGGCATGAACAATTACTATCTTCAGGAGATGCAAATAGCAACAACTTTGCAGCCTTCTCTTAGTTTCAATGTAAATCCGACCGAGCACATTTGAGCTGATCGTTCGAGCACAAATTTCCCCTCCATTCAATCTGCATGAACTTAAAATTGCAATAACAGAAGTGTGGGAAGCTATCAATCAAGAATATATCCAAAAGATACAAGATGTATGAATGGAAGAACGCAGGGAGTAATAACAGCAAGAGAAGGAAACACATCTTATTAAAAGAGTCGAATAAAGTGTTTTAATTTCTGAATACTCCTTGTTTTACTTTTTATTTCTAGTCACTGTAATTTAACTTAATTACGCTTGTTAATAATCTCAGATTTTTATCTTTTTCTACTAATGCCTAACTGTATGTATAATTTTATAAGAAAAACAAACACTGTTTTTATTACAAGAAAAGTCAAAATTGTTTTTGCCATGTTTGAGTTTTCTTTAAATTGTTATTCATAATATAAATAAAAAGCTTCAACATCAAAATAAATACAAATCACTGCCAGTAATAATTATGTTCAGAATAATCTGGGAATTACTGCAGTTGTCCAGATATACCTGCACTATCACTGGTCTGCGAACACCACAAAACTTTTTGCTACAATAGTGCATATACAGATTGTCGTAGTTAAAAGTTAATATGCATCTTCAAATAGACACACATAAACATGTACCTATGTATAAGACCGGTGGTGTGGGGAGATCGAGAGCGCGCGCAGACATGGCATTCTTTCCGTAACTTTAGAGCGTGAACGTACATACATTGTATCTGAGCAGACTCGCAAATATTAAAATAAAATGCCCTTAACTGTCGAGGAAAAAATACAGATTGTGTTATGGTATGCCAAGGATAATTCGTACAAAGACGTGCAAAATTTATTTGTTGCGGCGTATGAAAATCGTCCACCTCCCTCTGTGCCAGCTATCCATAAGATTGTGAAACAATTTCGTACAGAAGGTTGTGTTAATTCACTGCATACTAAAAGACACGTTGTGCACTAAAGCCTCGGTACCCCGGTGTCCCGATATCACGCCCGATATGAACTCATCTCTACTCCCCTACTATCGTACCCCTCCATTTCATGTTTGCATGTACATGTGTGCGTGTTTGTGTTTCCCTATATCTACTTTTATTTCAGTCAAACGGTATACATACATTTGGAACAAACTTACTAGTAATAAAACTTTGCTTAAAGGTATTGGAGTACATATAGTAATGTGGGGCTTAATATATTTCATATCTATATATACATATACATACAATGGATAAAAGATATGTTACAAAAATATTAATTACTAAATATAAATAAACTGGCGTTGGAAAAGATATCTTAGGAGACTAAGCAAAAGTTTAGATAATTCAAAAATAATGAAAATACTCTTCTAAATATAAAATAATTCTTGTTAAACATCTAGTTAAAAACTACAATTGATCTGCTATCTTGCTTAATTTTAATGTGTAACATACACGCAGGTCTTGCATGGAACTTCCAGATAACAAAATATGGAAAGTACTCGAAGTTAGTAGCTAGGAAGAGTCTAAATACAAACATGTTTCTATTAAAATTTAATTTATTACACACCCCGTAGTCATACATCACAATGACTTGCATTTATACTTTAGTATTGGCCTAAACAACGTCACTGAACAACACAAACCTTCATTGTCTGGAGTGTTACACAACAATAATATATTTAGTAACATTGTAATTATAATAATCTGTGTGAAAGTTCTTTACAAGACTTCGTGCGCAGTACATTTATTCAGAATGTAGTTCAAAAAATAATTTCACAGTTTACAAGTTTATTTCACCAATTCCTACTGAGAAAACAATAAAATATAATATGTACAATATATATAATGGAATGGCGAATTTGTAATAATCTTATTAGAAGGTATTTGACCCAAGCAACACCGCACTACAAATCATCATGATTTCTATTTAGGAAGACAAAAAAGTTTTGAACAGAGCTTGGACAAGGGATTTTTTCCAGGCCCTCATGTTAGGCACCTGATGTAAAGAGGGGAAATATGTTGAACTTAATAGCACAAGTTGTAAGACAGTTATTTTCTTCCCGAGCAGACCAGTTGATATTTTTTTTTTAACTTAACCGACCTAATACGGCCCTGCACAGCTGGCACGTGGCTTGCATTTCCCTTCAAAATAATTTATGAACTCCAACTAGAAACTTTGTCAATAGCCTTAAACGTCAATGTTTAAGAAATCAAATGCAAAATATTTTGTTAATAAAAAATTTTTTGATATTTTTATGATTAGGTAGTCAATGGTCTGAGATTAGTATTCTGAATTTGTGTCTGGGTAGGTACTGTTAATCAATTTTTTTCGTTCCTGGAGGTGATATAATTTTAATTTGATTGAGGTAAGTACCAATATCTGAAGTGTACAGTTTCTCACAAAATATAAAAAAATTCATTTAATAATTAAGGGTTGTTTTGCTGTGCCTTCTTCTCCCCTTTTTTGTGTAACGGAATCGTGTAACTATTTTGCCATTCCTCCGGTACCTTTTTAGTGGCCAGCACGTGCGACAGCAGCTCGTGCAGACCCTCTTCCAAGCAATCGCCACCGTACTTAAGTAATTCATTATACAGGCTGATTCTTAATATATGCGACAAACTTTAGGAGCTGATTCCTGGGGTTATTTTGATCATAAAAGTTCATAAGAACATATGTCCAAAACCGCTTAGTTCAGAAGTTATACAATGTTTAATAGAAAGTTAAAATAATAAATGGTTTTATTATAAATTAACAAAATAATTAGTGAAACAAAATTAACTTATAGTAACTGTTGAAATTGACCGCCCCAACTGTACTACAAGCTGCTATCCTCCGTCGTATTGACTGGCGAGTCCGTTCGAAAATACCAGGGGTATTTCGAATTGTTTCAAAAGCTGCTATAATACGATTTCTTAGTTCATCGACATTTTCCATGGGAGTCGTGTAAACTAATGATTTAAGGTGGCCCCAGAGAAAAAAGTCCAATGAATTTAAGTCTGGAGACCGAGGAGGCCACGGTTGTGGACCTCCCCGTCCTATCCACCGATTTGGATACGTACTGTCCAGAAACTCGCGAGCAAGTAAACTAAAATGCGCTGGAGCACCGTCATGCATAAAATACATTTGTAATCTTAACTGCAACGGAACTTCTTCCAGCAGTAGTGGTAACTCCTCTTCAAGAAAATTGCGGTATACCTCGCCATTTAACCGCATCGGTAAAAAATATGGACCTGACAAGTGATCTGCAACAATTCCGGCCCACACATTAACAGAGAATTGATGCTGATGACGGACATTCATTATTTCTCGCGGATTTTCTTCGGCCTTTATGTGATTATTATGAAAATTAATAATCGCGTTTCTAGAGAAAATAGCCTCGTCGGTGAAGAATATTTGAGCCAAATGGTTAGGATTTTGTACGACTTCGTGTTGCATCCATTGACAAAAAGCTAATCTTTGTGGAAAATCTGCTGGCAATAGAGCCTGCACCCGTTGAATGTGATATGGATACAACAGTTAATCTTTCAATATTCTCCAAACTGTGGCCTGACTAATGTTTAAATCAAACACAATTTTTCTGGTGCTTGTTGTAAGATGTTCCTCAATTTCATTTAATATCATTTCTTCAACTTGTGGAGTTCTCACTGTAGATGGGGGCCCGCTATCAGTCGTCTGTTTTTTAAAACTTCCCGTTTCACTAAGACGTTGATGAAGACGGGCAAACATGGAATGATGCGGTATGATACGGTTCGGGTATCGTTCTGCATAAAGACGTCTAGCAGCACGGGCATTCCATTGGCAAGACCGTAAACGAAATGCATATCACACATCTCAGCATTCGTATAATTCATTTTAGAAAACAGAAACTGGCAATAAACTGAATGAATACTCTGACACTATTGACAAATATTGAAATGACAAATAAACAATTCCAAAATACCGTACATAATCACAACACGTGCTTCTTGAGCAACTGGTAAACACCAACTGATTAGCATCGACAACGCAACCACTACGCATATTAGGGAAACAGGCACAGACTTGTTTACGAGCTTGTATTACAGTTGGGAGCGGTCATTTTCAACAGTTACTATAAGTTAATTTTGTTTTACTAATTATTTTGTTACTTTATAATAAATCCATTTATTATTTTAACTTTCTATTAAACATTGTATAACTTCTGAACTAAGCGGTTTTGGACATATGTTCTTATGAACTTTTATGATCAAAATAACCCCAGGAATCAGCTCCTAAAGTTTGTCGCATCTATTAAGAATCACCCTGTATATACCATCCGGACCCGGAGATTTTCGTGATTTTAGCTTTTTTATGGATTCTTGTATTATTTTTCGCGGAATTACTCTGTTGAATACAATCCTTAAATTGTTTACATCCACAATTAGAAATCTATTGCAAGAAACAATACAAATATCAGAGGAGCAACAGGGGTTCAGAAAGAATCGTAGTACAACAGATGCCATTTTCATCATACGCCAATTGGTAGAAAAATCAATCGAAGTTCCTTCGTTAATTGTAACAAATTAACATTTTTGAGTTCATAATTAATTTATTTGTAAATATTAAATTAACTGTATGTGTGTTATTTTGTTCAAATATTAATATTGTATAGTGTGAAATGAGTCGACCTGTATGTATGGTCAGTTGTTTGTAATAATTCTTGTTATTTACTTATTTTTAAATGGAAAAATACTGAATGTCTACGTCATGCTCAGAGTCGCGTATTTCATGTCAGTATCGTGTGCAAATTTTATGTTTTGAACGGTTTTCTTACTTACATACGTAGGGGATTTTAACATATAAAAGGCCCTCATCGAGTTTGCCTCGTTCATTTACATCTCCGATCCGTTCCAGTTCCTACACCTATCTCTATTCAGCCTCCGAATGGCATGGAAGAGATCAGGTTATTTCCTTACGAACGTTCTGTATTCAGGTCTCTGTATCGTGGAACAGACGTTCTAAATCCATTTAATCTCGTCCGCATATTTCCCTCTTACTCAGGCCAGGTGCCGTGGGAAGAGTTGATACCGCTTATTAATCCGCATCCCGTCAAAAATCAGACTTTGATGTCGTGATCTCCGTAAATCTGAATTTAATTATAATTGTTTATTTCAGATGTTTTGCGACCGTTAATTTCTGATATTTTGCATTAACGCGCGCCGCGTATTTGTATTTCCCCACAAAACTATTGAACAGATATCCGCACTACTCAAGCACGCACTAAAATAAACTTTGATCTTATGATAAACCGAAATATTCATTAAATGAGCATGCCGTGACATGGAGATAATTTATAGAATAATTTAAATTAACCTGATTACGTATTCTAATTCAAATTGACAGAGACATATCTTGTTTTTTTTATTATTAAGAATAATAGAAATGTATTGGGATTTATAAGTGACATTTCAGGGGATAAAATCGAATACATATTCGATCTTAATTTAATTTACGATAAATGCAATTTCTTTTAATGATTTAAAGATGTCACTGATGTAAATTCGTTTTATAATTAACTATGTACATATTGTTTGACTTTGTGTATATGCGTAAATGTAAATAAATAAAATGTGTATGAATATTGTTATTGTTTTGACAGATAATAAAGTCTATCTTTCAAATAAGTTTCCGCACGTGTTTTGTACTGTTTTCTTTTCACCGGTCCGTTAGTAATGAGTGTAGGGAATGTAGAATTAACAATAAACACTAAAATATATTAAAACAAAAGAAATACTCACGATCTCCACTGTGTTAGCCGAAGAGTTTTGCATTCTCATGTCTAAAAGTCACAACACTTCACCTGCCATATTTACGTCTATAAATAGTGCCAACCGGACGAAGTCACGAAATACGATTTCACTAGGGGAAGACGTTTAAAAATTTCGTGGCATTGGTGCCTGTGCGTATAGGCAACCCAAGGTACTTGTGTTCAAGACTGTATTTTCCGCTATATAGTCGAGACATGCAGAAGACTAGTCTTATAGCGTTCGCTTTGTTTTGTACTAGCATTATATAAGCAAGCGAGCATGTTATAAACAACCCACTATTTATGTGCTTCGTGCATTTAAGCAAGGCTTTCGACCGTGTGAGAAGAAACGACGTCTTGAAAATTTTACATGAATATGACGTACCACAAACCCTTGTGGAATTGGTCAATAATATCAACACTAACACGTCGACTAGAATCAAATCATCTGATGGAATTACGAAACCAATTAAAATAAACATTGGCATACGACAAGGGGATTCGTTGAGCCCCTTCTTGTTCAATTTAATAATGGACCGTATGATAGAATCAATAATAGGAAAAGATGGTTACCCTATGGGAAGACACAACGTGAACATAGTATGCTACGCCGATGATGCAGTGCTCCTAGCAGACAGCGAAGATAACTTACAAAGACTTTTGCATCAATTCAACATTACCGGCAAAAAATATAATATGAACATCTCCAAAGACAAAACTAAGTGCATGGTAATATGTAAGCAGCCACTTCGTTGTAAACTAGAAATAGACGGATCCGTTGTTCAACAAGTAATGAGCTTCAGGTATCTTGGTGTCGAGGTAACGAGTCAAGGAGATCTGCGGGCGGGGGTTCAACAACAGGCAATGAAGGTGACACAAGTAACCGGGTATCTAAACACAATGGTCTGGCGGAACAAATACCTTACTAAGGAAAGTAAAGTACGAGTATGCAAAGCTATGGTTCGCCCAGTACTAACATACTCCACGGAGACAAGAGCAGATACCAATAAAACTAAAGAAAAGATTAGAACAGTAGAAATGAAGATTCTCAGAAAAATAGCGAATGTCACGTTACGAGATAGACAGACGAGTAGTTCCATAAGAGAAGGATGCGGAGTGCAGGATGTGGTGAAGTGGAGTAAGCGAATAAGGAAGGAATGGAATGACCATGTCGAGAGAATGCAAACCAACAGACTAGCATATATATGCAAACATGAGAGACCAAAAGGAAAGAGACAACAAGGACGACCTCCCAAGAGATGGGGACAAAGTTGGTTTTCCTCATCCGCTGAATAGAAACAGGCCAGGCAAACAGGGAATGACCCTAGCTAAAAGAAGAAGAAGAAGAAGAAGGGTTGTTTTGCTGGTGGCGGTAAAACACTGGAGTAGTAGTGGGGGGTGCCGGTGTATCCCCCAAAGAACTTGACCATTTCGTCGAGAATGTTTGTTAATAAACGGCCATAAATAACCAAATCTTACGGTGTCGATTAGTGCAGGCAGGTTGAGAAGTATAAATGGAATTTAGATGCTTTCCCCTAAACTGCAAATTTAAGGAAAACTAAGTTAAATTTTTGATTTTAATTAGATGAATATGTTTCAAAAAATATCTGCAACATAATCATGAAAAAAAAAGTCGATTCCAAAAATGAAAATATTTGTTAATGTTTTGTTTTTTGGCTGCCACTATGCACATTTTTAACAGTTTTCTTTAATTAAGTATGTAGTGCATATTTCAATCCAAGTTTACACAATTTTTTTTTTCTATATAAATAAAATCTATTTTGGCGGTAGCGATAAAACTTGGGTCACGCAGTACATAACCGCTACGTTTACGAAGAATGTATAGGGAGAGCTGTATTAATTAAGACGAATAAAAAACATTGTTCAAAGGTGATGTTTATGACTATTACATTTCATCATATCATGATACCGGTGTTGTTAATGTTCGTATCTGTTACAATTGCCACGATTACTGTTGCAACTTTTGCGGGATATGGAAGGGGGCATTTGTAACAAAAGATTATTTTGGTTGATTTTGTTGTGTGGAAAGGTAGGTAGTTTATTGAAAAATACCTAGAATAAATTGAATAGCCAAATGTCCAAGTAATATACATGCCAATATTCACGAGTGGGGGCTGTAGTGTTCAGATACCACTTCATGAAAAATGTTAAACTGACCTCGGGCTCTAAAATTCGATTACTAAAAATTTTATTCGGCGTTATTTCGAACAGGTGTAGTAAAAAAGCCAATTGTAGCTTAATACAGCAAATTTTGGGTCAAACACCTTACTAAAAAGACAATCACTCATTGGTATGAGGACGTCTAGAACTACTAAAACTCTTCAGTGTGCTTCTTATGATAATTTTCCTCAGTCACTATTTTCCTCATTAACAGCACTATCATCATGTTGACCAAAATGTTGATATTGAGTGTAGTAAAAACGCGTATTATTATCAATAGTTTCATTGTTCTGTCTTCTATTGATTAAAACTTGATAATTACGAAGAGGACTACTAATATTATCACTAACCGCGCCTGTTCTATTTTGCTGGTATTGACTAGAAATTATTGGTCTAATAGCATTAGATTCAGTTAGACCAGTATACATAACTGGATAATCAGGAATGTTACGCGCACTTATATTATAAAGGTTTTGGGTATGATCGTTTAAGCCAGCTACGTTATATTGATAGTTATCGTATTCCCTAGAGTAATCAATAAACATATTACTTTGATTTGGAATATTGTACACATAAGATTGGTTATTAACATTACCACCGTTGTTTGTAAAAGCATTAGTTTCATATTGACAATTGGGATTCGTGCTATAAGCAGCAAAATGATTGCTATAACTAACATTATGACCATATCTCAAATTATTTTGTATATATACTGGGTCATAATTTTGAGTATATATGCTATCATTATTGGTTAAATAATTATTTACAAATTCATCGTCTTGTCTATTTCTATACGCAGAAACATGATTGAGACTACTAACATTGTTATCGTAAATTGTATTACCACCGATAGTAGAATAGTATGTTCGATCGCTATTGTAAACAGGGGCAAAGATACTTTGAACGCCACTATTACTAAGACGGGATTGAACTGCTTCACTATGCGGCAAAGGAGAATAGATATTTGTTGCATCATCATTTCTAATGTGCCTGTTGTAGTCGTTCTGATAATCATTATTAAGATGACGATACCTATGATCACAAGCATTTATTACAATATTTTCGTCGTCCATTTGATAGTTGTTAATATCAGTCAGATTACTGACGCGATACCTGTTACCAGTATCAAAATCTGCTTCAACAGTATGTTCATTAGGCATATTATAGTTCTGTCCATCATCATGACAACTCGCCTGATTAATGATGTGATAAATATAATTTCTACCTAAGTCAGCAACAGTATTGATACTTGAAAGAGGAATATTGCAGATCACTCGACAATTATCATTAGTAACCTGATTACTTATAGGACTAGTAATAGGACTAATAATATAACGAAGAATAGGAGTAATAGCAGGACAACTGAAAATACTACTGATGTCTGATTCATAATCATTTTCAAGAGTATTGCTGCATTTATTACTATTCACCATTCTACCATTATTACTAGCCTGACTATTTAGGCCGTGACCAATGGATTCACCTTCGCTGCTAATGTCAGAACTTATTTTCGCATTCCTATCTTGATCGTCAATATCAGGATCACTGCTGTCATCGCCCTTACTACTTTCTGCAACACTACCTTCATCGCTACTGTCAGTAATTTCTTCATGCTCACACTCATATTCACCATTAGTATCTGATCTGATACTGGTATTAACTTCGTCATGATTATCATCTTTGTCATTTTCGCTTTCATTCTTTTCACTACTATCACTACTATCATTTTCATCATTATCTTCTTCGACATTTTCTGTTGCCTTAGTTGTATTACTGCCTGTATCGGATTGGTTACTAGTACAGCTACTCTCGTCGTCACTGCTTCCATTACTATGATGACTATTGTTACTTTTAACGTCATCTTTGGAATTTAGATCTTTACTAGTACTGCTGTCAGAGTCACTCGAACTACTGGTTCTTTTAAACCTAGTCTCTTTATTTTTTGCACTGCGTGCTTCATAATCAGCAGTATCGTTTTCGTTGTCATGGTTTTTGTTAGTATTCTTTTCCTTCATATTGAAATGGTCTTTCTTGCAATTACGCCTTTTCGCATTCCTATCTTGATCGTCAGTATCAGAATCACTGCTGTCATCGCCCTTACTACTTCCTTCAACATTACTTTCATTGTTACTGTCAGTAATTTCTTCATGCTCACACTCATATTCACAATTAGTATCTGATCTGATACTGGTATTAACATTGTCATGATTGTCATCTTTGTCATCTTTTCTTTCGATCTTTTCACTACTATCACTACTATCATCCTTATCTTCCTCGACATTGCTTTTATTATGATTGTCAGAGCTGCTGTCTGGTGTGGTGGTACGGTTTCCGAATCTATTTCCATAATAATTGTCAAAAACTATCTTGTCTCTAGTATCGGGGTTATCATTGTTTTCCGGTATCCGACTTTCATTGGTCCTGTGAGTTTCCATTACCTGCTTACCACAGTTGTGATGAATGTCTCCACTGTCTGAGTTCTCTTTATCACTATTATCATCTTTATCGCTATCTTCTTCGACATTGCTTTTATTATCATTGTCTGAGCTGCCGTAATGTACGGTGCAACAGTTTCCAAATCTATTTCCATCATAATTGTCGAAAATTATCCTGCCTCTCGTATTTGGGTAATCATTATTTTCCTGTAACCTATTATCATAGGTCCTATGGGTTTCCATTTCCTGCTTACCACAGTTGTGATGAATGTCTCCACTGTCCGAGTTCTCTTTATCACTATTATCATATTTGTCGCTATCTTCTTCGACATTGCTTTTATTATCATTGTCTGAGCTGCCGTAATGTGCGGTGTAACAGTTTCCAAATCTATTTCCATCATAATTGTCGAAAATTATCCTGCCTCTCGTATTGGGGTAATCATTATTTTCCTGTAACCTATTATCATAGGTCCTGTGGGTTTCCATTTCATGCTTACCACAGTTGTTATGAATGTCTTCACTGTCTGAGTTCTTTATCACTTCATCACTATCATTGCCGTTATGATTATCTACCTCTTCGCGATTATGTGAATGCGTCTCTTCTACCAAATCACTATTATCATTTACTATTTCCGAGTTATTTTCCATCGGGCCACTAATTTTTTTAAATGATACGTCTAATAATATTTCATACATAGTACCTTTATCGAGTAGTCGTTCATATCTAATCTTATCATTATTCTCACCACGAGTATTGTAAGGAGTTTCATATCTCGTTGCTTGGCTTTCCTCACTTTCATTGTTGTCATCAGAGTTGGGCTTAGCATCGGACTCGAGAGTGGCCCCTTGAGGTAACCTCAAAGGGCCACTTCTCTCATAATAACGAATGTCCGATGCTAGATGTCTTGTAGATTTGGATAGAAGAGAATTTGAATCATCTGGTTGAGTAAAATGAAACGGTGTGTATCGTCGTACGGAGGTATCCGTGCTGTATGCGGGTTCTGAAAAATGTTATTCTATTAATAAGGAGAGCATAAACCGTCAATTATAAAAGTGTTTAATGGAAGTAATTTAAATGTTAGTGTAAATTGATATTTTGGAAAAGATGGTTATATATCTGAAATTGAAATGGAGGATTTACCTATTCCTAAAATGAAAATTACCAATTCTAGTTAGATTTCATGTTAATACAATACGGAATAAAGAAAATACTTACATGTATTATATTCTTTATGGCTTTTTTATACGATAAATACATATTAAATTTGCAATATAATTGTAATGTAGATGTAAAAGAAAGTACAAGGTAAAATTAAAAAATATACCGCATTCGTCAAATATCATTAGGCATAGGGAATCATATGTACATACATACATACGTGTACATTGGTTCCCTATGCCTAATGATATTTGACCCATGCCGTATAACGTCTTAAAAATAAAAGAGTTATTTTTTTTCAATTACAGGCCGAAAATTACTGCTCGCCTAAACTTCTTAATTTAGAAACATGGATAAGCATATAAAATTAACTAATAAAAGAGAATTGTACATTAAAAAATAACTTTTCAAAGGACGATTTACTGTTTCGAATCACATTAGCACTAAACTGGCTTTAATAAGAGTGATGACAAGAGTGAAGTCAATTTTTATCGATCCCAAGCCATTATTGCCTTTACATACCACGTGGACTGTTTGGTTATGCTAACTTTCTGTTATTATTAAAGTTTAATAAGTAGTTTGTATTCTGAAGTGCTTATTTTTTGTTGGATTTTACTTTTATGTACATTACTATATGTTATAATAAGTTATACGGTGTGTTTTCATAAGTTTCAAGAAGTTTATATACAGTGGACATGTGTTGTAGTAATAAAAGATAAGATTTTAATAGTTTTCACTCCATTATTTTATTTGAAAAATCATCTTTAACATATTTGATCTAATACCGTCTGTTATTTCTATTGTCAGATCATGTGGTTGGTTGGTTGTGCATTTGATGACTTGAAATATTTATTCAAAGGATTTCTTGTGAAAAACGTTAACAGTGATAATTCAATGCCCAATGTGTTAACAAGCAATCTAAACTACGACGGTATACTGCAATGTTTTAAGCCTTAACATGAAGATGACGTTTCTCGTCAAAACCATTCTGTTAATGCAATTGCGCATGCGTTGAAAGATGCCAAACTTTCAGGCATTTTGGTCGTTCAGTTGTTTCTTGACAGTCATTTGCGTCACCCGATACCAGTGTTTTTATAAAAATAGAAAAAATCGAATATCGTGCCGTTATTAAATTATTGCATTTGAAAGGCAATACACCTACACAAATTAATTCTGAGTTGGATCGTGTTTACAGGAACTGAGCGCCATCATTTGCCACCGTGAAAGGATGGGCAGCTGAATTTAAACGTAGTCCTACCAGCTTGACTGATGATGAGCGTTTGGGACGCCCAAAAATTGCGACCACCACAGATAACATCGAAAATGTTCAACAAATGGTAGTGGACGACGGTCGATTCAAAGTTAGAGAGATAGCAGAGGCAACGCACATATCGAAAAAGCGCGTTTGTCATATATTGAATTGAAGAATTGGACATGTTTAAGCTATCTGCGCATTGGGTGTCGCGCTTACTCACTTTGGACTTTGGAATTGGTTGAACACCCACCGTATTAACCAGATCCTGCCCCCAGCGACTTTTTCTTGTTTCCTAACCTTAAAGTTTTGCTTGGAGGACAGAGATTTCATAGAACGAAGAGACCATCACATACAAACGCCTATTTTGTTTAGCAAGATGCCAACTACTACTTGGAAGGGGTAAAGATGTTAGAATATAGCTGGGAAAAGTGTATAGATTTAAAACGAGAACATGTTGATAAATAAAACTACATTTAACTGAAGAAATACTTGTTTCTATGCTAGGCTCAAACCATTTTGGACCACCCTCGAATGTGATTCCTATATATCGCTTTTGTTGGATCAAGGTCACACCCATAATTACTATGCACCACATTTGTCAAGACCAATAGTGGAAAAACAATAGTTTATTTTATTGTACTCAAGCAAACATTTTTTTTTATTAATATAAAGTTATTTTTAAATTGTTATTAACTTAAAAATAAAATAATAAAAAGACTCTTCTTCATTTAGAGTGGAAATATACGTTAACAATAACCAATTTTTAATTATTTATTTTATCTAAATATCTTAATACAAATGAAAGCGTTTATTAATCCTAATTGCAATTTAACAAAATACTTGGTTGCAATTAATATTAGCAACTTTTATATATAACATTGCCGTAATAGTATTTTGTAGAAATGTATATTGTTCATCTACAAGTGACCCTCAAAATGTTTTTTTTTAAAGAAATAGACGATTTCATAAAACACAGTTCTTCCATTAACTATGTTAGTGTGTATAACAACCGTAATTTCCTAGTTAGCAGCTCATACAGTAATTAAATTAGTGTTGGGAAATAATCTTAGGTTACCCAAAGTATTGTATTTATACCTATATTCGGAAACAATCGATCAACATTCTTAGTTACTGTTGTTCCCGTTATTGCCTAGTTGCAAGATGTCTTCTATAACTTAAGTAAATAGACATTTTTTTAGATTAGATACAAACATATTGAGGTAATTCAATTTGGTAATGTAATATTTATGATAAAAAGAATTTTTCAAATGGCAGTAATATTGTTTTACTTGAAATTTGCGCCTACCTGCTTTCTAATTGCCAGGATATCATACAAAGTCGTGTTCATAGCAAAGTTTCTTTTCTTTTAGATTGCCATGTGGATATCAGTGAAACAGATTTAGGGATGCGTTAACGAACTTCTTTGTGGTTTGAGGAATTCGTCAATAAAATAATCTCATGAATGATTTGCGTTATTAGGTTTGTTTGGATTCTCAGCAGTTCTAGAACGTGAGCGGATACCATTTCAATTGAAACTGTTCGGACCATGAAGTTCTGGAATTACAAAGTCTGAAAATTAATCGTCGAATATTTGGTCTTCCAGAACTCGTAATTCGAGAACATTTCGGAACAAATCTTGCCGATGGGATGGTATTTGAAATTGTTATGAATCCTATGTATACGTGTTGTCATTCGTAGTAGTCCTTGTTCACAATGGATATAAGAAACATAAGACATAAAGAAACTCATGGGAAGTAAAGTGTGAATTTCAATTACCGTTCTGAAGACCTGTTGTGGTATTTTTATATTTATTTTGACGTATAAAGTTAGTAGTTTTTTAAAAATACTATAACAATATTGGAATCTATATTGGAATGGATAATAATGTGATAACTCAACTACTATCCTTATTGTTATTAAGAAGACGGAAAACGCGTTGTAACTGTATTCTACAAATATTTCTTTAATTTTTTTAAATAAAACCCTTTTCCTAATGTGCCATCATATTTTATTTATACATACAATTCTTTTCAGATATATACATCTATCAAATGGTTGGTGGTTATGCTCATAACTTGTGTTTAATTCCATCTTTTTATATTATAATGTTCTATAGTTAATGTCCTGAGAAAATTGAATTTTTACCATCGTGATTACTAACCATATCCATCTATGGTATATGCTGATTCGGTTTTTGACACACTAGATATTGCACTTTACTTCAAGACTATAATCGCACTTCAGAATATTTGGTTTCACTTTTACATTTAGGAAAGTTTATAGACACCAAATAGTATATTAAAGGACAAGTTTCATTTTGACGTTTCAAAGTACGAATTCAGAGTTTAAGAAACGAGTGGCGTAGCCACGAGTTTCTTAACTGAATGAGTGCTTTAATGTCAAATGAAACGTGTCTTTTATGCTATTTTTTGCAATTAGTTTTAAAATTTCTCTTTTTGTAAAAGCAAAACGAGAAAAATTTGATAATCAAGGGAAATTTTGTGGCGGTTGTCACCTTGGTTTGGCACAAGATTTAAATTGACAAGTTAATTTAAAATTGACACATTTTTGATAATTTTCAACAGAATGTTTCTACTGCACACGGTATCACTATCATTTCGAAAGATAATTCAAACGTTAATATAAATGTTTATAATAGTTGTACTATTTCAAAGATTAATTAAAAATATCAAATCTTACAATGAATTTCAATATAAAAACCTCAAACTTGCTTACAAAATGTCATATTGACATCTCCATTTCTGTTGCAATGTGACCAACTTAAAATAAATCTGTTTAAATGTTCCATTTCTATTACGCAACTAGTGCTGTAATAGACCCTATTACAGCACTAGTGAAATAAATGGTATGATTACGGTACTAATTGCAAAAAGAAATATATACTGCACCATGGTGCCCGTCTTCTTTAGCAGTGATTTCTGTACTATAGTATACATATTTAGTGTAAGTGATTTTTTGTAATACCGTTTACCTTAAGATGCTTCACAAGGAGTATGTGGAGGTATTCGGCATAGCAAAATTCAAGTCAACTTCACATATTTCAAAAACATTGGCAATTAAAACTTTGTGATTAAACAACCAACATTTCCATGTATGTATGACTGTAGTCGACATATTTTAATTTCTGATACGAAAGTAGAAAGAGGAAAAGAGCGCGACGAAATAAACTAAAGATAAACATAAGCGAGCAAATGTTTCCTATGAAATGTAAGGCGTGAGGGTCCGCCGACACTGCGTTGCTCTCCCACCACTGTTAGCAAGCAGGCATCGCTGCATATTATAAGGTCATCTTCTGCATGGGATAGAAGTGTAAACCGAAATTAAAATTTGACGACTACGGTATATATATTTCCATTTACAAATAGGGTGTATTTATTTATACATCATCTTATCATTTTTATAACATTCCAGAATAATTATCTGCCATATCGTCTGTTATTTGCACAGAATGAAGAGCTTTTGAATCACATCTTCTCTATTATATGAATTCATCAAGGAACTTCATATCTTCAAACTATAGTCATTTGTATTCTTCCCTGCAGAATCGCTACAGCGTTTGAAAGGTTTCTTCCTTTCTCATGTGTAGCGTTCCCTCAAATCGTTCCATGCTCTTTGGCAAATATTATCTATTAAATAATATTTAATGTACGTCTTTGTATACCAATTCTATAACTAATGTTCAAAATACTTGTGGTTTCTAGTGTTTCGTTACTTCATTCCAGCCATCTTCTTGGCATATCACATCTTTGTAGCTCCGATGTAAACTTGTTATATACGAGGTAGGCGCCATAAATCCTCGGCCTGATATACAAAAAAGAAACTTGGAACAACATAAGAACTTTTATTTTTTGATTGTAATCTCCCCTAACTTCTATACATTTATTACAACGATTAATTAATAATTCAATACCCTTGTAAAAATAATCTGAAGTTTTTCCGTAAAAATGTTCTATAACAGCTGCTTACAACTCACTGTCGTCCTTAAAACTACGTCCCCTAAGGTCTTTTTTTTAAATTATAAAACAAAAAAAAATTACAAGGAGCCATATCCGAACTATACGGTGGATGTACCAATTCTTGAAAGCCGCATTCGCGGATGGCAGCTTGTGAAATGGCGGTAGTACAGACGGAGGCATTGTCGTGCAATAATCGCACACCTTTTGTCAATTTTCCACGACGTTTTGCACGAATACTGTTCCTTAATTTATGCAATAATGACGCACAATATGTGTCGGTCACACTTTTATTGCGCTCTTTAAAGTCAATTAGCAAAATGCCCTCACAATCCCAGAATATTGTGGCCATCACCTTTTTCGATTTTGATTGCACGACTTTCGCCTTTCTGGGACGAGGTTCATCAGGTCGCCGCCATTCCATAGACTACCTTTTCGATAAAAAACGACTGTGTACAGTTTTGTGCAATAAATTGGCGTACACGTCTTATTGCTAATTTTGACATTATTTTGCCATTGTGAAAATGGCTTAAGTTAAGTTGACAAATGGAATTATAGCGTCAATTCAATTTGTCATACATGACAGGTATTCAAACAAAAGTCATATTTACATAAGCGTATATTAAGTGTACGCCAATTTATTGCACAGAACTGTACATTCGACTCGACGTTCACGTTGGAGGCAGAAAGAAGTCGCGGTACCCATCTAGCACTAATTTTATTCATACCCAAATGGTCATGGAGAATACGGCGAACACTTGTTTCGGAAATGTTTGTTGTCACTGCTAATTCCTTCACTTTCAAACGGCGATCTTCTAGCACTAAATGTTCAATAATTGAAATTTCTTGGGGCGTTATCACAGCATTTTTCAAGGATTCTTGTCCTAAACGGAAACATTTTGCCCACTTTTTTACGGTGAATACGAAAGAGATGAATCACCGTAAACGGCGTCTAAACGTTGTTTAATCTGATAAGGTGTATGCCCTTCTTTAGTTAAAAATTTAATGACCGAGCGGTACTCAATTTTCGTTACTTCAGACATTTTCGTGCGCTATTCACGTTGGTTGTCTGGTTACAAAAAACTACTAGGCTTCGAACTGTCATATTTATAGTGTTTACCGCGCGTATGTTCATGCATGGCGTGACGGAGTTTGAACACGTTTGAACCTGTATAAACCTGTCAGGCCGAGAATTTATGGCGCCGTAAATACGCTTTAGCACTCACTCTTTTCCATTACCTAAATTAAATTATTTTTTTTACTAGGTATGTAACTAGGCATCAACAAGTATTTACTCACTTACTACTTATTGCGATAAATGTTGTTCAGTGGAATTATTAAATTATATTATTTAAAGTCGATAAAATATTCATATTTTTCACGTTATCAACTTCTCACACAAAACCGTCACAAATTGACGGGATTCATACGCATGCGATTCTACGGGTTTGCGCGTTCTTTATAATATCGTTACCAATCGGTTTAATTTATATTTGCGTCTATAATCATACAGTTTCTTTTATTGCACCCAACCAGCATGGATTTATGTCGGGTCGTTCTACGGTTACGAACCTGGCTACGATATCTCAGTTTATCTGCGAAACTCTAGACAAAGGTGGACAGGTTGATGTTATTTATACGGACTTGTCGAAAGCATTTGACATGATTGATCATAAAATTTTAATGTCCAAAATCAGTTCTCTGGGTTTCTCTCCCTCCTGTGTTTCTCTACTTACTTCTTATCTGCATCAGAGGAGATGCTATGTAACTTACAACGGCTACTCATCAAATGACTTCGTTCTCACCTCAGGAGTGCCACAGGGATCAAATCTGGGTCCATTATTGTTCATTTTATTTATCAATGATTTGCTTCTCAAGATGGATTGCCCTGTTCTTGGATACGCGGATGACATTAAACTATACTCAGAGGTCTCAACATTGGATGATATAAATAAACTCCAACACAACTTAGATGTGCTAGTTGAATGGTGTGACTCTAATAAACTCAAGCTAAATGTAAACAAATGTTGCGTAGTTTCGTATACTCGTGGTTTCCTTAATATTTCATCTGCGTACTTCATTAACGGCACTAACATAAAAATGGTACCAGAAGTTAAAGATTTAGGAGTCTTATTTGACTCAAGCCTTACTTTTAAATCACACATTTCAAGCATATGCTCAGAAGCCTTCAAACTCCTTGGTTTCATCATGCGGATTTCTAAGTACTTCAGAAATATGTCACTGCTTAAGTCATTATACTCTGCATATGTTGTGAGTAAAATAGAATATGCCGCCTTAATTTGGTATCCCATATATGCCTGTGATACCTTACCGTTGGATCGGATACACAGAAAATTCTTGAAGTTTCTGTCTTTTAAACATGATGGAATTTATCCGGAGAGGGGCACATGACAGGAAGAGCTACTAACGCGTCATGATATAACTTCTTTGTCCGGCCGGAGAGATACTCTGTGTGGAAAGTTTTTATATAAGCTCCTGTCTAATAAAATTGATTGTCCATTATTACTTCAGCGGTTGTCCTTTCTTGTCCTGCGATTTAACTCAAGATATGGATGCACTTTCTTGGTACCATTTGCACGGACAAACATAATGAAACGTGCACCAATTTATACGTTATCCCGTCTGGGCAATGGACTGTTTGAGGATGTTTTTGCCTAAATATGGATGAACATTACTGCGTTTCTGAATATTGTATATACATATATTTTTCTTTTTCTTTTTTTTAAATTCATATTGAGAATTTTAGTTAAATTTATATTACATTGTATTGAATTGTATACACGAATGATTATAATTATCCTGTTATTGGGCACTGGCCTGTTGGGTAATAAAGATTATTATTATTATTATTATTATTATTATTATTTGTTTGTCATATATTCAACTTTATGCCTTACGTAACGTATGTCCATTGTGAACAAGGCCTTAGCTTTTGCATTTTTCTGGTTATGTTTATGTTGAACTTCAGAGATATTCTTTTTTAATCTGTGGTTTCATATAGTTGATTTTTCTTTTCTTTTTTATTCTTATCTTCTATTTTTCTTATTTTCTTATTTATTTGTTAATTCTCATTACTTCTTTGTTAAATTTGTAATAGCAGAAGTAAATAACTATAAGTAAGAAAGTGAACATTCAAATTTGTTGAAATAGTAGCTTATTATTTTAGAAATGACTTTATATACTAGCATATTCGAGTTCAGGAAGTGATTCGTTCTCTAAGCGAAGTGCCTGTAATGGTAGAATTTAGGAACTTATGAATATATAAAAAGTGTATTTAGAATTGTTATATACTCCTGGGCAAACTGAGGCAATTGTTCAATTCAAACAATCTACTATTAAATATTAAGAAAGCTGAATTTCTAGGTTTTGGCCTGTTGTGTGCCTGCAGAAATTTAATAAAAATATAGAAAATTTGTGATATCAATACATAGATAGTGCATATTGTTATGTCCATTATGGACTATTATTTTGGAGATGAATGTTAAAACTCGACTCAATTCTCCTTCAGAAGACAACGATCTGTGTTATCTATAACATAAAGAAAGGCAATTTGATGTAGGACATATTTTATTAATATAGACATCCTATAACAATCGATAATATGTACATATATCTATGGTAGCAGCATGTTACGATCATCAAAATTATAATAAATTTCAATTCAATGCGACTGCACACTTTCATAACACAAGACATTCAGGGTCTAATTGATGTCACTACTAAATCAGGTAGATATCACAACTCATACAATCAAGAAGTGTCATAATTTAAACACTCTGGAAAAGGAATTAAAAGAATGTACTTTTACTAACAATTTAAAGTAAATTTAAAAAAATCTGATATATTTTCTTACTTTAAATGAATAATTGGAGCCAGCCTTTTGTTCACAAGGCTAGCTCTAAACTTTCCAGTATTAATTGTGGATTTATTTTGATTATTGATTTTTGTGTTAGTAATATTTATTAAAAAAATGCGTATAGAAATTATTTGTTTTATTTACTCGTCTTATTATAAATATCTATCAAAAAATATTAAAAAAAATATTCCTTAAAATCAAAAACTTTTTAATTACTTTCTAGATCCTGTTCCAATTTTGGTGGTTGCGTGGTTTTTAATATTTCTAGTACTAATGTTGGTAGTACAACTTTCCTAAAATTCAAATTTTAAAATAGTTCGGGCCTTTGTTTACTGAGTATTTCTTCACTCTTATTATAGACACTCTAACTAGCCCTATATTTATGCTTTCTGTCCAACTACTATCATCATATTATATTCAAAGTCCAATCTTCCTATCTCATGTGCGGTTTTATAAATAATTAGCATATGTTAATTAATATATTTGAATTGTATAGCATTTCACTGACTTCTACATACGAGGGGTGTTTCTTATGTTATCTACTTATCTATGGAAACAATATGCTATAGCGAAAGTTTTCGTACACGACGTTTCTATGACATTTTATAGTGTCATCTCGAAACATTTGTTACTTTTACAGTCGTTTAAAGAAGAAAAAATGAGTAAATTGAAACTTGAATACAGAAGTATCATGAAATTTTTACCAAAAATATCCATGAAGAAACGGTGAGAGTGTACGGAGAAAATAGCCCCTTCTATTTTCAAGTCAAATTTTGTTGTAAGCAGTTCAAATAGGAAATCCATTCATGATGACCTAATGTGTGGTATACCTTTAAAAGCACGAAGTGAATAAATCATCAACAAAGTTGAAGATTTGGTGTTCACTGACGGTCGAGTAAAGTTTCAGTTCTAGCTAGAGAAATAGGAATATCAGAAACGAGTGTTTTTAAAATTCTACGCGAACATTTGTGAATGAGCAAAGTGTGGGCACGGTAGATTCCCAGGCTGCTCAGCCCAAAACAAAAATTATGGGTACGACATATTTGTGAAGAGAATTTGACTCTTTTATCTCAAGATGAATACTTCTTAAATAGTATTGTAACTGGGGATGAAACTTGGGTACCCCACTGTGACACTCCCATCAAACAAGAGTCCACCACCTAAGAAGGTAAAAACTCAATTTTCTGGAGAAGAAGTGATTGGGACGCGCACGAGATTCTCTGAATTGAGTATATGCCAAAAGGGACTACAATACAATAGCGGGAAATGTCTACTAAGACAAAATTAAGAAATTGAAAACGGTTATATCCAAACAAAGACCCCACAATTTTGCTCAGAAAACTCTGCTTTTCTACGGCAATTGCAGGGTGCATAAGGTACGAATTACGAAATCCACCTTAGAGGTCCGACCTCGACCTCTGTGACTACTATCTTATTCCAAAATTCAAAAAACATTTGATAGGGCATCGATTTTTAGAATAAATACGTGTAAACACTGGAGGAACCTTTTTTTCGAGAATTACCAAAATAATTCTTTTTCAAAGCCATAGAGTTATTAAAGAAACGTTGGAATAAGTGTGTTAGTGTTAATGGTTCTTGTGTTAAAAATAAAATTTTGTTCGTGTTCTAACTCGTTTCATTCATAGCTAGGTAGATAACATGGAAACTCCCCTCGTATTAATCTTAACCAGCATAGAATTTGTGAAAATGTCAAAATTTCGTGTTTCTTCGTCAAGAGCTCATAAAGGACCACATGATCAATATTAGTGACGAATTGAGGCTAAAAGAATAAATTTCCATATAGCGAAGTCTAAACTAGGGATCTGTACAAAGAAAGAAAAAAAAGTTGATTATAGTCTTATAAAAGATGAATAGAAATTATTTAATCATAATATATAGTTATTTAGAGAGCGGCCTTCAAATAGACTGATGATAAAGAAATGGCAAGAAATAAATATTTTTGTATGTATATTGAATAAGTGTCGCCATAGGAGTGTTTCCTTCGAGTATGTTTATAAATCAGGTAAATATTGCCTACTTGGAAAAATCCATCAGGCAAATATGGGGTAGTCAGCCATTATTTTTAAATATTTAAGTTTGTTCTTGGGTGCAGCGCTATTTGACTTGGTTTTGCAGCACATCTGCTGCCTTCTGCACAACTCTTAAATTTTTGCGTCTGTTTCTTTAATTACACTACACAGAATATTTAAAATTAAAGTTTCGAAAGGTTTATAATAGAATTTAATAAATAAATATCGCCGTAAGATTGGGAATTTTTGCAAAACATTGATGCAATACTTTAAAACTTAAGAAAGATTAATTTTGTCTAAAAACAAATGGAATTATAACAATGATCACGAATTGATAACGAAGTTGAATGTCAATAAAATACAATATTAATAGCAACAATGAACTTAAATATGGAATAAAAAAAAATTGGAGGAATATTCCTATTTTAACGTTGAACAAATTCGTACAATATGATGAATGGCTATTTCAAGTTATTTGTTTACTTTACATGAGGTATCCAAAACCCATTATTACTGTAGGTAGGATTACAAATTTGTTGTTTTAAATTGACATTATTTTAAATATTTTCTCTAAAAGCTACATTAATACTTTCAATATTGCCTTTCATGTTAAGTACAGGGTTATTGACTATATTTGGACCAATAGATAACTTTGTTATTTGAAGGATTAGAAAAACGTTTAAATTAGGAAAGTTGTAGGATTTCACTCAAGGCGCTAGAATTTGATATCAGAAAAAACAAACGAACGTCGTAAAGCCGTCAAAAACGGCTAACTTAGTTTTTTTTAATGGAATACCCTATATAATGTTACATAATCTGATTCGAAATAAAATTTCGAGTATATTCCATTTATATAACATATACCTACATTCAACTGTTTTCGCGCTATCGCTGATTGAAAATCGTACTACTACTATGTTTCCATAGAAACCCCGTAATGACTTACGTAAATTCATATACGAAGGGTGTAGAAAACATATTAATAGTACGATTTTCAATCAGCGATAGCGCGAAAACAGTTGAATGTAGGTATATGTTAAATAAATGGAATATACTCGAAATTTTATTTAGAATCAGATTATGTAACATTATATAGGGTATTCCATTTAAAAAAAACTAAGTTAACCGTTTTTGACGGCTTTACGACGTTCATTTGTTTTTTCTGATATCAAATTCTAGCGCCTTGAGTGAAATCCTAGAACTTTCCTAATTTAAACGTTTTTCTAATCCTTCAAATAACAAAGTTATCTATTGGTCCAAATATAGTCAATAACCCTGTACATTATTAACTTCCATGCATAATTTACGAAAACTATTAGACTTAATGTATATGCTGTAATGAGTTTTATGCGAGGGATATTCTTTTAAATGAGACCTGTTTTTGAATAAGAATAAAAATACTGTAAATATCATTAAAATATATTTACTTCCATATTTTACATACTTTCATCTACTTTTCTACATAATTTCCATTTTTGTTCAAATATTTGTCATATCATTTAACAAGGTTTTGGCTTCCGATATCAAAGATAACTGCCACAGGTCAAAAACACCAATCCATGACTGCAAAAGTCACTTTTTCGTCGTTGTTGAACCGTTGACCACCAAAGAACCCTTTAACTACCGAAACAAGTAAAAATCACTGGGTGCAAGGTTTGGAATGTAAGGTGCATGTTTCAGTTGTTCCTACCCAAAAGACCTGATTGACTTTGTGTTTCTGCAGTAACATGTGGCCTTGCATTGTAACAACGTCACACCGGAAGACATTAGGCCATGCCGCTTGTTTTGTACGGCACGCCGTAGAATTTTCATGGTCTCACAATAAGCATTAATAAGAAAATGTCTTTATTGCAACAGAAAAAAAAACAATGTCTACAAGTATATAATCAACATAGATAAAGTGATATACAGTTTGAAGTTAATAACTAATAGTTGCAATCGTAAGGCGAAGTTCAACTTCTGCTACTTTACAGCTTAACCATGGATATTGAACCAAAAAGAGTTATATGAAAATGAATGCCTAAGACTTATTTTGATGACGCACCATCTTTGCAAAAATGACTTACACGAAGAAAATAAATATTCTAATCTGCCATACTAATTGCTTTTTTAAAAGACACACAAAAAAAAAGAATTATTAATAACCTCAAACTCACTTAATTTACCAAATCTACCAAATTCATTAAAATGATTAAACTTATTCACTAGCAAGCATTAAAATCGATTGTTGTGTCTCTCGGTATAAAATCCACTAACAAAATTCCTTTCTTATCCTAAAACACAGTTGCCATAATATTTCGTGCTGAAAGTGTCTGATTGATTGGATTTCACTCTGGGTGGCGAGGATGTATTTCGCCATTCTATTGACTCTTGCTTGGACTCAAGAGTCATGCGAGACACCGGAGTCTCATCTCCTGTAACGATATAGTCCTAAAATTCATCTCCTTCCTGATCGTATCTAGTCAAAACCGCAAAAGCACAGACCAATCTTTTTGCTTTGTGATCGTCAGAAAGAACCGACAACAACATTTTCGATATTTAAGTTTCACCAAAACAATGGTGTACAAAACAAACCTTGAAATATGTGGAAAATCAAGCGATAAATTTGAAATCGTGAATCGTCGGTACTCTTGAGTTTTGTTTTCCACATCACGAAGCAAATCTTCAGATATTAGAGAAGGTCGGCCAGGGCGTGGCTCATCGTGCACAATAACCCGTTCATATTTACATTCTCGCCCACTTTCGAACTCACTGATAGCATTATTACCGTAAACTTCACAAATTTTTCCGCTGCTGTCAAGTTTTTTGCAGTCAAGAATCGAGTTACAGATTGTATCTTACAGTAGACAGACTTCTACACTCCAGCACACAGGCAGACCGCTGCAAATGGCGTCTAACGCGAGCAAAGCATGTTGGGAACAGCCGCGCATGCGAACTGTGGCCATCGCGTGTCATTCTTACCCTCATTCACAAACGGCTTTATTTAAACAATTTCCCTCGTATTACTTACTTTTCCTTTTCTCTGTAACATTTCTTTTTAATTTGTAGCTTTATGGTTTTTGTTCTAGTTTCTTTTTACAGTAATCCAGTGGACTGTCTTAAAACTTAAACTTGTAACTTGTTCACAAGAATCCGTTCGTTTTTCTCACAATTGCGAATACAGTCTTCCTACCTTTGTCTTTTTAAGTTTCACATACATTCTTAGCACATACAGAAACGAAGTAATTATTTTTCAACTCATATAAAAAATATTTGTATAAGATTTTTCTAAACATTTCATAAATGGCATTACATTTAGTGAAAATCAAGCTAATGTTACTCAAAGTTTACCAAAAGTAAAAGAAAATGCATATGTTTTCAACTCACGAAATTTCTACACAAACTATATTTCTTGGTACGAGGGTGGGTCAATATGTCCGTGACTTTTTGAACTTCCCGCCTGCTAAATGAAAGGGCAATACTGCTCTTATCAACAGACATCTGTCAGTTGACTCTTGTCAAAATTTGAACAAGCTGCGTCATTTAGTTTGTGTTTAACAGCCATTGATAACAGACTACCGCGTGCTTTGAAGAGAAAATGGAAAAATGTAAATATCGTGTGCTCATTTAGCATTATTTTTTGCGGAAAAAAACCATCACTCACACCAAGGCCAAGCTTGATAAATACTATGGAAACTCTGCACCATTAATTTCAATGGTAAAAAAGTGGTTTACTGAATTTCGTTGTGGTCGTACAAGCACGAAAGATGCCGAACATTCTGGACGCCCAGTTGAGGTCTCTACATTCGAAACAATTAAAAAAATTCAGGGTATAGTGTTGGCTGATCGGAGATTGAAAGTGCGAGAGATTGTGGAAGCCATAGGCATATCACATGTCTCGGTGGTTTCAATTTTGAATGATCACTTTGGTATGAGAAACCTTTCCGCAAGATGGTTGCCACGTTTGCTCACAATCGACCACAAACGCAAACGTGTGACAACTTCGCAGGAGTGTTTGGCGTTGTTTAACCGCAATATGGACGAGTTTTTGCGCCGTTTCGTAACCGTGGACGAAACGTGGATCCACCACAACACACCAATTGTTTCCAAACCTGAAGAAATGGCTCGGCGGAAAGAACTTTTAACTCCAACGATGAAATCATCTCACAAACAAATACCTATTTTGATGACTTCGACAAATCCTATTTTTTGGAAGGGATAAAAAAATTGGAGAAACGTTGGACTAAGTATATAGAGCTCAAATAAGACTATGTTGAAAAATAAAAAGATTTTTTATCCAAAAACCTGTGTTTCATTCTAAAAGTCACGGACATATTGACCCGCCCTCGTATTAAGTACTTATGTTTTATTTTTATAGTACAGCGTGATGTTTAAGGTCTGAGGTATGTTTGAATTTATACCCATAGATATTTTTTTAAAGGTTGGTAATATTTACATTGTGAGTCTATAATTTTCCTTCATGAGCTGCTTACACAGATGAATTTATTTCTAAATAGAAATGCTTTTAATAATTCTGATATTACTATTAATTTCATTCCATTAGTTATTAAAATATTTGACAATTCCTACATATTGATGTAAATCACATTAATAATTTCCAATTTAACCTATTTCGCAGTCAGAATAAGCGAAACAATTAGCAGAAATACAATATGCCATATTATGATTACAAAGGGGAGATCCTTACAACTTAAAATGATTATGCTTTTGTAGAAATACGTAATCAGGAATCTCAAAGGTACAGATTAATGAAATCTTATAACTGCGAGGTTACTTTAATAGCAATAAGGGAGATGGAGGAAAAGCGAGTATATGGACGAAATGCTGAAAAACTAATTTTTTTTGTGTGTGTATAAAATAGCAGATAAAGCACTTGTAGAATAGCTTAGAAATTACAACATTTCCAGTAAACACAGCTCTCAAATGACATCGAATCGGCATTGAATCACCAACTAAGGCTGTATTTACTTTCTGCCTATGGGACCATTATGAGAACATGTAGAAAAAACCTTTCATTGAACTGAGATGACGTCAGATGAGTTTAAAGGTATAGGAAACATAGAAAAAAAATGTTAATCGAAAAGTTACGGTTGACGGTGACAAAAGGAAAAATGCGAATTGTTTCTTCTTAAAGTTGAGGCAAATAGTCACACATAGTGAACCTTTCCAAACTACAAATATTAAAGAAACTACTTGATGGCTACCTACGCATCGTGCCGAGCATATTTTCGAAGATTTAGTAGCATTGTGGCCAAATTGGAACCCATTGCTAATGCTGAACTTCTTAATTTAGAAGAGATGCTTCAAAAAAAAAACTTGAAGAGTGGCCTTAATATTCATGTTGATGGTTTCAATGTAGAAAACCTGGGTTTTAAATTTGATAATGAAAACTATTGTTTTGTCTGGAAAATTAATTAGTAAAACGAGGTGCACAGATTTTACAATTTGCAGATGCATCCAACCCTAAAAAAGTACTATTCGATGACTAATACATACTATTTTATGTAAATGAGGGATAGAAATTCGAAGATTTACTCTAAATGTTTTTCAGTTCTTGATCCGTGAGGGTTAATAGGTTTCTGCATAAATATGTTCAATTGGTCTCTGTGGGTATTAAAGTATAAATTCACTCTCTTCTTGATATTTGGAAATATACCTTCGAGTTTTTGTTAATTTGTTTGTAAAATTTGAGTTTTGTACTAACTGAACAGGTAAATAATGAAGTCATGACCAAAGAATCTATTTAATATCTAATAATATAGTTGTTGAATGTATTTCATATTGCACAAAAAAATATTTAAAAAAAGGCATTCCTAATGGTGTTATAAGACAAATATTAAAAGAACGATTATAATTACTAGGCAAAGTAATAAAATTAATGAAAAGAACCAAATAACTAAATGATAATTAACGAGTCGACGCATACATTTTGATGGTGACATACAAAAATTTGAACCTAACAGCCAACTGTAAAATATAAACTACACTAAAAACTGCGGTGGCAAACTTGGAAGCACTTCAGACATTAAAAATCACATTCTATAACTTTAGTTATTTCCTTTTATGTACTATTACATTTTTCCTACCGTTTGTGTATATGAAAATTATCTCTAGGAGTACTTTGACAACATTAAAGTGTTTTTTCCTGATACTTCTATCAATGTAATTGTCAGTAAATTACTTCCATGGTAAACAATCAACAAATTAATCAGTTTGAGGAGTCTTACTAATCGATCAATACGTATCGCACGTGTATATTGCAAATATTGTTATAATGTAGAAGTATTTGACTGGCATGGTAGGCGAAACTGATTAAAATATATGCTTATAGTTATTGATAACCAAATCATAGTTACCAGCAAGAAATCTAATACGTAGATATGTACATGTAATCGTTGGTAATAAGGAAATTAGAGCCAAGTTTCTGACGCAAAGAAAACTAGTTCTCCTCAGTCTACTGTGTGGCCTTTTATATTGATATTTCTAAAAAAGTTTGTTGTTGTTAGACGAGATTCGTTCCGAATTTTCTCAGCACCTAATATTCAGATGCTAAACATTTCATTAAAAAGATTTACACTTAACGGATTAACAATAAAATTTCCCTTAACTCTGGCTTCGCTATATGGAACATAGTTATTACTAGGTCGCTTCTTCAGAAATATAATAAAAGCTTTTGGGAATATTGCGACAATTGTGGAGCATGACTATTATTAGACTATTTACTACAAGGTTGACTTAAAGTTCTTACATTCTAATATGTAATGTAATAAACAACATGCACACGACAGAAGGCTTCAGGTTAGACTAAACAATTGCAACATCTTCTGTTAACAATTTCTTTTAAAATATTGTTTTATTATACAGCAGCTTCTGGAGGTGGCGTGACTTGTTAAATGATAAAATGTTGCAATCGCTATACTGTTTAGAAAAGAAAATAGTGTAAGCAATTGATACTCTTATTATCATTCTTTAATATTCTTTATTAAAATACATTAATCGCTAGATGTGCAAATTGAAATGACATACAAATAATTTTGACAGGTTTACATACATTTACATTTCTTTAAAATAATAACAATACAAGAAGTTCTAAATATAGTAACAGAAGATCGTGTTTCCTTTAAATAAATACATGTTTTTACATCTTTGGAAAAGTTATTTGTCTAATTACACTCGTTTATGATATATAGTTTATGCAGGATGCTAGAACCATATATTATTGTATATACGAAGTATAGATTCATCAAAAATTAAAGCTAGTTAGTATATTTTATTGCTACTTTTATTTTTAGCACCTTATATTTAGCAAGAATTCGTTATCTTCATTTTAGGATGAATAAGACGTTGTTTAGTGTCGTGTATAAGAGATACTAAAAAAAAGTTTTCTACTATTGAGTGATTTTGGAAAGATAAAAGCATGAGTTCAGCTTTATATTATATGTACAGTTGAATTTATGTTTATTTTTAGACAGGTTTTTATGTGGAATCTTACGTCAATGTCTTCTGTGCATAAGCAGTAAAATTGCTTTTATGATATAATTAGTGAAAATTATAAATTAATAGTTAAAAGGACCTGTATATGAATGCTCATTTTTGAAAAGATACTCGGAAATAGGAAAATATGGTTGTCATTCCTTCAGAAGTTATATTAAAAATACTGGGCCGGTTAAAAATTTAACGTATAGATATGGTGAGCCAAACTACATCAAAATCCTAATAGAAATGGCTGCGTTGGAAAAATTTTAATGGCTACTAGAGTATTGGAATGGAACAGAAGTTATTGAGAATGCAGAAAAGATTTGAGATTTAGGTATGTGGCACAAGAGTGTTACTTTTGAGATAATTCTTGAGAATTGCATTGGCTGCTGTAGACTGGAAGCAATATATAAAGAAATCAATCAAAGAAGTCGGAGAATACGTCGATATTAAAGGCATATCAAAATAAAGCCAAATTAATGAAAGGAAATGCTTTGTTCCATTAGAATGTTTAGTATAACCTACATACCTTCGAACTTAATTTATTTATTAATAACTTAAATATCTTATTTTATAGGAGGTAAAATGATCTTTCTCAGCGAGTGCACTATTAGGGCTAAACAATTTTTTTCTCCAGAAAAGGTAAACAAAGTCAATTATTACATTTGGTGAGGTTAGAAAGAATGCTTCAAGCATGCTTTTACTCTTTTGTGTGTAACTGTTTAGGTAATGAAATGAATGTAGCATGGGGCATGTAAGTTTTAAAATTATTTTTTCAAACCTGCCGCACATACTCCGAAGCCCTTAACGACAATGTCCCGTTGACGTTTGCAAGCCACTGCCCTCAAGTGGCAATGCGATGAGTAAGTCTGCCCATCGCTTCCACAAACCATCTGAAAAACAAGAAGTTTGACTTTTCGAAAAAACGATAGATTTTTAATTATTACTTGAGGATTCGCTTCTTCTGGGCATTCTGTGCGACACTCACATGAAGCAACACCTCCTCTTTCCACACAATCAGCTCCTGAATGACATGACCTCTCTTCGCAGCTTGTTGGCGCTGGCGTTGTCAGATCCATTGCTAAATGGATATTATACAAGAAAATATTTATGTTATATAAAATAATATTTTGCTTAGATTGCAGTATTTAATCACCTTCAACGCAACCGTTTGGACTTAAAACTTTATCGTGACTTGCACATACAGTGCATTTTTGTCCCTGAATTCCTGGCTTACAAACACATCTTCCGGTCATTTGTTCGCAGTCTTCTCGTACCGAGCCGAAAGATGAACAACCACAAGCTGTAAAATATTATTATTACTTTGATAGGAAATAGTTTATCGATTAACGTACGTGTACAACCCTGGTTGCCCGAAGATATTTTAGGCAATCCCCAATAGCCGGGTTCGCATCTATCACATTTTGTACCTCCTACACCTGGTCTACATCGGCATTCCTTGGTTTCTGGATCACACGTATCAGAATACGAACCCAGTTTATTACAACCACAAAGAGACGGACAACCAGCATTGTCTATTCCTTGTGCGGGTGTTTTATTATCAGGACAGCAACCAAACCAGCTATCTTCGCAGCTTTTCTTCTGGATTGTGTTTTGGTCTATTTTGTATATAAGACAAATAAATTAATTTAATACATTTTAGATTTTTATTTGATAAGAAGTTGCTTGGTTTAAATAGCGTCTTTTTAAGCCAATGCACACTAATCATTTGTGTTTATTATGTTTCACATGGAAATGTTTGTTGCAAACGAGGATTATCTCATATTCATACAAATTTGCGTTGGACTGTGCTGTTTATCTGTTAGTTAAGTTTGGCTAGATTAATATGGAGGAAAAAACGAAGTCAGCCTATATCAAAATTAAGTGAGTTTTGCAATAATTTCTTGGTTTTTTGAGAGGAACAGTATAAAATTTCTTTACTAAATATGTATGTCAGGTAAGTTAAACATTAAAACTTAAGAAATAAGTAACATGAGTAAAACAAACCAAAGAATATCAGAAACTTACAAACAACTCAATTTATTTAAGTTGGGTAGAAAGATGAATAGAAAGAAAGACAATAGGAACACAAGTATCAAGAAAATAAGCAGACGAAGTCACTAAATACATAAATAACAACAACGTAGTGATGAATAGAATGTTCTAATCGGAACTAATCTCTGCATTATCAGAGGTTATGCGGTGCATACGTAAACGCTTAACTCTGCACTTAAATACTGGAATGGTCATAGTAAGATTATCGAAGTACTGCTGCTTGGTAGAAAGTATATTAACAATCAAACAGAACCTTTTATAGCACATGCAGAATTGATTCCTTCTTTCCTTCTGATTGGATGTATTATTCTGAAGAAGATATAAAGAAATAAAATGTGAAACGATAATTTTGTGGTGCTTTTTTTTATTTATGGTCATTATGGGCCGCTATTCCCAAGAATAAGTTTTATTTTTATTAAAATAAAGACACGGCCAGGAAGAAGGCAGTTTATAATTATATATATAAACAAAGAGGTATTAACCTCGTTAATATTAATTTTTGGAAAAGAATCTGGCAGGGGTATAATAGTGATTTTAAGTAAAGGGAATATTTTTATCTCATTTTCAGTTTCTTACGTCATTTGTTTTTCATGTTATGACGTCATCGACTTTTCTTTTAAATGACAACCTCTATTTTTTTAATTGACTTCGATAGTACTTTCAATTCCCTATTCAGGGTATAAAATTTTTAAAATGTTATATTTGAAAAAAGATTGATAAAAAGAGTCTTGAATTTCAAATATTAAAAATTCATTATATTGGCAAAATGAATCTAGTTACCGGTGCATAAAACAAAAAAACATTAGTTACTGCTATCAGAATAAAATAATTTGTCAATGTCACATTAAAGTAAGTGTTATTTCTCTATTCTCAATTAGAATAACTTAATGTAAGCACAGAATTCGACACGAAATTTGATTAGTATCAGCTCACATTATTCAGAATGTGAGAAATGAGTTTTATAATCGGCTTGGGTATTGTCGGATGGTACAGGGTCGTCATTTTTAACACTGTAAATGTGAATTTAAAAAAGTTATTTCTTTGCTTATATTTGTATTAGATGTTATTGTTACAGTTTTTTTTCTGGTTAATCAATTTCGTTTTAATGTAAATATTAACTTTGAATGGAGTAGATAATAAATTTGCAGTTCGATTTTTCAACAATTTTATATTTTTATAATAAAAACGAATATGCCGTCAACCTTTGCATGAAATTTATGAGACCAAAAATCGTTTCATAAATTTTTAAGATTTGAACTTTAAGGCTTCTTTTTTCAATTTTTTTCAAACATAATATTTTAAATATTTTATACCGTTGGATAGAGAATTGAAAGTACTATCGAAATCAATTAAAAAAACTTTATATATGGTTAATATATATTAAACACATATATCATGTTCTTTGCCGTATTTGTTAATACATACACATGCATATACATGCACAGAAGATTCTTTAAAGTAGTGGCATTTATATATGAAAATTGAAAATTACTTGCTTTATATCTATTAATGAACTTAAGACACGGAATGTACCAACACCGAAGAGTAACTGTTAGTTTCGCAACTGCTCATCAGCCCGGTATCTGCTACTACTTTCAAGAATTTTCGGCGCATGTATATGTATATATCAATATGTTGCCATTCACGTAAAGATATATATAAAGCTACACTAGACTAAAATAAAGTACAACTCTTATTTTGCAAGACGAGCGGCTTTTCATTTTGTGAAAGTGATTCCGATACTACTTTCAGTAGTCCAAATGGTCCAGAGTACCCATTATCATAATAGAAGCACATAGGAGTGAGTCATGGCTATAGTACAGGCAGCGGGACAAAGAAGAATTCTAATTGTATATGATGTTACAACGAGAATATTATTTTAATCTCAATGTGTTTTATTATTATTATATTATTGTCAGGAACATAATTAATCAACATATCGAAGAGAAAAGCAAATATCTTGGTAATTTTAGCTTTTTATATGCAGATGGCTTGAAGCAAATGAACTAGTGCAGGCTAGTAGGATTTCAAAAAAAATAATGCATTTAGAAAAATCGAAGACAACAGAGAAAGAAATACCTAGAAGAATATTATATATTAACTTGAAAACTCTAGTAAGCAATAACACGTAACTAACGCAGCTAATTGAAATGTGTGCCACTGATATCAGATTCCAATGTGATGTTTGACGGACAGGCACCTTGAAAATACGTTAAAAAATTAGGCAGTTATTAATCATCAAAAACATTAACGAGTAGTAAATGAACTGGAGAAGCCTGATAGTATTATACAAAAAAAATACTGTATTTAGGAAATCTAAAGAAATAGAGAGACATGGAAAAAACTATACCTATGTATTAACAAGAAAAAAGGTAAGAATTAATCATATAAGCCTGATAGAATAAGAAATAAAATATCTTGAGAGTAAAGACGGTTAGGTATCAATCATGGAAAACAATAAAGAGATGACAAGATTAAACAGAGACAAATAAACTAGTGAAGTCTGACAGGATTCTACTGGAGAACTGAAGAAAAAAATGAGAGAGAGAGACCTAGAAGGAAATAGATATATCAGTTACCACTACCACTAAGAGATTAAAACTCTAGTAACCAATAGAAAAGCTTAATAGAAATGGATGCCAATGGTATCAGAATTCTAATCCGAGGTTTAAAAATTGACCAAGACCATGAAAATATAATGAAGAAAAGAATTCTCTTTAGAAATGTGTCATATTAAAACCAAAAACACATCATTCTCCTTTCATTATTAGATATTCAAAACATAATCAATGCTTACTTTTTATTTTACTTGTAGGAGGTTATCCTTCTTAAACTTGATTAGAATTCTAGCATTATTCTTTTCATTGTCGTTCGCACATTCACACATTGAGTATGATTTTAATTGCTTTGTTCTGTACGTCGAGATGATTAGGATTTATGGCCGCCCCTGTGTAATAGCTTTTAATAAGTATCTTTTATGATAATGTTACTTTCTAGATTAGCCTATTAGAATAATATGTAATATTAGACGGTAAAAATTTCTTTAATCATCAAAATTACTTCCTCGGATTGTTCTCAAATTAACCTAATTCAAACCTAACAATTACAGCCTCATTTTGAACATGCCTAAAATGGAAAAACTATCGAAACATTTCTCTTTAAACACAATTTAATATGAAAAATATTCAGCACTCTAAATTTAAATTTTTTGTATACAAGTTTGCTCCGTTTTTTTTTAAATAAAGAACTTGGCATCAAATTTTGAATACTATCTCAAAAACATTAAATATAACTGTGCTTAAGCACTACCATTGTTAATTTGGTAGTGCTTAAGCACAGTTATATTTAATGTTTTTGAGATAGTATTCAAAATTTGATGCCAAGTTCTTTATTTAAAAAAAAACGGAGCAAACTTGTATACAAAAAATTTAAATTTAGAGTGCTGAATATTTTAGTTACGCGCATTGGCTTGTAGGTGCACGTTATTGTTCTACCTTTAGGACAACACTTTGCAAATCTTGCTGTTTGATGACAATAGCTTCCGGATGGACAATCTTGTCTATTAGGTCCGTTTCCGCAGTCTAATTCCCTTCCTGTGATTGAATCTGACAATGGTACTTCACCATTGCAGGGTTTAACCTCCATACCTATATATGTCGATCATTTATATTAGGTTGAATTTACAGTGGTAAAAAATTATTCTAACCTTGGCATAGTTCTAAAGGTCGTAAACGCAATTCTTCCTGCCGTTGACAGGCTTCCATTTTCATGGCACACAAGGAAGAGTACAATCTCGAATCTGAGGCGCATACAGGTTTAGATGTTTCTTCAGCATTTGTGCAATCAAATTGGCATATGCAACGTGGAAAATGATCCGGCCCCAGTTCACAAGTAGCGTCATAATCACAGTGAATATCGCGGCAAGCTTCTCTTTCAACGGCATTTCTATCTGGCCCTGTTAAGCCAGTGAAGTCGTCAGTAGCTTCGGTATGTGTATCCGATCCAGTTTCGGTGATGTTTTGAACTGTTGCCGTTGGCGAAGTAGCTAAAGATAAATTTGGAATTTATTCCAAAATCATAAAACATATTCATGTTATCTAAGATGTATAGTGTATACTGTTTATAAATTATAAATTCGTACAAAATATTTCAGAAAAGTAATTAAAACTCAAACGAAATCAAACCATTTTCTATGTAAGCGGGTTTATTTAAAATTGTAACAATGAAGTATATTCTGTGAGAAAAAAAGATACAGCAGGGCCGCCTTTTGAGTTTTTGCAAATGACTACTAGTTGACATTTGTTATAGTAACAGCTAGTTTTTTTTACAGCGAGCGTATCGGCTAAAGTCTACCTTGTGTTAGGGAAACAAAAATGCATGTACAGCGATTTTCATCATCTCTAGAAACCATTGAAACTTTCCAAATCCATGTTTTTGAAATACCAATTGCAAAGTGGAAAAAATGTTTTGAGAATTTGCTTAAACGCATGCATAGGTATGTAATCTTGAAGGCCAATATTTTGAAAAGCAATAAGAGAGTTTGTTCCAAAAAAGTCTAATTTTTCTTGTTTTTGTAAAAACTTAAAAGGTGGCCTTCGTAATAATATAAGTGTAAATATATATGTAACAATGAAGGGTAGGTATCGATGTATGTATGATACTCCTTTGTTTTGTATAACTGTATTTACACACACACATGTGTTAATCGAATGTAATATTTACCACAATGTATTAATTATTATTAAATATTAATAGTAAAATATATCTTAATATAATTTCTTCTAGGGTTCTCTTAGAAGTTCTAAAAAAGTAATACCGATTCTTTTTTGTGTACTGTGCCAATACAAACAAGTTTTACAGAAACTAATTATCAAGCCTAAATGATGAGCTTCTGTTTCTTTAAAGTAAATATGTGGTGAAAATAGTTAAATATTTCAAAATAATAACGCATGAATGCATGAATCGTGAAGTATCGATGAACATAGCATATTTTTTCCACATATATTCATTTTTCTTTCAACTTAATAGTTAGGTTTTCCAACAAGACAGCACTGCTATAAATGAGAAACTCCATTTTACTTTCAATGTATGGTTGAATGTTATTTCTTAAGTTACGTAAATATTAAAATGCTATAATATGTGTATCTACACCTACAATACATATATTAAGTGCTTGAGAATAAAACTAAGTATAACAAAGTCCTTAAAATTAGGGTTATCCTAATGAATACGGGTCACTTGCGCTCGGCGCACTTGCGCTCCTACCTGAAATCGACCTATTTGCGCTCTGACCTTAATGACAAGAAATTAATGATATTTTCGCCAGCCGACTTGCGCTCCCGTTCTCTCGGGATATATACATGTATAAATACATAAAACTTAGAATATATATTGTACATAGTGCCTTTCATATTAGATGACCTACCTTATTGAGGCGAGTATATGAAAGTTACTTATTGTATGTTTTTATAAAATATATATACTCGCTTCAATAGGGTATAGTTCATTTAATATGAATGTATATATACATAAAACTATACAAGAATTATTTTTTTATGTATCTCTAACCTGACCAAAACTGTTTGCTACTTCAATTCGTATTTTTATTATATAATTAAAGTTTTTGTTTATAGATAACTGTAATCATTTAGCGGAAGAAAGAATGTTGGTGTTTGCGAGCAACAAATCCAGCCGTATTCTTACTGATAACAATTCCACGATATTTATGGATGGCACTTTTAAGAGTTGTAGCAGACAATTCAGTCAATTATGTACTATTTATATTGATATCGGTAGCACAGAAAGAGGAAACAAACACAATTCCTGTACTGTTCGCTTTACTTCCCAATAGAACAAAGGAGACTTATAACAGATTATTTTCTTCTTTAAAAGCAAAGCTTCCATGTTGGAAACTTACATTAATAAAAGTAGATTTTGAGCAAGCAGTAAATTGTGCGTTAAAAGATAATTTTCCAGAGGCCAGGATTTCTGGATGATGATGGAGAAACATCCAAAAAATTAGACTCACTTCAGAATACATTAACAATGAAGATATACGTTTACACACACAAATGTGTGCTGCATTGGCGTACTTACACGTGGTAGATATCGATGACGGCTGGTTATGCATACATGAGACGACTCCAAATTCCGATAAATTAAACAAATTCTACGATTATTTTATTAACCAGTGGTTGGAAAATGATACAATCACTAGAGAAATGTGGAACTGCCATAATCAAAGACATCGCAGTAATAACATTCTTAAAGGATGGAATAATCGCTTAAATAAGCTAAAAAAGCCACATTCCAACATATACCAACTAATAAAAGGTCTACTTAAAGAGGCAGAATATTGCGATCATATATAGCACGTGTCAATTTTCATTAGCCATAGGCGATTAATTCATGCAATACGTGACAACATGGCACCCCACCTTTCCTCTTCAATGCGAGCGCGACCGATACAAGCTCAAGTTAGCAGTAGCTGTTGGACTATTGACTAGGGTGTTTATACTGCGCTCAGAAATAATATTTACGCATTGCAAGGATTTTTCTTTTTCCTTTCAGTAAATGCAGAGAATTATTAAGCTGCGTTCACGCTGCATGTCACAAACAAAAGCGTAATTCTAATAAAATTAAAAATAAGGTAAATAAAAAAGAATTCTGAAAATAATAATAAACTACTAGATCGCGGCGGCGATTTGATGATGACGGCTTTTATTGCAGATTAGATCGCAACGTGTTCGCAGCTAAACATTTAATGTAGAAGTGGGAAGATCGGAGAAAGTCGTTGTGATGTCGATTGTTGTCGGGATTGGTGACGGATAGTAGGGGTGACACACGTTGCCACATATTATTTGTATACGTATAAATCGCATGTAAACATTGAATCCATATACCTAATGAAAATTGACACATACGGTATACGACAGAAGCACTCTAAATTTAGAAGGACAACGGCGCAAAAGAATATATGTTTTAGTTGATTGCAGAATTTCAAAAACTTTAAAAAAATATGAAGAAACGAAGGACATAGGACTATTCTTAAGAACGATGGCTTATATTCAAAAGCTAGAATAAAGTAACACACTTACATATAATATACCAACGATTTGTTTATTCAAAAAAGAAAGACATATTACACACTTTTAAACATACCAAAGTTTATATTTATGTATTAAACTTTGCCAGACCTAAGTCTGAATGAAATGAGAAGGAAAGTGTTGTTTTATTAACTTTTATCTGACTATTATAATTCTCTTGTTTAATTGCTTGTTTTATTATTATTATTAATTTGGCAAAATACTCAAGAAAAAAAGGTTTGAGTTATTCTATACATAGTCACGTAATTATATAATAAAAATACGAATTGAAGTAGCAAACAGTTTTGGTCAGGTTAGAGATACATAAAAAAATAATTCTTGTATAGTTTTATGTATACATATATACATTCATATTAAATGACCTACCCTATTGAAGCGAGTACATATATTTTATAAAAACCTAAAATAAATAATTTTCATATACTCGCCTCAATAAGGTAGGTCATCTAATATGAAAGGCACTATGTACAATATATATCCTAAGTTTTATGTATTTATACATGTATATATCCCGAGAGAACGGGAGCGCAAGTCGGCTGGCGAAAATATCATTAATTTCTTGTCATTAAGGTCAGAGCGCAAATAGGTCGATTTCAGGTAGGAGCGCAAGTGCGCCGAGCGCAAGTGACCCGTATTCATTAGGATAACCCTAATTTTAAGGACTTTGTTATACTTAGTTTTAATCTCAAGCACTTAATATATGTATTGTAGGTGTAGATACACATATTATAGCATTTTAATATTTACGTAACTTAAGAAATAACATTCAACCATACATTGAAAGTAAAATGGAGTTTCTCATTTATAGCAGTGCTGTCTTGTTGGAAAACCTAACTATTAAGTTGAAAGAAAAATGAATATATGTGTCATAGGGTAATTACAAATTCAGTCGTTTTCTAAAAGGCTAGGCACATTATAGAATGATTAAAGAGGTCAACATGATTTTGGTAACATTGATGACAATGCTCTTCTTGTATTTCATTTAGGTAATTATTAAATCACCTTCCACAGAAATGACCTAGCAGGTCCAATTTTCAAGTAGCTGCTTCTCTTTTATATTACGGGGTAAACCTATTATAATTGTAATTATTACTTGTACCTGACTTGCAACGGGACTTTAAACGGGTCTACTGTTGTTGGACAAGCTTCACTTTTATGGCGTTCGTGGCATGGCTAGTCAGCTAATTAGGTCTTACATGAGAGATAGGGTACAATATGTTGAGTTTGGGGAAACAGTGTCAGATGCTGTGATAGTGAACCGGGGAGTCCCACAGGGATCTATTTTGGGGCCACTCCTGTTTCTCATATATATGAATGACTTACCATCTTACCTAAATGAAAATAAGGTTTGTCTATATGCAGATGACACATCCATATTAAATAGGGCCATGTCGCAGGAAAAATTAAACGGAAAGGTACTCTTAGCCATGGAACGTGCAGAGGATTGGTTCGAGTCCAATGGTCTAATATTAAACCAAAATAAAGCCCAACATCTACTGTTCACAACTTCGAGAAAGGATGAAACTAAAAATCTGAAGTTACTGGGGCTTACCATAGACAATAAACTTAATTGGTCTTCACATATAACGACGTTAGCCGATAGATTATCATCAGCTGTCTATAGTATTCGATATATCAAGAACATATCAACTCACGAGGCTGCCAGGATGTGTTATTTCGCGAACTTTCACTGTCTGATGATGTATGGACTGCAGTTTTGGGGGAATAGTCCACCAGCGGATAGGATATTCTTGCTCCAAAAAAGAGCGATTAGAGCATTGTGTGGGTTGAAACAGAGTGATTCGTGTAGGCCGTATTTTAGGAATGAGAGAATTCTCACTATGGCGTCGGAATACATACTTACCATAATTAAACATGTGCATGCAAATAAGTCAAGTTATAATAAAAACTGTAATATTCACGATTATAATACTCGACGGCATAGTGACTTGAGGGTTGCTTATCATAGACTGAAAACCACGCAAAATAGTGCTAGCTATTGGGGTGTTAAGCTATATAACCTTCTTCCTAGTGAACTGAAGTGCCAATCTCTTAGGAAGCTGACATGTAGGCTTAAAAGTGTATTACTCGATGGTGTCTTTTACACTATTGAAGAATTTACAAATCATTTTTGATATTGGATGTTTCTTTTTTCTTACATTCATATATTAATGTTCATTGTGTAGTAATTTTTAGTCAATTGTGTAGAATGTGGACTTGAATTTTTACCTATATTTGTGTATATTATTACTATTGTTATTATTTTATGGATGACATTTAACATTATGACTTGTCCTATGTTCATTTTATGTGATGTTAGGATGAAATAAAGCTATCTATCTATCTATCTATCTATCTATGAACTGTTAAGTGCAGTTTTATTGTTGTCTAGAGTTAAGCTAGATCTATATCTGAGGAAATGAAAATAGCCCACTTTTTATATTTTAAATGTCAAATTGGAGATCAAGATAAAACTTGGGCTCCTCATGTTTGCTGTGTGAGTTGTCCTATAAACTTAGTTCAGTGAATGCATCGCAAGAAAAAGTCTATGCCGTTTGCTGTTCCTATGGTGTGGAGAGAACCTATTAATCACGTAAGGGATTGCTACTTTTGTATAACTAAAACAGATGGGTTTTCAAAAAAGCAAATGGACAAAATTCAGTATCCAAATATGCCTTCTGCAATTAGGCCAGTTCCTCATAGCGAGGAACTACCGGTACCGATTGCGCCCTTAAACCTAGACAACATTAATTTAAATTTAAATCATTTATATTAATTGTACCTATATACATTCATATTCGTAATAGATGATATCCACAATAAGGGGATTTTATCGTATATTCTTTGCAAAAATTAATAATTTTTTACACAAGATTGCTGAATATATTAGAATTTGATATAAAAAATAATAAAAAGACGTCTAGACGTTTCCTAGCCGCAATCGATAGTAACAGAAGCTCATCCTTTTACGCTTTTACTACATGCATAATATGTATGTGCATATGTATAATACATAGTATACCAAATGGTTCTTAAAACCACATATGTATTTACGTATACACAGGTGGGGTACCGAAGTATATATGAATCTTCACGTACCTACATATATCATTGTAATATTTGTTTTGAAACTATTTCTCGTTATAGTTTGTAAATAATATATTTTTCTGTTAGTTATAGTATCAATATATATAAGAGATAAATTATAGTAGTAATTAAGAAAAATGTAAGTATTTACGAATAAAAATAATTATTTTAAATAAGCAATAATAATTTAAATAAAATAATGACAACCACTTATTGTAATGTACATGAAAAATAACGATTTATTATTAATCTAGTTGACCATAGTATTTTGTTAAATGAAACTGTATTGTATTAATAGTATGTAACATTGCTTAACTTAACTTTACAATGAAATTATGACAAATCCGCTAAAATTTGTTCACTTAGAATTTTCTTGAAAAGATAAGTTGGTCTCTTATAAAAACAGAGCAACCCCACTACAGTTGTTGATGCGGTTCCAGGACCACATAATGACAAAGATTTAGTATGGTATTATGATTGCTATGAAATGACCGGCATTACTTCGGAACTACTGTCTCTGAGGAAGATGTACTCAAGTACTTGTTTTGTATTAAATCTAAATCTGCTGAAATGGATAAAATAAGTACTAGAATGCTAATTTTAAGCTCTCCCTATATAATTCCATCTATAACGCACTTTGTTAGTTTTTGTATTGTTGAGAACTAACAAAGTTCCATTTGTATGGCGAAATGCGCTTGTCATTTCTATTCCGAAAACGAAAGAACCAACAAGCTATTCCGACTTAAGACCTATAAGCATACTGCCAGTTATATTCAAGATCTTAGAGAAAATTATTGCGGTATTTATTGAACACCATTTGCGTATTAATAATATTTTGCCGGAAACCCAATCTGGATTCAGGGCGGGACATGGTTTTATAACTGCTCTTCTGAACATAGTGGATTACATTGTAACGGCTGCTGATAAGGGCTCTATGACAGTTCTTACACTTTTGGACTATACCAAGGCTTTTGATACAATATGACATCTCACATTATTATTGAAGCTTCATTATGTGGGTTTTTCTAAAGATGCAATCGAATTTTTGAGCAACTACTTGCAAGATCGTGCTCAAATGGTAACAATTTCAGATTCAACGTCAAGTCTGCGTAAGACTTTTAGTGCTGTTCCTTTGGGATCTATATTAGGTCCATTATTATTTACAATTTATACCTCCGAAGCGTTAAAACATTGCAATATTTACATGGTTGAGATGATAAGCAAATCTATTTGTCTTTTCCTTCATCGGAAATTCTCTTAGCGAATGATCAATCATGATCTTGCCAATTAAGCTTTCTCTCTTTGTTAATCCTAATAAATCAGATGTTTTATTATTTGGTAGTAAAAGATTTTATAAGGATATACCAAATGACAACCTGTAGGATTAATGGCACCGATATCATCGTAATGAAGAAAACTAAAACTTGGGTGTTACTTTAGATCCATCTCTGCGATTTAGGGATCAAGTATCTCAATGTATTAATAAGGCCTATATTAATTTGAAACTTATCTACCTTCATAGATTATTTTGTTTTGTCTCAATTTAGTCACTGTTCCGCCCTTTATGACTCGTGTATTGATATGGCTACTGCTTCAAGAATTCAACATGTCCAAAATTTGTGTATTCGGTACATTACAAGTCTGAGAAAGTTCGAGGTCAGTTCATGTCATTGAATGTTTAAATATGTACAGCAGGCGAGTCCTGCAGTTAGAAGCTTCCATCATTGTTCTTTCGTCAACAGGTTGCGGCCCAATGATCAATGACCTGCGTACTTCGGGTGAGTCTTTTGTGTACGTGTATATACTCTACGATTTATATATTATTTCTTTTCTTCCCGTACATTTTACTATTGCAGTTTTTCATCCTTTTGTTCCTTTTTTTCTCTTTTTTTTTAATTTTATATTTCTTAACTCTCACATATAGCCTCACAGAATTAGATTAAGTTAGGTTTTGTTACTTAAGAATAAATATGTATTATTATAATTATTATTAATATTATAATATTATTTGTGTTCGTGAAAAAATATAATCAACTATCTTGAGGATGGTTAATTATTCCATATTTTGGAACAATATCAAGCTTATTGTACAGGTATGTGTGCTAAAAATTGCAGTTCACTATGCACTGTTATTGGCTATTATTAAAAATATGTGACTGAGAGTTAGAAAAAGAGGTAGTTGAAGCGATAAGAGTACTCAAACAAAATGAATTATCTCCCACAATATCCCCATTTTACTACCATTCATATGAAAATAGTGTTTGAATTAAGCTTACTTTTTCATTGTGAACTTACAAGTTCATATGTGTTTTAATGAAATAATATATGTATGTTATGTGTGCATATATATGTAACAGTTTTAAAAATATTTACAGAATGCATATGTATACACATATATACTGTACAGTTTATACAGAGTTCTTAAAAGAATCTGTCACTGATTTTTGAACTGCAGTATTGGTTCGCTTTTTTGCAGCCTAATCTTTGATCCGTTTTAATAGAATGAGTTGGGTTGATGTACTCTCCATCTGTTGCTCATACCTGACACCAGAGTCTGTCACAAAAGCTTCCGAATGTGTCAATCTTGCCTTTTTAATTTTATCTTCAGTTTTCTCATCAGATTCAACTGTTTTTGCCCCACCTTCATACACCATGAAAGCTATTTCTTGGTCGCTCCAAATCTGGTATTCAGGATCGTTTCTGTCACTTGCATCTTTTTCATCGCCTCGTTTAAATCCTGGGATCGTGCTGCATATTTCTACCACTTCGTGTACAGCGCAGTATTCGTTATCATTTGAAATTTCTTCACCAGCACTTTCTTCTTCAGGCTATAATTTATTTCACGCTCTTTGCAAATTGCTTTTGGTGAGAGTATCACAAGCAAGTGCAAGCATATAAATGCTATGTTTAATGTCCATTATTTTAATGAACTGTACCACACTCTCTTTGTCCTTTTCTCTCAATAAAAGTCAGCGCAGGACCTGCTTTCTATAGATTCTTTCATTTTTCCAATCACTCCCCGATCCACTGGCTGCAATGTAACTGTGATGTTGGGTGGCAGGAATTGAATTTCAAAATTATCATTGATTGCGTTCAATACTTTGAGGGAGGGGGGTGGCCGCGTTATCAAGGATAAGCAAAACTTTCCCATCTGATTCTACTCCTCGCGGTAATTTGTTACACTAGAAATGATTTCAATCTTGCACCATTCGAGAAAAATGACTGAAGACACGCGCTTTTTTGTGACGTGTAGGAAACAGGGAGTATGTACATTTTCAAATCTGCATGGATTTTTGCTCTTGCCAACCACCAACAATTTTATTTTGTGCTCCACACTTGCATTAGCGCATACCATTGCGGTATTTCTTTCTTGGCTCTCTTTAAATCCTGGAGCGGATTGATCACGTCTTGATATCAGTGTCTGTGATGCGTAAAAGAGCTCACCAGTTTATCCCAGTTTTATCTGTGTTGTACACGACATCCCTAGAATATCCTTTTTCAGGTGAATTTTTAATAAACTTTACAATAAAAGCACAGCCAGCCGCTAAATCCAAGGAAAGTTTCTCTCCTTGAATATCCAGCTCTCTAATACTATGTCTAGACTTAAAGTTTTTAAGCCATCCAGAACTAGCTTTAAAATCTGTCGGTCCATTAAGTTACTCATTAAATTCAATGGCATTTTTGGGTGAACCACATGTACGCTTAGTTAAAAAAAAAGTTTCCAATAAAATTTCGAATATCACCTCTCCAATGTGGACAGTTTTTTGCAACCAAGTGTATATTGCATCTTCCAATGCTTTGTTGTTTGCTGAACGCGCAGTTTTCTTTTTAGCATCCCTTCTTCTGAGTTCAGTTTTGAAGCAAACTGTTCGAGCTGAGCTCTTTTCGCGTTAATGTCACTTATAGTGGATGTTCCTGCCCTATAAATCCCTGCAAGTGATGCTCCACTTTCACCTTTTGATAACCCTTCCAAAATTTTTAATTTCGTTTCAACGTTTAAAAAAGTGTGTTTTTTCTTCAAACTTGACGCCATCACATGCAAAGAAAGATAGTGCTTCACAAAATACTAAACGCAGACACACAACAACTCTATTAAACACAAACGATGGGCTATAAAAACAAAAGCTTTGACCACGCACAAAGAACAATACAGTAGTACAACGTATAATCAAGAGACGCGACTGAGTACTAACTAGTGATGGGAAAACTCGAGTGAAAAATAACCGGAAACCCGATTATTCCAATAATCGGTGTAATTCGGTTCTTGAATAAGAGTGAGGAATAACGGGACATCGGTGCTTCATCACCCGTCACCTAGTAGTCGTTACCTGCATTGAAAAACCGACAAGTCGGTTATTTTTTATTCGGGTTGTCGAATTACTATTTGGAAGGGGGAATTGGAGTAATATACGGTATGAGTATTAGAGTTCGATCCAAACCTAACGATACTTTGTATGTGCGAGGCGTGGTTTAAAGTCTGTACTATCCGTGCTAAAAATATCCACCCCAAAGCCATCGTAACTATTTATTCCCGCTTGTTTTTTAAATACAAGGTACAACAATAATTGTTAGCTTTATTATTAATAACTATATTGCAAAAGCAAATGAAAAGGTAAACCTCAACAGTATATAAGTAAATTAAAAATAAAAAAAGATTAAATTAAATTAAAAAACTAGATTTTTATAAAATTTTATCAACCGTTTTCATCAGACGAATAGCCGAATACAGTATCAGTATCACTGTCACAATCTACGTTAATAATATATTCTTCGTGGAAATCATCGGACGACCGCACCGTACGAAGCCAGGGCTAAACGACAAATGATCAAATAGTAGACCAATGTTTTCATGCGTGACCGTATATAGCGCTCCCTATAGATGTTTCTCTTATTTTGTACTGCTTGCTCTTTCTAATACCCAAAATCGTTTTCTACGCAAGTATCATCAGGTATGGATCGGACTCGATCCTTGTTTAAATGAAGTTGATATACATTACTGAAGCTTAAATCGTTCCAGAATGCATTTCAATTTATGAATTTTATTGTAAAAATTGAGTATATCGATTGTGTTAATTGCTTCTCCAACGTTTTAATGGGTGTATCTATTTTAAGGTACATCGATTTATAGTCTAGTATGGACGGGTGATGAAATATGAGTAATAAAAGCTAACCAGTTCGCAAATCGAATCTATGATTTGAGGCACCTAGTTTGAGTGTTTTTGAAAATACTTATTTTTATGCATACAATTACTACTAAGTTTACTTTGAAAAATGAAGATATACATTTTTTTGTAGCACATTATTTAATAAAGCAACCTAATACGTACTATTATCCTCCGTATATTATTCCACTCCAAGATCTGAGAAGAAATGGTACCACCGGAGTAAAACATAGCAGGATTGACGGTGTTGCAAGTGACGATTAGCTGGTAGCGGATAATGAAACATGAATAATGAACTAGATCGAAACTTAAACATACGATTTTTTAAATAAAGAACTATATGAAAATACATATTTATAATTTTTAACGCACACTTTGCTTTTGTATCCCATTCTTTAAATAATAATTAGTAGTTTTTTATGGAATACGAAAACATTATACAAAGAATTTAATAATAATTATTATTATTGTGTACAAGGCGTTGATGCGAGTGACAACTACGCGAGTGATAATCCGATTATTAAGATCACTCGAGTAGAGAGTACTCGATTATTGAAATAATTCGGTTTTGCCCATCACTAGTACTGATCATACTGCCAACAGTAAAAGTGCCAGTCAGTGTTAAATTTGTGCATCCACCAACCAGTAGAAAAAAATCCCCCAAATATATACGTGAGTTTTTTTAAATGTAATCCTTTAATAAGAATAAAACTCCTAATCTTCGTGTATACGTACAACTTTGGCGTATGTATTTTATTGGCTATGCATGTATGTACTAGTGAAAATCTGCAAAATTTTATAACATTTAAAATCACTTTTGCTATCAAATACACATACATACATAGTTTAATGTGCCTAAAAATTAATGCAACTGAAATAATAGCTGAAAATTAAATAAATCAGCAAAATTATTCTTAATAATATAATACATAGTACATTTGCTATAAACCACTGATTCTGTCGCATCATCCGGGTTATCGACGGTCCGGATTTTTGACGTCCGGATTATCGACATTACTAAATTATGTTTTTGTTTTCGCATAGTTCTGTATTCTTTACTTTTATTTATTATCTATATCTATCTATAAATACGGAAATGCCATTATAAGTTTTAATAAGTACCATAGTTGAATTTAACGTGAAGGAGGTTTCTTTCTTTACGTAAATGCAAGTATTTGCATACAAACTTATAGTAACAACCAGGCAACTAATTGCTAAATAGTGTTGATAAATACTCGCTATTACAATAAGTGGCATGAGAGGTAACAGGTAAGAGAAGGCTGAAATGTAAAGAAAAATTCATGTAAACGAAAAAGTGTCTAGAAAATAAAGGCGACATTTATTAATATTTTCTCTAAAATGCCAAAGAAAATTCCGCAATAAATATTTTTTTGCTAATATCCTGAAAGTAAATAATAAAATTCCTAACATTTTTAATAAAACAACCGTGAAAGGAGAACTTCCATAAAAATTTTTCTTGTGTAATATAATCGACATTGAGTGTTTTCTTTTTTTTTATTATCGCTGTGTTGATGGTCAAAAATTTTATCACGCATCGAAATTGTGTTATACTTTCGTATAATGTTCTTTTTTCATAACTCACTAAATGTTACTGGGAATCTTTCTCGGCAATCTCCATAGAAAACGACGCTCAATGGAGTCGCTTTTGTCGGTTGTAGACAAGCCCCTTTCTGCAGTTCACATTCGTTGGGGTATGTGACCATGTTACTGGCACATACGGGCTCATCACCGGAACCTTCGCAGTTTGTGGGACATATACATTCGCCGGCATGGCAGCGTCCCCCGAATTTACACTTTACTCCCTTACAAAGATCTATAACATAAGTAGGGGGGAAACGGGTGGAGTTTGAAACTTCGCGATTTTGTTTATTTTTTATTTCTTTTTTTTTCGTTATTGCTTAGAACTTACCACAGTTCCCTTTGTAGGCAACTTGAACATGTTGTCTCGATTTGCAAGCAGCCATTCGCATACCACATTCGTTAGGATAGGTTATACCATCCGTCCCGCAAACGGGTGTAATAGTAAGCTAAACACATTAACATCTATTTTCACAAATTATGTAATACACTTAAATAAGAATAAAATAGGCATAAACATATTTAGTTTAAATGGGTATTGGGTGTTCGGTCGGCAACTAAATAAATGAAGCAATGTTAAATTGATAATGAAGAAAAATACCATAATTGTTTTTATTCTCTAATATTTGGTGATCAGTGTTGCAAGTAATTACAAATCGTAATGAAACTAAAGCTCCAGAAAGCTAAGCGTGTATTTTCTCTTGACGTCACTATTATCCCAGACCAAGGTTCCAAATCCAAAGAATCCACCTATTATATTTTATCGTATGCAAATTATATGGACTGAGACCACAGACTATTTATATGTAATTTATATTAAAGTTATGTACCTACGTTCACCTTTTTTTTTTAGTGTTAGTTATGATATTTGAAATGTGTTCTAATGATTCACTATAGTTTATAATAAACAAAATACTTGTATTTTTTGAATTACAGACAACATATTGTTTGCAAGAAAAAGTGAGACAGGATTAAATTTGTAGTAAGTATGTATAGCCTCCGCAAGCGTTTAACTGCCTAAACAGAGAAATCATACTGAAGGATGCAGAAGGGATGGAAATACCAAAAAAACTCATGAGACTCGAGAAAACGACATTGACATACTCACAAGCAGCGATTATGACGCAAGAAGGAACATCAGACTATTTTGAAATAAACAAAGGAGTTAGGCAGGGGGATGCACTTTCAACCACCCCTATTTAATATTCCCTTAGACAGAATAATTAAACAAACAGAGGTAGAAGGGAATATTAGAAATAAATTGGCACAAATTATAGCATATGCGGTCATAATATGTAGAGACGAAAGAAGCCTGGAATAGACATTCGGAAAACTCGTAGAAGCTGCGGCGGACAGAGGTCTACATATTAACGGAAAAAAAAACAAAGTATATGGAACGCAACTGAACGATGTACGCCGGAAGGAAGAGCAAAGAGATGGGGAGCTACGAATTCGAGAGAGTAGACACTATCAAATACCTCGGAACAATAATCAACAATAGAACTGCCGAAACAACTCACCGAATTCAATCAGGTAATAAAGCGTATTACGGGTACAAGAAACTACTAAAAAGCAGAAACATCGGATTCGATACAAAAATGAAAATCTACAGGGCAACTATAAGACCAATAGCGACGTACGCGGCAGAAACGATAGTACTAACGAAAAGAGACGAGGAAAACTTCAGAATATTCGAAAGGAAAGTAATAAGAACAGTGTATGGCCAAAAGAGAGAAGCAGAAGGAATGCGAATACTGATGAACCATAAAATCGTCCGACTGGTGGAAAAGATATAGTTAGATTTATAAAGGCCCAAAGAATAAGATGGTATGGACACTTCAACAGAGCAGGAGGAGCAACAGTGCGCAGCATTGCCCAGTGGACACCAGCGGGCAAGAGAACGGGAGGAAGACCAAAAATCAGATGGGAACAACATGTGAAAGAGGACTTGAACAAAATGGGAACAAACTGGAGAATGAAAACAAAGAACAGAAAAGAATGGAGGCTAATAGTAGAAAAGGCAACATCACACAAAACCTTATAGAGGGAATAGGTGGAAATGTGGAGTGATATCCCACAAAAAAGTATCGGAGAGCCCAGAAGGGCGGGTACTACTCCGCAGGAGTGTACAGCCTATTATATATACCGTAAGCGTCAAATTTTAATTTCGGTTTGCACTTCTATCATATGCAGAAGATGATCTTATACATATGCAGCGATGCCTGCTTGCTAACAGTGGAGGGAGAGCAACGGAGTGGCGGGGGACCCCCACGCCTTACAAATGTCCAGTGTGGCAGCCTCGCTTATGTCTATCTTTAGTTTAATTCGTCGCGCTCTTTTCCACTTACTACTTTCCTATCAGAAATTAAAATATGACGACCTCGGTATGTACAGTCTCCAAAAATTGAATGCTAGATACGTGTAAGGCAGTAAACTACAAGTTACAACTTGATTAATATTTACACTATAAATAAAACTGCATAAGTAATATATACTCATTAAAAAATATATTTTCTTAAAATATCTATTGCAGAATTGTATTTGCTATTCATCTTATATACTTTACATGTGATCTAGTAAGTAGTAACGTTTGAATATTAAAACACGAAAAGCAGAATGAATTTTAGTGTATTTTTCTGACCACTGTATATATTTGTCACCCTGTTGTAAACACTACAATAACAGAGAAACTTGCAGTTTTTCTTCATGTCTAAAACCTGAAACTTGGGAAAGAATAAGGGGGCTTACGCAGAGGTGCCGAGTAACTGCCGTGAGGTAGGTAGTAAGGGGGTGATGCCAAATGCGCAAGATTTATTACCACAAGATTATAACAACCGCAAAAATTTCTCCCAGTGGGTAATTACACAATGCACACGAGATCCTAATTTCCCGAACTGCCTGCTGGTTACCGATGAATCTTGCGTTATAGGAAATGGGGTTACAAATTTTCGAAACACCCATACTTGGGCAGTAGAAAATCCCCACACGACTGTTACTACACATTACCAGCATACCTTTTCATTAAATGTTGTGGTCTTCTTGGCGACATTATCATCGGCCCCTTCTTTTAGCTACCTAGGCTTTCAGGAATATCTTATTTGCATTCCTTGCAAAACAACATTCATGAACTTATAGAAAATATTCCACTTGTCAATTTGCATGGGCTTTGGTTTATGGATGAAGGTGTTCCAGCTCACTATCCTCATATTGCCGTTGATTATTTAACGACATATGGTAACCGATAGGTTAGATATGTCCAACGGACCTGTTGAATGGCCACAACGAACTTCCGTTCTAACGCCGTTACATTTCTTTGGAGGGGAGGCTGAATCAAGTCTATGGTTTATTCTTAGTCTATTGACATACAAGAAGAGCTTAGAAATCAGATCGTAGAAGTCGCAGCAACTATCAAGAATCGTCCTGATGCTATAGGATGTGCTAGAGAGGCATGGATCCGTCGTGCTGAAAATGGTGGCCAGTTTGAGCAGATCCTTTGAATGTTGTATTGTTAAATACTCGTACATATCTTTATCCTTTATGCAATATCTTAGTTATAAATTAATTTCAGACATATGTTTATATGGACTTCTTTGTTTATTTTATGATAGAGAACACATACCTACAATAGTGGCGTGCAATTCCGAAACACTTGTTTAAAAACTTTCGGCAAAAAATAAACCATTAGTGGTTTTTCATTATGTTTAATTTAACGTTTCGACCTCATTTTGGGTTTTCATCAGAAATATGATCATTGTGATATATTATTATTGAGATATCAAATATACCTAATTGTAAGTTACACTAGTTTAAAGTATTACTTTCGCCAATAAATCATGTAAATGAATAACGAATATTATCGGGCGGTGATTTTTTACAATTTGAAGCGTGGCTTAAACCATAAAGAATGTTTTGAGGAAATCTATAGAGTGTTTGGTGACAAGCCGTGTTGCTTTGTTAAAGTAAAGAGGTGGTACGATCAATTTGAACGAGGTCAACTTTTCTTAAATGACAGTTTTCAAGCCAAAAACGACAGTTACAGAAAAAATATTGTTTTAATATTGTAGAAGACCGGCGTACTACTATCAGAAGTAATCAAGCAACCTTAAAGATTGGTGTGAAAGCAATTAACATTATTTTACACAAACATTTGAAGGTCCTGAAGATTTGTTCGTGGTGAATTCTTCACGACATGGCTTCAATTCAAAAAGAAGAAGAGAAGTGAGAGTGTGCAGATCTACAGTAGATCGCTTTAACCGTGGATCTATTCATTTGTTGTACATCATCACAGCTGATGAAGTATGGGTATACTGCTATGATCCCGAAAAAAAGCAACAATCGATAGTGTGGGCTGGACATGTTTCCACTGTAGCACTGGAGGATAGACGTACTCTTAATTCAGAATGGTACACTACAGTTTGTTTGTCTCAGGTTCTCCAAAATATTCGCGAAAAACGTCCAAGAGGAATGATCATCTTGCTCAAAGCACAGAAATAATGGGTCATTTATAGTATAATCCAGGCCTAGCACCTAATGACTTCTTCTTACTTCAGCGGGTAAGAAAAAATTAACGGGTTTGGGTTTTGACGTTGGCCGAAGTACCAGCTCATGCCTTTAAAATTGAAATAAACTACAGCCAGAAGATTGGAGAAAATATTTTCAAGATTGGCTTCCACGGATGCAAAATAGCATTGACTGTGGAGGAGAACACCATGAAAAATTATAAATAAATATATTTTATAAATAAATTGTGTTTTACTTTACTAGGAGGCTCAACGGAAAGAGAACAGCCCTTGTATAATATATTTTAACAATAACCTAGGGACTACGAACAGTTTGACCATGTTAGGAAACCAATAATTCGGCGAATCTGCTACACGACGAGTTATTCAGACTATTTTGCTCGGTCTGCTGTGCGCGTTCAATTCATTCTGTTCGTTCAGATTAAACTGTTCTGGTGTGAACCCACCATAAAAGGTATGTGAATGTATGTGTAAATAAAATATGATTACTAGTATATATTAGGGTGGCCAAAATTTTGAAAATTTCGAAATTTCAAATGCATGCCCCCTAATTTTTTTCATTAGGACTTAAAAACATCCTACAATACATTGCAGCCAAATTCGAGGACCTTAACCCATGCCGATGTGAACTTGAACATTTACCATTCCAAATAACACCCAATTTAATGTGTTCAAATTTACGTACCGATTTTTATCGAATTATTTTTTTACTAATCTTAAATATTGGGTGAAGCAATTGCAACTAATTTTATTATTTCTCTCTTTAGGTTATAAAAAGTAAGTGGTCAACTAATTTAAGAAAATAATTTTTTTGTACGAACATTAATTTCGTCTCAGTGTCCTTTTAGTGCAATCGAGAAACAGCTTCTTGTGCTCCATTACGCATTGTAAAATAAATTTTTTGTTTTTGCTCTTCATTTTTAGTATGAAGTCAATTATATTCTTCCATCAATTTAACTACTCTTTCAGCTGTGTCGTTAACACAAACCAACGTTCCCACGATCTTTATGGCCTTGACGAATTCTTGATTTTCATCCCATTTTGAGGGGTCTGTTGTGAAGAAACCCTGTATCAATCCCAAACGCTTCAACAATTTGATACATTCTAGGTCCACGAAATCGTGTATTGTTTCATATACAAGAAGAGTACGATACAAAGAAATTATTATTATTTGCAACCAAATGAATGCAGGATAAAATTGGTCAACTTCATATCTGTTCCAGCTGAACACCGAACACGACCTGATTTTCTTTGATTAATTAAAAGCGTCTTATCTTCTTCGATCTTAATCATTTTTATTACGTCTGCAGGTGCGATGTCAAAAAGACTTAAAAATTTAAGTTCAATGTCCCCCTCCCGTTTCCGATACATTTCTCCGTCCTATGTCGAATTTCTTTGATGTTCTCTCCATTTTGTATGCAAGTCAATTAACTCTTTATGCAATTCAGAACATAGTGGGAACTTGAGCTTTCTCCCAAAAAATAAGCAATCCCGAATTACTAAATTGATGCTTTCACTAATCTTGAACTTTACTTGACGCGTATTATAAAATAACACACTTAAAACCTGTGCATTTGATGGCAGCCTAGCATCTAGAATTTGATGGGAAATCTTCCCCATAAAAAAATATTGTCATCACTTCTCAATTTTCAAAACATTTTTCAACAAAACAAAAGCACGTACCTGTAAGCGTACTATAAAATTATTAACGAAATTAATTTTTGTGGTATTCGAACATAACCTTATCGACCTTGTCCACTGAAGAGGTATATCGGTGGATATTGTGAAGATCTCTCGATACACGCGCGCGTGTCTCTAAATGGCATGTTTGAACATGCTAACGACAAGCGGAGTTCTTGTCGCAAGGGTGGTAGGTCTTTATGCTAAGATGCACCACAGGTTAAACACTTTTAGAATAATTATATTCACTTATAGCATGGTTTTTAGCACAAAATTTATTGTTGTTGGTGTTTTAATGTTGAGTCTTTACTACTTACGAACACTTATATAAAGTAGAAAAAATAATGCGAAGTATAATTTTGAAATAAATATTATAAAAACATATATTATTTAATAAATTATGTATTAAAAATATTATATTACTTAATACAAATAAAGTTCTTTAGAAAGAAGCAGTCAGTTTCTGCAATCACAAACATACACAAACATACATTACTCTCTTACATTCATACCAGAAATTTGGACGCGATAAAATCCAATATGGAGTGTTCTCTGGTTTGGAAACTCGAGCACTCTCAATTCTGACGTCTGAGGATTATTGCGTATTGAGGGCCGATTTTCTAAAATTTTTATTATAAAGCTAAATGAACTAGAGAATAAGAATGGTAAGAAGTTTTACAGAATAGATACAATAAAACTTTAAGAAATGCGAATTTTAATAATTTCGTATCCTACATTAATCAACTCAGCATTGAAATTCAAAGCGTACGAGTACATAGAAAACAGGCCAATAACCATAACATAATGATTAACAATAAATTTTCCAACTAAACTTTTCGCATGGAATATTATGTTTTTCAAGTAAATAGATTAGTAAATGTTATACTAATTATAAAACGCATTAATTAGAAATTATCTATTATAAGGAAATAGCAATTTGTCATTCAGATGTTTCACTAATTCACAATTGCCTAAAAAAAATAAAAATAAAATTGCTAATATTATTATTATTTATAATTAAAATTATTATAATTTATTGATCATAAAGAACTGCTAATGCTATCAAGAAACAATTCAACTCGTTCAAAACTTAGCACATATTATAAAAGGCATAGAGATATTTCTTAATTTGTTTTTGTGTACCTAGGTAGAAATTATATTTTCTGGATCAAGACCCAAAAAGCATAAAAGACTCAGCAAATCTCAGACGGCAGTTTTGAATTTTGCCGCACATTATTAGAAAATGGCCACCTATTGCTCATAATGTTTATCACTTAACAATGTAGAACTTTTGCAGAATTTCAAATATAATGCTCTAAAATATTTATTTTATTTACCAAATTGAATTTAATCTTGAACACTTTCATTCATTTTTATATGTATGTTAGTAGTTATCATGTTTGACGATATACTAAAATTCAAGAAATTTTACTTATAAGAAATAGATGGCTCTGGGCTACAAATACATGAATATAAATCTTCGAAAGCTATTTATTACCTACAAAAATTTAGATTTTCTTAATTTCTCAATTAAACAATAATTTCTATAGATATTATATCTATAAATTCAATAATACTAATAATATTATTGTTTAAACATTAGATTATTGTACTTAGATATTTTAATGATCTGCAATGTTCCAATATGGAATTACTTAATTATTGACAAGTTTAATTATTAAGTTTGAAAAATTATTATATGATGTGAAGATATATTTATCCTGAAAAAAATATTTATTGTTATTGTAATCATTTTTCGTTATTTATTTATTATCACTTGTTATTATATCAACTTTTCTGCAGTATGTAGTTGTATAATATAAAATACTTTTAGTTTCGAAATAATGGTGTAAAACTTCTAGATGTAAGTATTTGTTTTTTGCAAAAATGTCTGCAATTTAATAGAGAATTAAGAGCATTGTGAGAATTCTAGTCCCTCTCCCTTTCGTTTTTTGTTTATCATTAAAATATGAATTCTGTTAGATGGAACATTCTCCTTAATTTATAAAACAATTACTAAAAAATCTGAATTAGGAGCAGTTACTGAAAATGGACAAATTTTGAAGTTTACAACACTTTAAATAAAACTTAAATTAAGTAAATCAAGCTTAAATTATTAACGACTAAAAATAGTAATAAAATCATCGGATCAATAAATTTAAATACAATCATTTGCATAGTTACAGAGATAGATTGAAAAATATAATTATCAAAATACAATTAGGCGCTCTTTTGATATTGTATGGTTATGTTGTCTTTATATTACATTCATCAGTAATAATCTTAGTCATGAGTGCCTTTTTTATTTTTAATATTACTCTTTTCAGTAATATTTTTACATCAATTATTAATAATTTTAAAATGTGTGACCTACATAATCTAGGTTTTCATTAAATTGTTCTCAGAAAATGTTTAATGTTAATTGCCTGGTCAATTTTCAGTAGATCTCTCTGATGTCATAAATTTATGGCAAAACATAGAACTATTGAAGGAACTTTCTTATTTAGAGATAGACCGAACACCCAGTCTTTAACGGTATATGATCGTTACTTTCCTTTTTGATCATTATTTTAGAAATTAGGCAAGAGCAACTAGATTTATTTTTACAAGGTGAGACTGGAGGAATCTGATAAAAAATTGCCGCGGTGTGTTTTACACGTTATAAAACCTAATGGGAGGTAAAATTATCCTAAAAGTTCAAATATGTAAACAGTAAAAGGGCAAACTATTACTGTACACCTGTTAGAAGAATACTCTGAAGAAAAATTTTAAATAGGTGGGGAGAAGAAATTAGAACTATTTAGGAAGCAGACTGTGGATTGGTAGAAAAATATCATTAAGAAAAAAACAGATGAGGACAGATAATAGATATATTTTATCTGTCATTCTATATTTTGACCTCCATTACTGTCCTATGTTTTATAAACATTCACATCATAAAATAATTCCTAAAATTCCCTTTGCGTTTAGTTTCTAGGCTTTTGATGTGTAATATGAAAAGCACTTATTAATTAAGTAAGAATTTCGGTTTGAATTGAAATATATAAGATTACTTTCAAATTTAGAATGCAGACGTTAAATTCCCTTGGCTCTTAATATAATAAATTTTTGAAAAACTCAATAAATGAAATTTTTTTGAATACTTGACGTAAATTAAACAATATTCAAATGCTGTTTTGCTGCGTTATTAGAAGATCTATCATAAGTTGCTGTTATTAGAGTTTATTGTAAGTTAATAAATATACATAAAATATCTTATTTTAAGCCACCTTCGAGACTACGACTTCTTCATGAGTGTATATATTAGTGTGTTTCTATTTTCCAGTTTCTGACTTTTGTTGTTGTCTCGTCTCTTTAAAAGCTTTGTGTACTAAATCAGCACATAAAAACTTCAGAAAAGTAACTAATTATTTTCCATGATTTTTGTACGATTAATGTACACCTACATGTTACTTTATGTTTTACATATTGTTTTTAAGACGCGCCAAACCTCAAATTGTTCCTTCATATGTTTTGTTTTGGAATGTATGGTGACCATTCTCCCTTATAAATGGGGGGATAGCCCATATATTGCCTGCGTAATTTCAACTAAAACGGGAGAAACTATTACTGTGATTGCGTGTTGCAATGTAGAAGGAACGTTTATCCCCCCCCCCCCGTTTGTATTATTGAAGAGGGATGAACAAAAAAACAGAGTTTTGAGGACAGTATACCACCTGAATCCGTATTATACATGTTATAAAAGTCAGCGTATATTAACTCAACTATAGTTTTGGACTCAATGCAAAATCATTCTGTTCCTCAAAAATCTACTGAAAATGTCTTACAGATTTTCAACGGCCATACATCTAACTTCAATTTGTTTGAGTTGCTCGAATTTGTGAATACATATATTATTATTTATCTTCAGCCTATGCGTATATTTTCAAGTGTTTAAAGACTTAGTTTTATGAAGCCGTTTTGAACGTTTTGAAGCTATGAAAATGAAGATAAAGTGTGCGAGTACAACCAAACTGGACCATGAAGTGAAGATGTCATGGTAAAGAATCAAAAACCTGTACCAAATATTTTAACGCCATGAAAGTTATGAACAAATATTTTGCCAGTGGCTTATTTAAAAATTGCACTTGTAAGGCGAAAACTATCCACAACAGTTTTAACAATCACGTCCATTTAAAATTGATAAAATAAAATTGTTTGTTAAAGAATAAAACTAATGAAAACTCCAAGATACGACGAACCACAATAAGAAAAGCTGGATTACTAAAATAGAATCAATTAGAAGCATTTTCTATTGGTGAAGAAATTCTGAAAAGCAGGAGTGAGTCAGACGATAACGAAATTGAATTTAATAAAAACGAATATGTGGGTTGTGGAAAAGATTATTCTACCACTAAACAAGAAGCAAAGTGGATATGTTGCATTCAATGTCAATTTTGGCTGCATAAAACGTGTACTTCCCAAGAAAATATTTGTCAAAATTTAGGTGTTAAAGAAATAAGCTCCTGTAGCAGCAATAAAACCAAAGGTAATTCACGGACATGAACATCTATTCCGTTATGATGTGGCTATCACTCCCTGACATCTATGGATGGTTATATGTAACTGTTCTCTTTTAATTTTTTAATGCGACATATAGAATTAATTTTATTATTATTCGGCCATCTAAAGGCATATGCTGTATAGTTAATGTTAATTAAAATAAAACCATTTCAAAGGTGTTTTTATTGAAAATAGTTTCACTTGAAATTTAAAAATTGGATGTGAAAATAAACGTAGAGAAATGCAAAACAATTATCATCAATAAACGAAAGCTAGAACAAAATATTATAATATAAGAAAGACTTTAATTTGTATTATAAGATTTTCGGATAGTATAATATTAAAATTTAATATATAATTTATAGATTTGCTTTAACAGAACGAGTAAAATAATGTATTCGAATTAGAAAAAATAGTACCACCCGTATTGATGATATTGTAACAAATTAAGTTGTATAAAATGCCAAAAATAGGAGATCATTATATATTAATGTTGTAATTCAATATAAATGTAAAGTAGAAAGATGGATTGTAGCTAAAGAAGAGTACGACATTGATTTCTCACATAATCGCATATTTAATAAAGAATGGAAAAATTCAGATGTAAATAAAATGAGTGTTCGTTAACCCATCAAAGAAATTACAATTCCAGAAATAGATGTTAGAAATAAATGAATTCGCCGCTGATTGTACAAGAGACTCACGTCAAAGTTCAGAAATATAAAGCAGCTTTCTTTATTAACGCTGAAGAAAGTTCGAAAGATATATAAGCGACATAGAATAAAGGATTGTGAAGAATTTTAAAAACTTGAAGCAAAGCACAAGATATACCAACATATTATTTGTTATTTAAATAATTAATCTTCTAAACACAATATGTATATTCGGTATTCGAAGAGAATATATACTTAATAATAGTATTTACATTTATTTATTTATAAAAATATATACAAAATTTACAAAGAAATATGATAAAAGAAGTGTACCATTATCTTAGAATTTTAAAAAAAGTGGGGAAGAACACATATTCCGCACCTATTGAATACGAATACAAAAGGCCAGTTTTCTCTTCCAGACAAAATGAAATAAAGGAATAATAGCTAATATGTGATAGAATAAGTTCAACATAACATATTTTTTTGCATTTTCTCAATACTAGATTTATTTTTAAACAGAAGATAAAAAACTGAAAATTCAGGATGCTCACACTTGAATTTATGTTTATGAATTGCTACCAAAGGTAATACCCATAGTTTTTACTTCTTTAACAAGAACTATGTTTGTGCTGACCAGTTTTTCATAAAAAAGAGTGGAGGATATTTTAAGTTATCAACAGTTTCGATAATTTCGTAAAATATGATTAAAAACATTAGATGATACTATTATAAATGTTCAGAAATTTACATTCCACACAACGATGCCACTCTTTGTTGATATTTGTTTTTCTTATTTTGTTTGTCATATACTTTAAGTGTGCATTCTCTATTTATTGACTTTTTTGTATATTATTATTATGGACTTTAACAGTAGAGTAACTGAAGGTCTTTCAAATTGTGATGCATTACAGCGCGGACGAGCAAGAAGATGTTTGTAGCGAATATTGAGTATACGGGGGTTTCAATGTTTAACTACACAATATATTAAATAGTCGCTGAAATGTGATGGCACACTCTACAATTGCAAATAAGTAAACAGCAAAAGTCTTGACATTTTTGAATTTACGACTTATCCTGCACAACTAACCATGGACCATAATTAAGTCGTAGTTTCAAAGCCGAATTTAAAATATGTCCCTTAGCATATAACACTCACAACTAGCATTCCTTTAGTAAATGCAAAGCATGTTCATTGATACGAACTCGAACATCAACTAGTCCAACATCTTTCACTACCTATATTACTCAAATCAGTCTAAGAAAGTTAGACAAATTAATGAATAATTTTTGGAAATATGTGTTGATGGTTGTCAGGTTTTCATAAAGGAATTTCTTAAGTTAGAATTAATAGATACAAAAACAGCGCAAGAGATTGCTGGAACATTATTTTACACATGTATTAAATGCATAACATTTCAAAGAAAGGAAGTAGAAGAAGCAATGTCGGTTTTTAACCCCTCCCCCTTAAAAATTTCAAAGTAAATTGTGCAAAATTTGAGGAAGATTGGATAATATTAACCAGTGCCCCCCAAGCAAATGAAAATTTAAATTGGAAATACATATACTTTTTAACCCATTTTGCCTCATTATTCATAACTTATTTTCAAATGGACATATTGCCGTGGTCTCTTGCATATTAAAAATAATAGTAATAGCATTAAGAATTAATTTAAGTATAAAGTAATATAAAAGAGACAGTAAAAATCAGCTTTATTGTATTCAAAGATTTCAACATAAGAGTTGCATACATTTAAGTATAGAAAACACAGAAATAAAAATGAATATATATTAACAATTTAGATAGATATTAAACAGGTACAAAATAAAAGACGAGATAAATTTAAATATATATATATATATTTCTTTTATAGAAAAGCAAAGAGATTTAAGCCATTTAAAACACAGTAAAATTGTAAAAAGAGAAACAAATCCGATATGCACGAGAGAAAAATATAATTGAATAAATTATGTAAACTTGAGAACGTGCATAAGGTAATAAAAACTTTATAAAAGAAATTAAAATAAGTCATACTAAAAGAATAAAATTTACCTTCACTTATAAGTAAATAATAAAAAAAGGATATGGGGTTAAAATATTCCGAGACCATACAATCAGCAGTAGTGTTTTTATAAACGACAGCTGGCAAATAATAAAGTACATTCATGAATTCGGGTATGTAGCACTATGTTTCATTGACTGTAGAGAGAGATTTATACGGTTTTGAGACCTATAAAGAAGAAAATATGATGTAAACTTCGTTTGTAGCTTTTTACAGATAAATATATCACCGTTGGAAAAGTCCTGGATCAAAAGAAGCGACGAAATGGCAAAGCAGATGGATCGTGGAAGTACGAGTAATCTTATAAAAAGAATACCTATTATTTACAATATATTTCCAATTTTACCGAGAGCTGGAAATAAAACAAAAATAAGAATTGTGTTAGCGAATGGAAAGAGGAAGTATGTGGCAAATAATAAAGAAGGTAACAAATTCATAAACAAATATAAGGAAAAATTATATTAATACGAATATACCTACATTGGAAGATACTGGATAACTTAAGTGAAAGACTTTTTTTTAAAAATGAGCGAACAATTCTCAGTGTGTTGACGTTTAGGTGAAGGAACTGTCAAAGACGATAAGTGCGTGTGTGTGTGTTCGTATCACGATGGCAACTTGGAAGGCAGAGATCTCACTGAAGACGCAGGCTGACAACTTAAATGGTAGTTCCAAGGATGGCGTTGAGAGCGGTCACGTGTCTCCCCGGGTATATAAATTGAAAAACAAGAATGAACAAGATTAGTTAGTTATTTAGAGAGAGATTAAAAAGCAACTTAAAAAAGACATTAAATCGTAGGGTCGGATATACCACGATTGTATTCGTTCATTATTTCTTGTATTAGCATATTAATTTTATTTGTATTTAAGTTTCATTCATTATAAGAATTTTCTTTTGTTAATAATTTTGGTATAAAAAAAAATGGAGTTTGAAGAGTTTTTCAATAATTCAAAGTAAGTTTTAGAAACAAAGATTTATCAGTGTTGCTATGCGTATATTGTAATATAACGTGCAAATGTATATTCAATATAACGTTGTGCAACAGGGATAATAGATATTGTCCTGTAATAATATACATACATTAGTTTTAACAATACAAACAAAATTAATGGTGTTGGGTGTTAAGAGGATATAACGTGCAAATGTATATTTTCTGGCACTTTATAGGCATCATTAATTCTCAAAACAATTTTCTTATTATAAATTAATAATTTAAACTAGATTTTTAAGAAGGGAAGTGTCTTTGGGTGGCGCACTTTGAGATGCTGGACACAATACGTGTAAATGGTTGTAGCCAGTAATCAAATTCAAGCTTTTTCTCCGAACATTGACCATTGCGAAGTTCTAAGTTTATCAGAGCATTACGTGCGAATATAATGTCTCTGATGGAATAGAATTAGCACAAAATATCAATAGAATACTAACATTAATTGAATTTTCTTTGTTTTGAAACAGGACAATATTTTATTTTTATTTAAGCATTAAAAATATATTCGTTATATAAAACATTACAACCTAGAACACGGTACAAATGTTTTCTTTCAATTATGTTCTTCTTTTATAATTAAATGGTGAATATAGTATAGCGATGCTAACTATTCTAAAAATAATGTTGAATAAATTATACAATTATGTTTTATATGGTTTCTGATTTTTTATTCAAAATAAGCTATAACCTTATCCCTATAATAAGAAAAACAAGAGCTTTGACGAGAGAGGAGAAATTTAGATACACTGGTAGAATTCACGTATACTTATAAAGTACGTGCTGTTAAGAAAATAAATAAATATATTCAGGATAATAAAAAAATTATCATCACCTTTATTAGTTATGTTGCTGGAACAGCACACAGCATAATCTATTTGGCAATGCCTAACATATGGCAATACTACAATTATTTCATTCCAAATAATTATGTTGCCACAGCAATAAGTATACCAAACTTGTTATAGTTTTTGTTCATGATACAATGTATGAAGTATTGTATCTTTGTGCACATCTGTGAACTTTTGCATGTACCCATCGCAAATTTCATCGCCAATTTGTATGTCATTATATAAAGTAATTAATTTAACTTCTGTTTCAACCACATCAATTACAGCTCTTAAATTTTTCATTAATTTCATGCCAAATTTGTAATATGCATTCGAAATTCCACTCAAATGGGTCATCTTTTAGAAACTCGCGGCCAATCTGAAGTCTGTCAAAAAAGGCAGGCTACTCAGAAGTAGTTGACATTTGGTAGCGCTTCAGTCGAAAAGCTGCCGTACCGCGGGATATTCCAATATTTAATAAACATGTATATGACGTACAATTTCAGTATTTAGTCAATGATACATATAAAAAACAGAAATACTAGAGACATTATAAAACAAAGCATGTATGTACTTTTTTTATTTAGGTTTTTTTTTACGCTGTCATGGTCTAGCCTTATTAGGTCGTATCTACAGTGATCCATTTCTTCTAACCCTGTGTTCTCCAGCTGTTGTTGGTGAAGGTTTTGGCCTTGACAAGGAAAGAGAATTTTGGCTTCCAGAAAATAGTGATCACTTCCGCATGTTAGTCCGCGTTTTACTCCGACTTCTTGGATTTTTATTTTTGCCTTTTGTTTAGTAATAAGATAGTCAATTACTGATTTGAGATTTTGGGAGGGTTTGGTCCAGGTGTATTTGTGTATTTCCCTGTGTTGGAAAAAGCCATTTTAAATTTTTAAGTCTAGTTGCTCGCATACCGTTATTAGTCGGTTTCCATTGTCGTTAACAATTTCTTCTCCGAATCGACCCACCGTCATATCATTTAACTTTTTACCTGTTCTGCTGTTTATGTCTCCCAATATAACAATTTCTCTAGATGTACTGACTATTGATATTTCGTTGAAAAAAACCTATATAAAAAAAAACTTTAATAAATGGAATACTCTGGGACCACAGTATATCGAAACAGAACAAAAAGCTTATATATAACACCATAGTAAAGAGTATTGTTACGTACAGTTCAGACGTTTGGCCAATCAAGGCCAGAACAGAGAAAATGCTGTCCGCTACGGAAATGGATTATTGGAGAAGAGCAGCGGGGAGATCAAGAAGAGAACGAGTTACAAATCAACGAATAAGAGAAATTATGACAGTGGGTGCACGCACGATAGTGGACGAGGTAAGAACGAAATAACTGGTATGGTACGGGCATGTGCAGAGAATGGAGAACGAAAGACTACCTAAACAAGTAACACAATGGAATCCAAATGGGGGAAGAAAACGAGGAAGACCACGGAGGAGCTGGAGAGAAGGAATAGACAGTGAAATGAGGTTTAGGGGTCTGGATGACGAGTTGCGGGCGTATAGAAACGAGTGGAGGTTGGAAATCGGAAGACGACGGACGTTGTAAAACCGAGTTATAAAAAAAAATGTATGTACTTCCAATGAAAATTTCAATTGCTCCGTGATACGCAATTGTTTTTTATGTAGGATGATGAGAGTTTTGACGAATCTACTGCAGTATGTAAACAAAGCAATAAAAAAAACCGTATTATTACAGTCCTCTTATACAGTTTTTCTATGGTCTTATTACCTTTCCCAACCTATAGTCCATATATGGGGCCATTTACCCAACTCATTTTACGATTCCTTTGAAATAATAAGCACAATTTGAAATTCGACGATGTGTAAACACAAAAAAAGGTGGCCTTGGACTTGTACTGTATGATAAATAATATAATTTTTGTATGTACGTTGTATCATGACCAACTGTGCCAATTTTGATACATTTATGTTCATTTGACAAAAAGTTCCAATCATTTGCAATTTTTTTTTTATCTGAGGGGGAGGGAAAAATATTGACATAGCAAAACTAATTACCACCCCATGGTATAAATAGAATATTATAAACAAAGATTTGTTGGTTTGAATAAATTTATATGCGACAATGATATATTTTTTATTTTCAAATAATTAAAACGAAGGGTATCAATAAATCCATAGATAGAAGGATGCTTTAGAAAAATACAACTACAAAGTCAACTTAACTAATTGAGAAACATTAGTGTTCACAGATGTACTAGTACTTGCTGAAATCAAAGTTCAAAATCAGTAGCTGAAATATTTGAAGTGATAATGGAAACTAGAAAAATAATCACCAATTAATAAGGTGAATATTGTTCAGAAAATAATATACCATCTGCTTCGCAGCAAGGAATAAGTGTCCATTAGAAAAGAGAATGAAAATCTATGAATTTGAACTATGACGAGGATCGTGGGTCTGAAGAAAGCATTTTGTGTAAAATAAGAAATTTTCTTGAAATGAAAATCTTGAGAAGAATGAAGGCAGGAAAAAAGATTATTAAAAATATATTAAATCAAGTTCTATTAATATCTATATTTGGTGCCTACTCTTCGTACATATTATTTATACATGGCTCAGTCATTTTCATATAAATTCCATTCAACAGAAAATGACAAAAGTAAGTACAAATGAAATACACTATCCATCTAGAGTACGAATTAATTATTAAAATTCAATAATAATACTTAATGTGGTTAAAAGCAGATAGAGGATGCTCAAACAGTCATCATCATTACTTGTTTTATGTAACTAAGATCCGGCATATTGTTGAAATATTACAATAATTAAACTACTTATGAATATTGCTTCAAATGTCACATTTTGAATTTCTCTATTGTTATATTATTGATTACATAAATTCATCACTTATTAAGTAAATTTATACAATCAATACTATTTTTAGTAAAACGTAAATACACCTTTGTATGTAAAGCAATAAAAGTAGACATCGTATTCAACGCACTTTACAAAACGAGTAATTAAATTAGCTGGCTTGGAAGTTAATTATAAAAGAAAAATATAGTGTAGATCACATACGATATCTAGCCAATAATTATTATTGAAAAAAGATCGGTAAGAGACATTCTCTCTGATCTTTTACATGAATGAAAGACATTTTTACAAAAAAAAAATATTAAAGTAATATGGGCGAATTACTACTAGCAGTTGGAAATCTTCCGAATGAAAATACTGTATTACTGAAAAAATTGAATGTAAGCTAGAAGCACTTAAGGTATACTTAAGAAATGTTCTTTGATGGAAATTTAAAAGCAAACATACGGTTTTCTTTTCATACCCTGTTTTAATAAAATATGCTGAATTCTTGATATATAATAAATACAGGTACAAAATTTGGTCTTTTATCTGTTCTATTCATACAACAATAGTTCATAGATTAAAATGAAATTATCTTTAATGAATTATTATGCATGGTATGTATACAATAGCTATTTCAGATACATACATTGTATACTTCGGAATAATTTTGAAGAAATAATATTTTAAAGTAACTTTCATAGAGCGGGAAAATAATTTCTTCACCCGATATATTAATTTAGCATTTTATATTTTAATATATATTGTGTAACATATTTATGACTTCAATAATATGAATGGTGCTAGGAAAGAGCCCAAAATTGATTTAATTATATCAATTATCGACATTTTTTTGAGTAACATTAACTCGTTATCAGGAACAATATGAAAACTTTTAATCATCATTAAATCCGTAGATTGTGATTATTGAATTATGCATATGTGTTTCCAGAAGACATAAAGTGTTTATCTTTATACTTGTACATACAATATTGTGTACATTTTCAAACCCAACATCACATGTAATTTAATTCATGTAATAGGTCGTCCAAAAACTACAAGGACCCCAAAAGTAGAGGATGCAGTTTTAAATTTATTAGCAGACAATCCAACAATATCAACACGTGAACTCGGTAATATACTAGACATATCACACATTTCAGTTTGCCGAATTATTAAGGATCATCGGTTATACACTTATCATTACAAAAAAGTTCAAGCTTTATTACCTGAAGATTTTCCACGTCGTGAGAATTTTTGTAACTAGTTTTATAGAACAAATACAAAGAAATCCTCAATTATGCAGAAATATCTTGTGGACGGACGAAGCTAATTTTTCACGATATGGATTTTATAGTCAGCGAAATTCACATTTTTATGCGTTATATTTACAAAAATAATGTTTTCATATGAGTTTAATTAACTTTTACAGGCAGTATATATTTGATATTTCACTTATTCTGTGAAAATTCTTAATAAGTAGTTATTTCATGCATATGTGCATATATAATTTATTACCCTTCAAAAAACACGAATAGATATAAAGTGTATTCAAACAATTGGAGTATTCTTCGCGTAGTTGATTTCAATGTTGTAGAAAATAAAAAAAATGCAATGCATTGTTCTAAAATTAGCAGCATCTTTGACTTATTATTTATACTAATAGAAATAAAATCAAACATTTGTTTGGTCTTATATTTACATGCAAAATACAATTCATCCAATATATATAAAAATTAACATTTAACTTGTTATTTATAGATTTGCAAACTACGTGATCGATTTTGCTTATCTAGTTGTAATTTTGTGTGTGTGTTCCTTATGTTGTGTGGACGGTTGTGATCATATTTTTTTCCAAAATTAATCGGAAAATATTAAAAAATTAACAATATGTGATATTACATGAAACCAAAGACACACACACACACACACTGTAGGCATCACTATGCAGATCAGAATATTGTGTATCCAAAGGTATTAGAGCGATGGATTGATTATAAAAAATATCACTAATTCGTTGTTAAGCTATAGAATAATCATAAATTTTATATCGGTTAATGGCAGTAAACACAAAGCACGTTTCAATTTTTCTATAGAATGTGGCCGAGCAACGCCGGGCTACGGGCAGCTAGTCCTTTATAAAACTCTAACACTAATGGACTTTTTTCCTATGAAATGCTTGTGCTATATTTTACATTACTCATTTAATTCTATTTTTGCTTTTTGTAACGTCGTGCAGTTTACTTGTCAGAAATTACTTCAGCCATCTAGAGTGGGTTGTGTTTATAAGTGTTTTCTATAATTTTGTTACATCACTGGTACGCTATTAGAGGAGAAACTGTTGTATATCCCACATCTAAGACTAATCTCCGTACCAATAGATTTTTATTGTAGTGAATTCGATCCTACTAATATCGAGGTACGTTTATACCTCTCCTATAATGACTAACGCTTTTATCCATTGCATCACCCAACCTCAAAATACTGTAAAATTGACTTTTTCTTATTTTAACGGTAAGTGCCTTTATTTTCAAAGTATTTAATGAAGCGTGTGTATACAAGTTTTAGCAAAGAAATAATTAAGTCTAGTTTTTTTACTAATTTTTAATGCATAAATTATTACCTTTCCGCAAAAGAATTTTTAAAATTAGGTACCTACAAGTAAATATATAGAGCAAAAAGAGAAAGATATAAAATATGGTTTCCATTTCCAACAAATGAAAATTTCTTCATAATTAGTTACTCTATATCAATAAATACTAATACCAGTTAGAAACAAACCATTTCTGCTTTGTTGAATAGCATGGAAATTAAAGATTTTACAACAGTTTGAGATGTTTAAATTAGGTGTCAGGACAATAAAAAAAAATAGGTGATGTTACTAATAATCGTATATAGCTTGCTCGGGATTTTTAGAACTTTTTTTTAACTCGTCTTGTTTGATTTTATTTTAACGCTATATTTTTAAAACAATTTTGCAACCAGAAACTCTTGAGCATACATGATCAAAATTAACAACATCTGCTGGGAGTAAAAACAGTATAAGTAGAGGGCTTTTAAGGTGCACGCACACTGAGGCGAAGCGAAGAGAAGCGCATTTATTAAGCCTGATAAAAATGCACGTAATCAAATGGGTGCCTGCACACTTGCACGTCGCGTGCCGAAGCGAAGCTTAAGTACATTTCTATCAGGCGTAATAAATGCGCTTCTCTTCGCTTATTCTCAATGTTGCTCAGTAAGCTCCGGCAACCGCCTTCACAACATGATTTTAGTACTTCTCTTCTATTCCTTTATGCCGCTGCGTATTTAAAACAAAATGGCTATGACGGATAGAAATTACAAATTTTGGACATGTACTGTTCTAAATCTCACTGATTCAATTAAGAATTTGTAATTATGGATATAATGTAAATATAACTCATTACATTTGTTATAAAAGTTCAGTTTTGTTTAAGTTTTATATGTTATTGGAAAATACTTTGGAAAGCGCAGTATTTGCATTGAACGTAATTATATTAAATAGAATTCAGTCAACAAGAGGAATAACTTTTGCCTAAGACACTAAGAAGTAATCTGCAGACTGTTCTATTTATTTGTTTTTGGGTTATGCTTTTATGCTATTATTTATATCTAGTTATCAAAATCAATTTATCAAAAATAATCTTTTTGTCTACAATATGCAGTTCCAGCAGGGTGGTGTAATGTGAATTACAGTATGTGAAACAACAATTTAATTGCATACCAAATATCCTGATTCCATTATATTGCGAAATACTGACCGCAATTGGTATGCAAGATCAGGATTTAACTTGACTTGATATGATGGCGAAAAATGAGTCCAGGCATACAGGTGTCCTCTTTTTTTGGCTATTTGTAGTCGTAAAGTCGACATGTACCTAACAATCATCCATTTTTAAAATATTTACTATTTTATTAAAGGCAATACTGACCATGCAAAAGCTTAGATTTTTCGTGGAACTTGCAAGAAATATGTTTTTTGTCTAATTTTGCACTTATTATGTTTGTATCTTTTTATATTTTTTTAAATATCTTATACAGGGTGTCCAGAAACTCTCCTGACAAACAAAGACCGGAGATTCCTCAGATAATTTTAAGACAATTTAACCCAATTCACCCTAGTCCAAAAATGACTCCTAAGGGAGCTAGAGCTCTTTGAAGATGGCGCCTTGTAATTAGTTTTTTTTAATATCTCCAGAACGCTTCTATTTAGAAAAACAAAAACTGGTATGATTATTTATCCTCCAGAGATGAATCGATTCCATCAATTGCGAATTTCTAGTACCGGTCATAGGCGTCCGTTTTGGGTAGGTTAACGGTTATTTTAACGCATAACTTTTTTGTCTTTAACTTTTAAGCATTTGTGACACTAGATTATTAAATTTTGAGGTATTCTAGTACTAAAAAGTACTCTTACTTTAAGTCGGTGGGATACACCGTTTTCTAGAAAAATCGTTTTGAAAATTTTTCGTTTTTTCGTCATTAAAATTCAATTTATTATTTTTTTCACTAGTTCATTCTGAACTGCCAACAGAAATAAAACCTACGTTTTTAATTGTCAAATTGTTGTCAGTTCGCGAAGTTTATCTTTTAATTTTTTACTTTGTAGCATTCAAACACAACGATTTCAATTTAAAAAAAATGGTTTTTACTAATGAAGAATACGCCGATATGCATTTAGTTTATGGCAAAATGAAAAAAATAATTACAAGGCGCATCTTCAAAGAGCTCTAGCTTCCTTAGGAAGCATTTTCGGACTAGGGTGAATTGGGTTAAATTGTCTTAAAATTATCTGAGGAATCTCCGGCCTTCGTTTGTCAGGAGAGTTTCTGGACAGCCTGTATATTATAATTATAACATACATTACTTTTTCTGCAATATATTTTGAATTATAATTTCATGCATAGTCTCAAAGATGACACAGACATAGAAAAATGGTGCGGAGAAAGAATGCTACAATTCCCATTTCCATTTACTATTTTTTTGGTTAATCAAAAATATTCTAGTTTTTACGTATGGTGTATAACAAATTAATGTAGACATTAGAAGTAAATAAACTCATCTAATTTCTATTGCTAAAGTGTCTATATAATAACAAACTGGAATATAAGATGAATGTTAAGACTGTATTTATACAGCGGCCCATTTTCTTGTATCTTTTCTATTTCCCTATATGGGTAACTATCTTAGTATAGAAGATACGGGATCGGTTAAATTTAAGGAGTAGTTGATAGCAGTTTCAGATTTGTTATTTATTATCAACTTTGATATTTCAAAAAAATTGAAATTACCAAATCTTTCAGTTCTGTATATTTTTTATGTAATTTTTATGTAATTCTTAAGTAGAACTTAATTCTCTTCATTAAAAATTTATAGCGCACTTAATTATCAAGATTCAACAACTTTTTTTAAATGGCAATTATATTGGGCTATGACTTTATTAAAGTGCTTATATTTTCCTGATTTTATAAATATAAGGTTTGGTATGATTATCTTTTTAAACTTTTGATTATAATGAAAGCAATTTAATAATTTTTGGAGGGAATAATGGGCAAGTCAGCGTTAACTAATTTATGCGTATAAAAGAAAAAATATTAATTGAATAATAATAATAATAATATTTTATTAATTTCTGTTACCAAAAGTGGTATTGAACAAGTCAATGTTATAAATGTACATATAAAAATTCCATAACACAAACAATAATAATACTAATAACAATAACACTGTGTTTGTCCCAGCGACCTTTCGGTATGGGATAAGTCATTGTACCATCTATACATAAAAAACAGCACAACAGTTATACATATTGCTGTGACCTTCAAATTAAATAAAAATAAGAACGTTAAGAATTAGTTTAATTGTTGAAAAAGAATATTAATTTTATTTTAGAACGTTTATTTTTAAGTGTTAAGCATTAGACAAAACAGGTAACACAAGGGTATAATGGGTGGCAAGACAAACACAAAACAAATCAATAGGTTTTATGCTGTCTAAAAGACACATAAATACCAGATTAATCAAAATAAAAACAAGACGTGCTTGAGCAAAATTATGCAGTCTTGAAACACGGTTTTAAGAAAATGAACGTAAGTTCAGACATGCATAATGCGGCAATGTATAAGAAAGATTTTAATAATCACACGTAAAATATAGCAAATACCTTGAATAATAAAAAGGATATGAGTCAAAATATTTATAATACGATATATTTGATGGTAATGTTCTGTGTAAACAATAACTGTACAAATACAAAAACACATTCGTGAATTCTTGTATGTGTGGCACATGAATTTCAATAGACTATGGAAATGGTCTAGTATGGTTAGAAAACCTGCAAAGAAAAAATATAGTGTCAATATTGTTTACGGTTTTTTGCAAATTAACGTTCTACCAGAGGAGAGGGCCTGGATAGAATCTGGAGTCGATATGACGGGAGCGACTGGCCTTTGTAATGCGGGATTCGTAAGAAAGATTCCAGTTATCTATAATGTGTTCCCGGTGTTACCTAATCGAGGTATTTCTAAAAGAAAAATAAGGATAACCTTATTCAATGGAAGAAAATATATAACAAATGATGAAAAAGGTAATACGTTCATATACAAGTACAATGAGGGACTATATTAAGAAGAAAGAAAAAAATATACCTACCGTGGATGAAACATGTTAAGTTTGTGAAAATTTTAATAATGGACAATTCAAAATGCTGACATTAGTGAATAAACTGTCAAAGATAATGTGTGCGTGTTAGTGTAGATGCGGCAACTTGAAGAAAACGAACAAGAGGGATTTCATCACTGGCGTTTCAAGAAATCGATGCCAACTTAAAATTTAGTTTGAGAAGAGAAGCGCTGCAAATTGCCGATAGTCAATTGTCTTCATATATAATCGAAAAACAAGAATCGACTTGTTAGAGATGAATATTGTACTTCGAGCTAGAAAGACAAAAAATTTTCCGAAAAGATAAAATTTTTGAGATAGCAAAAGTGAGAGTATGGTTGATACACTACTTTTCGACTCACGATTAGTGTATTTGTATTAAGATTTAGAATTCAATTTTTAGTTTAGCTTTTATTTTGAAATAATTTCCTTTCAATTATTTTTTTTTGTATTGCTGTTTATTTTAAAATGGAGGATATGAATAAGGCAAAATTTGAAAAGATATATAATGAAATAAGCTAAGTTAATAAATAAATGATTCAATTTTGGATATAATTAGTTGTGCTGTGCGTTTCTAAAAGTACTATGTGAAAATATTTGCTTTTAGTAAGACGGTGAGCATTATTAATTAGATAAATATTATCCTGTTTAGTAATAATAATTTATTTGTTTCTAATAATAATGAAAGGATAGTTAATGATGTTGGATGCGCTGAGTACTATGTGCGAATATTTGCTTTCAGTAAATCATTAGGCATCATTAATTATTATACTTTATCATTTTGTGACTTAAAATTTCAAATCAAATAAATACGAATAAAAAGGGAATGTTTTTGGTGGGCAGGTACTAAGACGCTAGCGGTATTACGTGTGAATGTTTGCAGCTAGTGATTAGTATAGGCCAATTTCCGAGCATTCACGATTACAAAGTTCTAGATTACCAAGGCACTATGTGAAAATGTATGTTTTTGTTAAAATAGAATCAGCTACATATTAACAAATTACTTATCAAGAATCAAGGTTTTTTTTCTTATTTTTAAAAAGAATAGGATAATTATTTTATGATGATAATTATAGATATATAAGCTTTACACAAACATTATAACCCAAAGATGTGTGGAAATGTTTTCCTTTTTCATTACTTATAAAATAAAAATTGGTATAGATACAGTATAGCAATGCTATTTATGATTGATGTTTTAATAAAAATATAAACATGATTTTTATGTAAAATTTAGACTTTTCTTTTAATTTGTAACCTTATCCCAAACAAAACTGAATAAGTGGTATACCAGAAAACAAAGAAGCTAAAATCACTGCAAGAACTCATAGGAAATTTTAAAATATTATGCTGATCAGAAACTAGCTTATGATTAAGACTATAATAATTTTATCATAAAAATTATCATTTATTTAAATTATTCAAATTATTGAGGCTACAGCAATACGAAATAATTAAAATTACAGTTTGATTACATGGAGGAGTTATTGAGGTGTTCATACAAAAAGTAGTAACCTTTTAAAAGAAGATGTTTTTTAAAACGTTCTGTAGGGCATCAATTTATACCTGCTTGGTAATTTAAATGCAGGGCAGCGTCATTATGTGCATCCGTATGAATAGATATCTACAACTTGTTCCTTAATATAAATGAAAATCTCTATGAGAAACGATTTTTATAACTGACCTAACAATTTTAGTATTTTGCATTGTTTTAAATATAAAAACTGTATTCTAACATCACGTCATATTTTCAAAATAATTTTTTTATTTGTTCTCACTAAGATTAACGGATCGCGGAATATACTAAAATGGAAACTTGTGGAATCGATATGTGTGTATATGAAAGTTGCAGCCAGTGTAGTTTTCGTTTATTGTTTAGTTGTTGACGCGATCTGGTAAGAGACAAACAAAACGTCCCTGAATTGTCACTTAGTTAAGAAAGTTTGACACAGTGTTCAACAAGTTGTGTTGCGTATGATTCTCACTACTGGAAAATTATGTTTGTGGATTATATCGGTCGTGTCAAATATCATTAGGCATAGGGAGTCAATCTATACGAATGTACAATCTATACGTATGTATAGTCTGTTTCATTAACATGTGGGAGCTTGCATTCGCACTTTATCTTGAAACAAATTATATGATCTTCCTAAACAATAATGTTTATGATTACTTTTGTATACAAAGTAATCATAAACATTATTGTTTAGGAAGATCATATAGATTGCTTCAAGATATAGTGCGAATGCAAGCTCCCACATGTTACTATATCTTGAAACAGACTATATATGTATGACAACCCGGTACCTATACTGTCCGTCCCAATGCCGGCGACGTATACATCCTGCATACATACGTATACGTATAAGTTAATTTTCTATGCCTAATGATATTTGACACATGCGGTATGTTACAAAATCGCAAAAGAAACCCTTAAGTAAATGAATTCAAAGATGTTATGAACAATATTTTGCCTTTAAAATTAAAAAATAAAACAAAATTATGCTGTATTTTGTGTTATGTCAAATTAACTCAGTGGAACAAAAACAAGAATTCTTCTGAAGTCCTGTCAGAAAGGCCAATGATTTGGCGTGAACCAACAGATCACGTCATTGACTGTTACTTCTGTCTTGTAAAAACTGAAGAGTTTTCAAAAAGAAATAAACACAATGTCATGTATCCAGACATTCCATCTGTAAGCAAACCGTTGAAAAGAACTGATTGTGAGCTTCCAACTCCAATGCATGCAAAATCTTCTACAAATTCCACGGACGAGGAAGTATATTTTTTTATTAATATTTTGAAGGGAAATAATATTTGAAATCAATGAATGTGTTATTGTATTATTAAGTAGATATTAGTCATAGGTTTTGTATATATTTATGAGTAAAAAAGGGTGACGCCGAAAGTTTATATTAACGTGATAAACACTTCAATAGCAATATACAATCCCTCGGCTAAATGAACGTGTATGTGCGTGTAAATGTGAATGGGAACCCCTGAACTTTGTGGAAAGCGGGGAACCCCAGACATTCTGATATAAAAGGGAAATACGCGTGAGAAACGAGAGAGTCGACAGCAATGTACGTTAAATATCGTATCAAAAGGCTAACTCCTAACATTAGACTAAGCATAAGAGTCATTGTTAATATAACTTCCATAAATAATTTACTAACGAGAAAACGTAGTAAATAGCGGTCAAGTTGCACCTAATAAGTAATTGTGCAACGTGTTATATTGTTAAAATAAAGTTTGTACTTCGAGTGGCAGAACAAGCAGATGATGCCGTTGAAAACATCGTAGAAACAAAGAAGATTACATCGATAATAAGCAGCCCGAAGTTCCTGCTGGAAACAGTACAAAACGGAAGATGTATAAGAAGAATTTAGATAAGGTATTAATTAAATGATTATTGTTTAATAACTGTAATGTTTTATGTAATAAAGGAGGAGAGACTGTAAAAAGAAAAGTTCAAACAAAAAGTATTTAAATAAATATTGTCTAACAAATATATGTGTAAAGTAACTTCATATGTTCACAAGTATCGATATAAACACGTATAATCTAGAATGTGCATTGTATGTAATAAATTCTGGCGTTTATAGCTTACGATTGAATCGAACAAAGGACGTACAGAAATGTTTGCGTTAGTTTAATGTTTGTAAAATTTTTTTTATTAGAATTGCTTTTTAAATATATGTTACTTCTTGTGATTTTTGTAAAATTATAGATATAGGATTCATTGATTTTAATATAAGAATTATTAAAATTTTAAATGGTATTTCTTTTTGTTAATGTGCAGCAACCACCCTTTTACTTAATCATTTCAATTAAGTCGAATCGCACTGAGATAATTTGAATTGAGCTGGCAAAACAAATAATTTTACGTTTTATTTCTAAAGTTTAACTTTAAATTAAACATCTTAATTTAGGGATAGGGGTTTCTTTACATTGTGTCACCCAACTTTGGGATGGTACCTATACAAAGATATAAACGATGTTTGGAATGTGTCACTTTCAAGTGATCTGACGTATGTTCCTTCTGCCGAACCACGTCTCATTATTCAATCAGGTTTGAATTATTTGATACGGGATTTGGATTTAACCAAAGAAAAATCACAAATTTTGGGATCTCGATTAAAAGAATGGAATCTTTTACATTCCACTACAAGAATCTCTGTATTGAAAAATCGTTACGAAAAATTCCGTTCATTTTACAAAGTTGAAAGAATTTTCTGTTACTGTACTGACGTAAATCAACCTATGGTATGAATTAAGTATTGAATATAATCCTGCAGAATGGCGATTGTTTATCGACTCGTCGAAAACAAGTCTCAAAGCCGTTTTACTTTATAATGGTAACTCAAACCCATCAATTCCAATGGCTCATACTACAAACACAAAAAGAATACTAGTTGGTCTACAAGTTAGAAAGCTTTTTCAAAGATGAACATTTTTAACGTACCATGAATGATTTAGAGCTCGCATTATAGATTTATTTTAAAAATGTTTGCGAATATTTTCTGGGAAATCAAAAGAGTGAAAACTATCAAGATATCGTGACTAATTTGTTAGAAAACTTTAAATATTTAGGATGCCGAATGTCGTTCAAAGTTCATTCTTCGCATTCACATTTGGATTTCTTTACTGTTAATTTAGGAAAGACGAGTGATGAAGTGAAATGAGTGTTCCGTCAAGAGATTGCAAAAATGTTGAAACAATATGTTATATAGCTTAATTGCCCTAGCCGTGGGATCCCGTCATGATGGGAGATTTTTGCTGGTTTCTTATGAGAGAAGGCAATAGGCAACATCAAAGAAAGAAATAACCCTATTTATGCAAAACTCTAAAGCTAGACGTGGTGAAAAGATTTGGTTTTTGTTGTACCTTTAGTTAAAAACTGTAAGAACTGTATACTCATTTTTACAACAGTTATTAAAAAAAAATCAAAATTGTCGGCTAGGGCAATTAAGCTATATAACATATTTATTAAGAGAAAAAAAAAAGAGAAATAACTATAAATAGTAACAAACACTTTGTAAAGAAAATCAATGACAATGATCTCACCGGCCAGAGGCAGTACTTGCATTATCAATCCAATTAAGAAAATAAACAATTACATTAATAAGTTGTATTCGAAAATGGTAAGATGATGTGAAATGTGCATCTAGAATAATTGGTGCTAATTTTAACCATTTAGTGAAATAACATTAGCTTCTGCTTGTTCATTAATTTGTGTATTTCCTTAATTTTAGTTTCTATGAATTTATGTTCCCTATTTTTTATAATAAATATGCCTATCATATTGTTTAATAGTCATTTGTACTCAATTAATATTCTTTTCTTTTGTATTTTTGTCGCATTAAAATAGGTTCTCAATTCCTACTTCACCATTGTTTCCTCTAAAAGTAATATGTAGTTATTGAATTTCTTCGGCTATAATATAAACTTTAAAAAGATAACCATACCAAACTTTATATCTACAAAATCAGAAAAAAGTAAGCATTATAATGAAGTGATGACCAACTGTAGTTCATTTTACATATTCATAATTAAGTGTGCAACGATTATTACGATTATTAAATTCTACATAAAAATTACTACCAGATGCCATTTTCAGGTTTGTTCGGTGTTCAATGCTTACGAAAATATGTCTAACAGAAAATTTCCTCAATTTTCTAATCTTCTTTTAAATATCTTCAAAAGTTGATAATAAATGTTAAATCGGAAAACGCTGTCGACTACTCATCAAATTTCGGAGCAACTTTGCACATTTAACCTATTCTGTATCTGCAATTCTAAGAAAGTTACTCATATAAGAGGGTAGTAAATGAGCATCCTGTATATTTTTATTCAGATATTATTTTACGTGCAACACAGATTTACAGCTTAACATCTAATTCTACGGTATAGTATCAATGCAACTAAAAGCAATCACATATAACAATTATGGCAATAATTATAGTCACCATAAAATGGCTGACAGCCATCAACGATAACGGGCTTCTTTACAAACAGTACACAGTTGTGTAGGTTTTGTATATTTGCCGTAAAAGAAGGCCAGATTATTTTGAATGGCCTCGTGTATCCACTCGTAAACATCAAGTACCTATTTCAAAGCATCGAAAAACTATGGTGAAGAAAATCAGTTATGATTTGCAGTGTAATAATACTCTTATTTTCATGTTAATATATATTGTAGTTCATAAAAAAAGTCCCTCAGAATCACTATATCTGCCGTGCCATGGTAAAACACTGTATACGAAAAAATGTTAGTTTTCAGGAGAAGCGTTTAAACTTTGAATTGTTGCCATTTACACATTTTTGTTTCGATGTTAGCGAAATTATAGTGTAAGACTTCAAACACTAGTCTTCATCATTTTTCGTGCATTTAAAAGCATAAACACAATTTTGAAACATTTTGTGTCGCTTAAATTTGTTTACCATTTTATGTATTTTTTTAAATAAAATTGTCATTAATGATGAAAACAAGGTATATTGCTTTAACTTCTTTTGGCGTTGTAATATCTGAAGTTATCCAGAAGTAATTTTCATTTGAAACGATGTAATGTCTCTTACCTTCATTTTAAATTTCTTTTCTTTTTCATTCCAAATTATAATTATTACTATAAGTATAAAGGTGCAATATGCATAAATATATATTTTATTGAGAAGTTTATTTAATTTCAACAAATTTGAAAGTAATATTACATAAATAATAAAAATTTACAAGATACAAAGCTTAAACATCTTCTTCTAATAAATCAGCTGCCGTTTCATTTTCTGAAAAATTAATCCAAAATACCCTCCTATTTTCAATTATCAATTATGATCTTTTTACTTGTATTGATATGCCACGAGGGTGTCAAAGTACATCTGTTTCCTAACACATTGCATGATTTATACTCCACTTATCAAAATCGGTCTTAAAATAAAGCTGCAACGATCCTTTGACAAGTTTTACACTTAGTAGGTCTTTAAAGTAAGGGAACGTTTATTGATCGTTGGTTTTCTTTCTATTATTTGTTTTGAACTTATTTTCAAATTTCATAAAGTCTCCAATTTGCATTGGTACCGCTTTTGTTCTCTTAGAACTCATATTACAAACTTCTTGGAAATCAGTGAAATCTTCCACGTTTCCTTTTTTGCGAATGACTTGTTCAATTATTCCATGTAAGCGGCCATATAAGTGTGACCACTGATCAAATAGTTCAAAATAAGTGTCTCAATTGTACAACAAGGAGAATTTAAATAAGATATCAACTCAGAAAACAAAATATTGTTCTTATTTTGACCTCTGCAATTATCTAACCATAAGATAATATGCTTGAAATCTCGATTTAGTTCCAGGAATTTTATAAAGGCACTTGCGATATCTTCGACCCGTCTCCCCGTTATTGCTTCCTACCATATAATGCAGAAGTGGTCACTTTTTTATTCATCGCAGCAAAAGTCTCATTAAGGACAATCAGTCTTTAATTTTGGGTATCCGTTATAGCAAAAACACCTTTTGAAGGTCTGCCGCGATCACCTTTATATTTTCATCCTTCAGATCCAATCTTGGGGGTATTTATTTCTGGTTTTACAAACCTTCATAAAATAATTATATAAGGCAAAATGTCATTACTGCAGTTATATAACTAACTCACCTCGTCAAGATGTTTTTGTTTCAATTTTAAATTTTCTTCACTGGGATTTAGGAGTTTCTGAATGCAAAAGCCACATTTATCTGCGTGATAATCATAAAACGAAATATTCATGTCATCTAATATCCGCCGGTATTTCTCATACGAAATCTTATTTTCTCGATGAATCTCACAATAGTCGCTATACATTATTTTAATTGACTATTTGGAGCATGCATTCTTTACGGGAGTCGATGCCACTTTTTGTGGTGGTTCATGAGGTCCTCTTTGGCCCGGTATTGGTATCTGAAGCTTATTACTGTAGCCGTCCTTGCAGGCTTTTAAAAAGGAGTCTATAATAGCGCAATTGGTGTATCCCAGTGTTGATAAAAAAATTTGTACACACGATTACACTTTCACTCCCTTCTTTTGGAACTTTGAAGATGCTAGTAAATTTTGTTTTATAATTTTCTATGTTTCTTTTTGAGGCTATCTCAGAAATATGGCAAGCTATCCATATTCGCTGTTCGTGTTTGTTTAAGTTCCAAAAGTCTCATGTATTGCCACTCTTTCATTATCAGTGGTCGCTCCAGATTTACACCTTACTGTAATACAATTACACTGCCTCTCCAACAACGGATGATTCAGTTTGTTGTGTTCCATTCTTTGGTTCTGAGTCTTACTCTCTTTTTCTAAAGCTCTTGATCTTTTGTTGTTTCTTCCTCACTTAACATTAGCCCGTCTTCACCATCATTTTCGCTTTCTGGTAACTGTTGACCAACTTCCTTTTGTATTTTATATGTTGAAACTAACAAGCAAGTGTTGCTTTTTCCGTCTTTCTGGATGTTTTCCACTTGCCAAGATGTATTTACACATTTCAGAGACATTATTATTCTGAACATGAACATTATTGTTTTTGGAATCACTAGAAATATCAGTCGGCTCTTTCATTATTTTTCTTTTTACACGTTCAACGTTTATTTTGTGGTGTTTTGATTCTCTTTCTTCAGTGCTCGAGTAGTCTGAAGATGGAATATAATCTTTATCTTTAATAGAGTCATCTGTATATTCTTCATATGTTTTCTAAAAAAAAAGTAAATCACAAAAAAATGTGCTTAGCAGGCTGCTAACGAAAGCTTGCTTATAAACAATCGGTGATAAAAGTGTAGTTACGTCCAAGTGTAGTAAATTTTTTGTCGATTAGATCTTACATTGGTATTTATTGACTTCTCGTTGATTATCAGGTTCTAGGGCCATTTGGACCAGCACACAACACGAATGTGAGGAACCAATTGAGACATAACCTCACAAATGCACTTCACCTACCGAAACAACGGCAAAAGAAGTTATATGAAGAAGATACAGTGTTTTTCCATCAGAAATTCCATACACTTGCAAAGGTAAAACGCTGTATGGTATTTTAATTTGTTTTGCCAAAGTATGACATCGGAAAAACTTAGAAAAAAACTAATTTAAAGACATAAAGGCGTTTTACCATTGCATAAATGTATTTTTTTAGCCTTATGCGTTGTTTTACCTAAGTATGTAAAGAGGTGCAATCATGTTACACTGTTTAGCCATCTTCATAATTTCGTTATAAATCATGATAGAAAAATGCAAATAGAAGGTAGAGATAGAGTGAAAAAAGTTAAATCGGAGACGCGCAAAACCTAAAAAACACATTTTTTCAGATACAGTGTTTTACCATGGCACGGCAGAATCATAAGAAGTTCTAATAAATATGGGTCTAAATTCAAACACACCTATACTCTGTTTTCAATTTAAATGAGTTTTTTAAAAAAAATACATTAAAAGTAGTCCTGCTATTGGTATTTTGTCAGACATAATCCCAAAAGCTAAATTTAGGTGTTACAACATGGCACATCGTTAGATCAGTTGACAAAAATTTACATTTTATAGTTATAGTGTGGTTATAGTTAAGCTTTGTTGTCTCTCATTAAATATTGGTAAATATGTTCTTTTTAGAAGTAATTACGTTACACCTTTTTTCTACGTTCTGATTCAATAGTGAACTAGTTTCCACCATTTCTGAAAAGCAAATATCCCCGATGCGAAAATGAAAATATTTAGACTTAAGGCACTTATCTTTGTTACTCAAACAAAGTATATTGCATAAATTGTTTATTTTCTTGGGTATGTGGTAGAATATATAATAAAACAATCTTTTTCTATTTTAACGTTTGTAATGTAATTCATATCTCTCTCAAAAAATTTATATATGTTACTGTAAAACCCCCAAATTCTACAGTAAATGCTAAGATTTTCCAGTAAAACCTAAGATTTACCAACTCTTAATGGTAATAGTCCGAACAGTCCTGTGATAATCGTTCATATCGAACTTCTACCACCATTCACTTGGTAAATCTTAGGAGGATTTACTCAAAGACACGGTAAATGTTGAAAAAGACATGTACTCGTGGTCAGTTTGCAACCCCCCCCTCGCTACCCGTACCGCCTTCGCTCGCCACAATTGATCGTTTGAGACGTTTGAACACGCACGTTAATTTGATTTCTGTTTGAGTTTTTGATGTCTAAAAGTAAAATATGAATAATAAATGAGTGTAAAACATAGATTTCATGAAATAATGGACGAGCTCGAGATAATAACTTATCTCGATAAGGACAAATACGCAAAGTGTTTTTATTTCAGACGTATAAAGCGCAATGATATTTTGACTATAGGCGGCGAAGAAAAGCTAATTGCACCGATGAAGGAAGAGAATGGAGAAATGAAGTATTACGTTTGTTACGACGACTTATTCAACATTCTCGAAGAAACGCATGTTGCTATTGGACACGGTGGAAGGACGAGGATGCTTAAGGGATGTAACCGCAAGTATAAAAATATAACAGTTGAGGCTATCATGATATATTTGAAGCTATGCCAACCTTGTCAAAAGAAATAGAAGACTTTGATAGAGGGCATTGCCATCTAACCTACGCTTCATAGTGAAATGAACTCCGTTGTCAAGGAGATCTCATAGACCTACACACCAACCCTGACGGAAATTATAAATTCATATTAGTTTACCAAGACCATTTTACAAAATTTGTGATCCTTCATGCGCTTCGAACTAAACGCGCAGCAGAAGTTGCATACTATCTCTTGAATATATTCACCACTTTTGGAGCGCAGAACATCCTTCATTCCGATAATGGCCGGATCTTAAAATCGTACATGATAGCCAAGACATAGCCAGAGTCAAGGATCAGTAGAGCGTGCCAATCGAGACATCGAGAATATGCTCAGCACTTGGATGAAAACCAATCAGTCGTCAAAGTTGTCAGAGGGCTTGAAATGCATCCAGACCATAAAAAATAGAGCATATCACGAGGCAATTAAATGGTCCCCCTACGAAGCAATCAATGTTTGGTAGTTCAATGAAAATGGTCATTGCGACGTCAGCAATTCCTAAAGATATAATTGTAATAATTGTATAAATTTAATTGAATAGGTCAAGCAAGACTACGTTGTTGAAAATGAGTTATAAGAGGATATAAAGAGTGACAATGTGAGGAATAAAATACATGAAAACGAAATGATTGTGACTGAAAAGATGAAGGCGAAGCAAATATCCAATGATACCAATGTAAAGATTCCGAGACAGAAAACGCAACTCAAGCTCAAGTAGATCCAACACCGAAAAAGATAGAATCTGTCCAGACAATAAGAAGAAAAGTAAAATTGAATTTGGAAAACCAAACTGAAAAAATGAAAGCTGAAGACTGAAGGTACCTGATATTGACAGAGCTAAAACAGACCCGAAAAGCATTTTTGCAGTTGTGGTAGATGTAAAGGACAATGAGTTTTACCAACTGGTTACCAAAACTGGAGTAGTAGTAAAGCGGCTTTCAACACAGAATGTTTACCCCATACTCTGAAGATTTTATAAAGATAGAAGAAGTTGTTATAGATAAAAGTGTGTCTTCGAGAACTTGCCGGAAAATTGTCGTTGACTGGAGGGCAAGGATTCATAAATTGTAAATGTTTGAAAAAATGCTTGTCGAAGAAATGCGCTTGCAGGTCATCAGGATTACTTTGTAATTATAAATGCCACAATAGTGCTCCATGTTTATTTGCGATTTTTTTACTTTTCAAGAAGTATTTTAAAGGTGTTTTAAAATGACTAGTTACTAAAAATTAATAAATAAAGATACCAAATAAAAATATTCATTCTTTGATTCCCAAAACCAACATTTACCAACCCGTCACTAGTAAAACGTAGTATGTACTAAATTCTAATAGCAAAAGCACGAAAATATCGTCCTCTTTTTATAAGTCTTTACATTTACATGTCGGTAGATCCTAAGATTTACTAGTAAAACCTAAGATTAACCAATATACAGGCTTTTACAGTAACATAATATTATACACAAGATAAACTGGAAGAGATGCAAGTAACATCAGTAATCAGTAATTTTTTTATGTAACAAAATGCAATAAAGTAATTCCCACCAACAATTCCATTCTGTCAAATCAAAAATAAAATTCATGCTTAATATTCAACATTACCTTAGATTATATATTAGATTTGGTTCATACTATGATGCTCATACAATAAATTTTACGCTAGCTTTTTTGGATATCCCGTTACGCATTTTAATTTTATCGATGTGTGAAATTTTCTTCATTTTAACAAACCCACAAGTTAATATGTATAAATATATTTAAATTACAAAGCGGACTAAAAATAAAAACATTTTCCATCATTTAATCTTATAGATATCGGATCACCTGTGATTATTCCTCGGTTAGAGGAGCACTAACCCCTGAAGTTGAACTAATGATCTTTTTTTTACATTGGATTACCTGTTATTATTCAGTGGTTAGATTATTAAAAGTGCTAAAACTGCTGAACCGATTTTTATGAAATTTTCAGAAAAACTCTGGCATGGGCTGGAGAGTGTTCCTGTGAAGTTTGGTGCCAGTAAAAATTTGGCTTTCTTTTGGGCGTAGCAACGCGCGCCGGGTATCGCTAGTTTAATATATAAATGCAAATTTTCTAAGTTAAGTGATTATAAATATGTATGCATTTGATAGGTTTGCTGAATCTGCTCGACCGTTAATAGCATTTTTTTATTTCATAATATGGATCATCTCTAGCTTTTTGATCATATTCTTTATCCAGGATTTTTAAATGCTTGAAGTCAAAACTGTGGCTTGTATTAGTGGTGTGTTTTTTTAGGGTAGTAATACTTTTGCTAAATTGATGTCTATTAATTTTATTTTTTAGGTACTGGTTGGTTTATCCGATGTAAACATTAGAGCAATTCTTACACTTGATGGTCCACACATAAAAAAATTGTTCAGAAGCACAGGTTCCAACATATTTAACACCCGTTGAAAACGAGGCATAGAATTTATTTCAGCTGGTTTTTACCAATTTTCCTGGGAAGCAATTATTACCGATGTGTTGAAGAACTTCAAGAAGATTGGCACGGAATGCCATTATTTCATTTCATTCTTGTTCATTTTCTCTTTTTTTTTTATTTATTTCTAACAGACATAAATATGTCCTAGAAAACCCATTTTTTGCATTTGCATTTGAATTTCTTTCCGGACAAGTAGCGCACGAATAAATTTTTTCCCAATCTAAATTGTGTTGTTTTATTTTAGCCAACTTAGTAATTAATATACGAGTACATATTACAAGCGATTAAACTCGATAAATTTTTGAAAAAGTTAATATATTCATAAAATGTGGGATTTAGATTTATTCACTTAATCCCTAATAAGTTTATCACTTTTAGGTCGATTTTCTTCTGGTTGATCTTATTTTTGCATAAATATAAGCTTTACGTACATGAAGAGAAACGGGAAGTGAAAAATTTAATTTTTTTAAAAAAACCGATATTTTAATCAATATCGTTTGAACAGTTTAACCGATTAATGATCCCAGTATACGTATTTATTCACCATTTCAATATCTCATTTGATACCAATAACGACCAAATCGGATACATTTAGCTCGAGGTATGGTTATTAAAGTGAAAAGAGATCAAAAAACCGAAAAAGTCAAAGTATCTCAAAAACTCTTCCGTAAAAAATTGAACCTCGATTTTCGAATTCAGCGGGAGAAAATCCGTAAGAAAAGTCATTCTCATCAAATGTACATGAAAACATTTTCATTTTGTAAGCTAGTGTTACTAGCAGAATACAATATGTGGAAAATGTATATAAGAATAACGTTTTGTACATTAATAAAAAAATTGTTGAATATCCACATTTTATATCCCCACACCCATAGTCCCGCTATATGAACCTAGGATTAGTAGATCAACTATCCGTTCCCTACCTCTCCGGCGAAATTACATAGGACCGATTGCGATTCGGGCGAACTTGTGGCGAAATTACATAACCCTAAATAAAGCATCTATTTTTTAAAATTCCAGATTTTTGTTTTTATTTTCACTTTGTAGAATTCTGGTTGAATTGACTGTTTTGTGAAATAAATATTAACATTATTAATTGTATTAATTATTATCAGTAATAAAATATAAATATGTAAATTTAAAATAATTGTAAAATGGCAATATCTTATTGAAGCAATCAGCTAATTCTGCGAGTTGTTTCTTGTTATTACTGAAATTACATTAATGTTTTCTTGGTATTGCATGTTATGTGTATATATGAATGCAATTTTGCGTAGTGTATGAGTTATTCAGTACCATATGGCAAATTGTTCTTCATGTTTACGTTATATTTCAACTACCCATGAGATATGAGATCTGACACAAATTATCACTACCTCAGGTTTCTTTTGTGGTGTGATAAACGTCCAACTATTAAGAATGCGGCACTTTTAATACGGTTATGTTACGTTCTACTTTATCAATTCCTGGATGTTATTGCTCGTGTTTACTTGCAAATGCTTGTGAGAGTATAAGTTATATTTACGGATTTACTTTAGCCTATTCATAACTACTCTTGTATTTATCTTTTATACTCAGTGCCTTTATTAGGTATAGTATAGGTATAATTAAATAATCATTTTGTACAATCACTATAATAATTAAATACGCAAATTAAATAGTATATATTTTATTATTGCTCTTTTCAAATAAATACCTCGTTATGCGTACATTAAATCTTTTGGCATAACATCCGTTGAACTATGAGGATGCTTGGAAAATACAATAAAATCGGTAGCAGAACAAGTATTAAGGAGATATTAAAGTCGATTTATATTTGGGAATTGACTATAATTGCTTTTGGAGGTGTTGGCCCGTAGGAGAAGCCAAATGCAAGCCATCTCATTCTCATATATTTGAAATGAATGTGTTGTTTTCCGTCACCCAAATACAGAGAAAAAATAAGAAAGTAAAAATACAGCTGAAGACGCTGCTAAAATACAAATAATTCAGTACCGCACCATTCCAGAATTTCTTAATTTAATTACTCAAATTAAACTTTTATCCGCAATTCAAAAAGCTATATCTCATAAAAAAACATTGATCTACACGGGAATTACATCCGTTTTGATCAATTTCATTTAATTATTTCAGATTTTGACGGAGAAACACACGTACATTTTACTCTAATTTGGAATAAAAAAAAATAGATGGTTGTGACAAAAAATTATATAATCTGACAACCTTTCCGTGTACTCATATCTATATTGGAGTTGTACCGAAAATTTCACATTTCTATCTTGAACAATAGTAAAAGACACTGATAAATTCGATATCTTGCTTTCTCGACCGCTTTAATATCCCCTTAAAGACAGTTAAAAAGAGAAAAGTTGGTACGATTTAGAATGCGAAGAGGCTGTGGAAAGGAGGAAAAAGACCAAGATGGTTTTCCTAGAAGAAAAAGCAAAAATCAGTGGAAATGAACTAAAAGAACAAACAAGGGAAGTTAAAAAAATATGTTGGGAAAAAAAGGGATAACAACTTGAGAGAAAAATGATAGCAATAGAGGAAAATTACAAACAAAGGCAAATAAGAAATTTCTACCAAGAAATTAGACACGAAAAGAAAAAAACACCAACATAGAAATGTCGATTGTAAAAAGAAAGAAGGGAATATTATTAAGGATGTGGAGCAGAATTTAGAATGATGGGCGGATTACTTCGAAAAGCTGTTGAACAGGCCAAAAATATCAGAGGCAGAGAATGTAACAATGTAACAAAAAACCTAGACAATGAAATAATGCAACCACATTTAAAACACATTAAACCACCAGATGAAGCCGAAATAAAAGAAATTATTCACCAAATGAAGAATAACTGAAGCCCTGTCGAGACTCAAATTGCTATAGAAATTATAAAACATGATGGTCAGAAATTACTAGAGGAAATAACGAAGATAATACAGAAATGTTGTAGACAAGAGAAAATACCAGCGAGATGGGAAAGAGCGTTAATATGTCCAATTTATAAAAATTGCGACAAGTCATCATGTGAAAATTATAGAGGAATAGCACTGTTGGAAGTGGTGTATAAAATATTGGCAACAGCTATTAGGACAAGGTTAAAAGAAACCGATATTATGCTACGAGAGTATCAATGTGGATTTAGAAGGAGATAGCTATACTAAAGCAGTTGCAAGAAAGCCTCTATAGGCAAGACATAAACATGCATATGCTTCTTATAGACTTTCAACAGGCATATAATTCAGTAGATAGAGAAAAACTATTAGAAGCTATGAGAGAAACAGGAGTGCTGAAGAAGTTAACAAAACTGACGGAAATAACTCTAAAAAATTCGAGCGGGTTAGTTCGGATAAATGGGAGGCTGTCGAGGGTTAATACCGGTTTTACATATACATATATCTGTTGAAATAATTTTTATATTTAGCATGAGACTATATTTTTTTATATATTTAGGCCTTCTCTTATATTCGGTACATTTATTGTTTACGTTTTAAATTAACTGTAATTATGATCAATCAATAAATGCAGACATTAATTAAAGTTGTATATTGGTATCTTTTAAATACACATAAACATATTAGGTAAAAATTGTAGGAATTATATACCAATATTGTTGACAAGTAATAGCTGTAATCTAATTTCGATTTTGTCAATAGATTGCGATTGTTCCTATTTTAGCAGTTTGGTGAAACAATTCCTATTCGTAATTTAGCAGCTGAAATCCAACAATATAAAAATTAAAATGTTTAGATAATATTGATATTATCTTTGTCAATTAATAAATATCAAAATACTAGCAAATTATTAATAAAACTATAAAATATATTTGACAAACCTATTGGCTGTATATATACGGTACACAATAATTAATATTGGTGTATTTATGACTACCCAGCAAATATAGAAATATGTTTTATTAAATTATTGAATGCTAAGCTGTTGCTACAATTTGATTTTCGGTTTGGTCATTTACTGCATTATTGTGTTTCTTTATTTGTATTAGTTCCAGAATATTTCTGGTTTTGCTCTGTTGTTCTTCTAAATATTGGTTTCATAAAATTTAAAATTATGTCTTTAAAACTAGTAACTCTTTTAGCGTATTTGTGACCATTTAGTCTATTTAATAAATATTGCATGACTTTACTTATATATACGCCATTGGAAACTGGAGTTGAAATTTTGTGTGCTATGTGCTTTTATTTATTTAGAGGACCTTTATCTTCAATGTTAGTGAACAAAAACTAAAATTATTGTGATTTGTAGGGAAACTGATACATGTTGGCGTTTTTGTATATCTGTTGATTCGGATTGATTATTATTTCTATTATTGTTATACAATCTGTTTATTCCATTTTTATTAAAATTTAAAGGATATTAGTTATTAATTAATGTTTTTCGTTTCCTTTAGGATATTTGGTTTATATTTAGAACTGGTTTATTTAATTGTCCTGTCTATTTGCGAAATAACAATTTCACTAGTTAACACAAGATAAATTTATTATAGAATTAGCAATTATTTTCAATATAACAATGTATTCTTAAACATATTTTTGGATGTGCTATAATACCTCCAAGTTTAGGTTCTATTAGACAGTTAGTATTAGAAGATTTAGAAAGGGATTAAAAATTGAAATTGATTTTAAATAATTTTTTTGCAAATGTTATATAGATGGTCTAACGATAATTCAAAATATGTGAGTATAATTTAAGTAAAAAGGTTATAAACCAGACAAGAGTATTCTTATATATATATATATAAGATGATTGAAATCATTTAAATTAGTAGTTGACAATGGAAGCGTTGAAATTAATCCATTCTTAAGCAAAAGCATTAAATATATAGAGAACTGCTTTAGAAGAAGTATGAAATTATTAGAAGAGTTGCGACCTTATTGACACATATTGAATAATATCGGAACTTTAAAGTTTGTGATTGTTGGAATAAATGTCATTTGTCATTGAAGGCTAGACTAAAATAATTATCTTCATAAGCACTTATACTTCACTATTTATAATCGAAATAAATAATTTTTTTTGTCATCATCTGAGTAACTTAAATTTGAGCTTTTAGTTTATGTCTTAATTAAAATTTGATATTCAAAATAATTGTTATTTGTCATAACTATAAGAAAGTCTAGAAGTAAATTCAGCGTATCAAATCACATTTTATATCAAAATTTTGATAATTTAGACACGTACCCAAGCAAGGGATATAAGAAATATAAGTTAGTGAAGTACATAAGACTATATTTGCTCAAAAAAATTCTATATCTAACTGAAGGATCCTCATAAAGCCATGCATTTATTTATAGTTCTGTTGTTATTGCAATAAGAAAATATTTCAAGTAAGACTTCAACCAACAATATATTATCTTATCATAATTTTCGTATTTTTTCGAGGCTATAAATTTGCAAATTCTGCAATGACTTTTCTCCTTTTGTTTGGCTCGATTTTATGTAATTGGACAAATATTTAGCATATTTTCTCTTTAGTCTAAAATACTGACAAAACAAATTGTATCTGGAAGCAGGAGAACAATTGACAAAACCAAATGAATGCAGGCCCGCAGACCTTCTGCTTTTTCCGGTAGGTAGCACGATGAGTGCGATTTAGTTAAAGTACCTAATTTATTATAACTCGATCACAGCGCTACCTATCGTATTCAGATTTTCTGATTTTTTTTGTCACTAAACCAACATATATTGTGAATATGAGTCATGTTGGTGCATAAATATAGAATTTGTTAATAACTTGACTTCAGCGCCACCTATCAAATGTTTTAATAGCCTACTTTACAAGCATTGGCGATAAAAAAGTGGACTGGGAATATCAAGAAGATTGGTTAAGCCATTGAAAAATATTTTACCAACGAACAGACGCACCAAGGATTGTACACAGTCTGCATTACGAAAAACGCACCACGCTATAACTCTGTTATTAATAATCCGATTTCAGTAATTCAAAAACCACATAAGGCAGGTGTATAAATACTACAAAATATTATAAATATTGCTCAAAATGCCTCCCACCTTGCTGAATACAAAGCTGACACCTTCTAGTTACCCCATATGTAGCATTCAAGATTAAAAAAGGAGGTATCTGTCTTGAACATAGCTCCATAGTCAGAACTGGCTCGAATGTCCCTATCCATTTTTGGCCAAATTTAGCATTCAACCATTTATCCTGGCATTATGTGGTGTAACGCCATCCTGCTAGAAAAACACTATTTAACTCTGCAAGAGGTAATTCATATAAGAAATTGTCCAAATTTTCAATTAGTAGTTGGTGATATTTGTCCTGATTTAGGGTGCCATCAGTGAAAAAGGGGTCAATCAATCTGTCACCCAAAATACCACACCACACACTTACGGTGAATCTGTGTTGTCGATTGGTTTCAACAATAATTTTTATATTTTGTTGACTCCAATAACCATGAACATTTCTGTTGAAAACGCCATTATTGCTAAAAGTCCACTCATCGGACCAAATCACATTTCTGTAGTACAGCCTATCTTGACGTAACATGTTTACATAGACACAAAACACAAAATTGGTATCGTCGATTTGGATTGTTTTCATACAAAGCTTGTACATTTTGTGGGATGTACGGTTTAAATGTGTGTTTTTTAAGATTTTATGAACAGTGTTCTTTGACGTGCCAATGCTATGTGCGATTTCCCGAGTTGAAGTTTCTGGATTTTCTTGAACACTGAGAATGGCATCGAATTCAACATTTTCACAAAATTTGTGTCCATTTTGCTTTGGTTTCTTAAAAGCTCCGCAATTTATTAAATTTCGTTCAATGCTTCTAAATTTCTGACGGTCAGTACTTCTTTATCGGGAAAGCGAGCTGCGTATATACGTACTGCTTGACCAGAATTTTTATGGCACTAGAAAAACAGTTGCACCATATCAGTTGATTGATTGTTATCCATAATAGAATAACAATACGACCACAAAATAATAATAAAAATGCAAGAAATAATACAACCAACAATAAATGGAAACAAACTGACAATGCATAAATGACAGTTATTGTTTTGTGCGCTATCATTGTATTCAAAAAAAATTATTTCTACCAAACTGCAAAAAAAAACAATTGTTGCTATCTAAAAAAAAATTACTATCGCTTGTCAAAAATTGAATTTTAAAAAAATATAAAATTATATTATTTTGTAGTATTTATACACCTGTCTTATGTGGTTTTTGAATTACTGAAATCGGATAATTAATAACAGATTCATAACGTGGTGTGTTTTTCGTAAGACAGACTTGTATATAAAGGTTTGAATACTTCGAAAACCGTTAACGTCAGATAAAAAATATGTGGCACGTTATCTCGAAAAAGAATTCTGTTTTACATTCGACGATTAAAAACTCATAGACAATTTCATTAAAAAAATGTTATACTGGATCGAAAATATCATATACAAATGTCCATATTTCATGACGTTCAGCTTAATTTATAACAAGCCATAGTATATATAGTCACCAAGAGAAAATCCCAGATCCATACTTTGCAATTAAGCAGACACGTAACACAAATACTTTCATGATGTTTCATTATTTTCGGAATTTAGTTCAAAATTACTAAATATATGAAGTCAGTCACAAACAGAAATGCCAGAAAATCCTCGATTTAGATGTATAAGAAATGTATAAATTAATCTAAAAGTTATATTGACGTAGAGACTTCATTACACATATGACAAAATAAGAAAATAGGAAAAGCAAGAGGCAGAAAAGCTTTTGCCGGGATTTCCACAATTTATTGCAGAAAACAACTAACTTTACTACATGGTAGTAACAGACTAAATACATATTTTAAATAATTAACAATTTACAATATTTTATGATTAATAATTTAATATTTTTAATTTTTGCCAAAAACAAAAGCACATAGCAACGGGCAACTGACCATAAAATTCTTCATCGTACTCTCAATTACTATTTAAAATTGTAGTTTGTTCATCACTGTTTTAATTAGTTTCTGCATTGCGTCTTTGTCTGTACTCTTTGCATTTATTATCATGATTTACAAACGGTATAAACATCTCCTTGTATTTAAGTAATCTATTAAGATTAATTAAATAAGATACATAGACAATAAATGCATGAATCTACACATCAGTGTCCCACCATACGAGATGTTAACGGTTTTTAGCTTTTGGACTAGCAAAATGTTAATGGATTTGTCATTTCAAATATGTAGTATATGTACAAGATTCCACTATATGAGCCTAAAGAACTAGCAATTCTCATGTTAAAGTTAACTGTTGCGTTTCTCTAATTGGATAGTATATATTTGACAGCTTAATTATGTCTGCACAATCGTTTACAGCGTGCTTATGGTTTTTAATAGGAATCATTTCGAGTGTGTCCTTGGTTTTTAGGTTTTGTTCTTTTTTTGAAATTTTGACCTGCTCAAAATGAAAAATTTGACCAGTACTACATACTACCTGAGTTTCTTAAGCCTGTACTGGTTTACCAGCACTTATGCCATTTATTTTGTTTTTAATGTTGTACATTATGTGCATTTGTTGTTTAGACTATAGCCATTGTATGTTGTTTGTATTTTTACTGCCTCTTAAAATGTTATATGGCTTAAGAACGTTTTTATATTTTTTGATATATGTTGTACGTAAAGGAGAAGTTATTTATTACTTACTTGCCTGTTACTGTTATTATTATTGTAATGTTTGCGAAAATCAGGGATGGGCGTCGACATGTCAACAATGCGTCAACAATGTCGACAAATGTCAAAAATGTAAAAATGTGAGGTTATAATTTCAGTGCAAGCCGTACGGGTCCGCTCAAAGTGTTTTGCTCTAACGTTGTACTAAGCTTTGGGTTTTAGGAAGATTTAAACATTTATTAAAACAATAATATCGCTCTCGTTAAATATACTTAGAATTTAAACAATATTTAAGTATTGTTTCAAGCTTTCTAGTGCAGCAAATTTCCGAGACTATTATCTATATTAACAACTATACTGAAAATCTTATAAATAAAATTATAAAAAGCAGGATATTTGACGCATATAATTTTCACCAGGGATGGGCGGTGTCGACTTTAAGATTAAGGGCCGCAATGTCTAGAAGTTGGGGAATATCGGATTTGTCGACAATGCCATAAAGACATAACATAAATTTGAAAAACATTTTTAATTAACAAAAAATATATTTAATAGCTTCGAGATTCTATATTGCATCAAACAATCCGACAGACTAACGTCGAAGTATTGAGATTTTAGTGAAGAGTAAATGTGGGCCAGCTTTTTTGAACTCTCAAATGTTAGTCTATTCCACAATAGAGTGCGGACGTGGCCTCAGTTAGAAAATAAACTCTCAATTTGAGCGGAGGACGGCGGTATTCTTAGTAATTTTAGTGCTACATCACTGAAAACAGGGCATTCCAGTTTGTCCATTCGCCAAAAAAGCAAAGGTTTTTTAATTCTCTTTTGAAACAAAGTTCCAAAAATACCTGCCTTAAAAATAAATACATTCAAATAAATTATATGAAACGAAAGATTGTAAACATTTCCATACCAGACTTATTGTTAAACTGATCCCATTCTTCTATTTCTTGGATATTAAGGGTTTTCAACAAAAACTCATTATTATTTTAGGATAGTCAGATGCGGGTTTCGATATCTCATAAGTTGGGTGTAAGTAATACGCACTTAGCGAATAAACATTTAAAGCCGTTTCTTGCCTGTGCTTTAATTTCGCTTGGAAAGCTTCTGGTAATTTTAAATTTAGCCAAAGGTGTACTGTATCAGCCATTGATGTATTACAACTATCACAAATATTAATGAGATTGCAAATTGGGTTGTGCAATTCTAAATGTTGTTGGACTTCATCAACGAAGCGGTCGTTAAACAGCGGCCACAATCTGCTTCATATATTGGAAATCGTCCAGTAAACTTTTAAAAGAATTACGGTATGAGCACTATCGTGTTTCAGATGGAAGTTTATATTCTATGTCTCCGTTGTTAACAATAAGTTTCTCAAAATTAGGTTGCTTGAATTCTTTCAGCACAAGGATGACGTTCTCTACTAACTTTTTGTCTAACGCATCTTGCAGGACGAATGGTTTTTATAAAATTTTTAAATAATGGGGATTCTACAACACTGTTATTGTTTCTTTTTGTGTGCTTGCAATATGTCAACGTAATCAGTGACTTTCTTTTTGGTAGTGTTGGTTTGGTTCAGAAAAGTAAACGCCTTTTAACCAGGTTGTTGGACTTGTTTATGATTTTGCATTCTTCTCGATAAGTATTGCTTCGTTTGGCCCACATAAACCCCTTCGCACTGCTTACAATTTATTCTATATATGACATTAGAAGTACACTGTAATGAGACTGGATCTTTCAATTTTGTAAAAAGATTTGCTATGGTTTTTGATTTGTACGTTGTTAGACAGGTGTCATTGTTTTTTAGAATTTTTATCGCACTAGGTATCAAATCTTTTTTATACGATAAACTGAAATATCTCTTATTCATATTTGCTTTTTGCAATCCTTGCAAACTAACAATTTCCCCAACACCACTGCTCATCATGAGACTCCCTGAAACTCCACCATTATTCCTATACAACACACTATTTATGAACACCCTAGGATACCCATTCTTCACAAGAATATCCCTAATTAAATCATAATTCTTTCTATGAAAACTTTGATGGCTTAATCTACACACCCTATTTTTTAATTCCAAAATGGTGTTGCGTTTATATTGGAAACTATGTTGCGAATTATAATTAATTACTCTACCCGAGCTTATGTCTTTTATATACCAATCGGTCAACAGATTATCCCCATTGTCTCTAATCACTGTAGTGTCCAAATAATTTAACCTAGCATCCACCTCTAGTTCCAACGTGAATTGTATATGTTCATCTATGTTATTAAAGACACCCAACACACCACTTATCATATCCGACGGTACGGCCATGATTATGTCACCAACGTAACAGTAAAATAGTGGAGTGGTGAATGGTAACCGATTAGCAACTTTACTCAGGATTAGGGATGGCAAAAAATATAAATATATCGATATAATCATCATATGATATATCGAAAGCTATATATCGATACATGCGATACATCGGAACAAATATATCGATACATACGATATATCAGAACAAATACATTAATATATGAAAAAATCGAATATATGTACGTGTGTAGGTATATATATTTTTTTTATTTCCAAAATTCAAGTTTTCTTAATAGCTACCGAGAAAATACTCAAGAATAATGTAATAAAAAAAGTAATTTTTATTAACTATAACTTACAAGTAGGTAAAATATCCAGTTCTACAAAATTGAATTTTTTTATGAAAAATAAAATGTATTTTTTTTTTACAAATCATAACTGTCTCATAGCCACAGGACAATAAGTAAGCTGTTTGCCTGCATTTGTGGGTACATCAGTTCCATAAATGCAAGCTATCAGGCAAAGAGCTCAGAAATAATAATTTGGAAAGTCTACTTCCCTTGAGACGGTTACGACTTTTTGTAGCGGTTGCTCCAGCTTTTGAAAATAACCTCTCACTGGGGACCGACGTTGCCACAACACCAAAATATTTTGCCGCTAATTTAAATAAGTTGGGATATACCACTTTCATTTCATTCCAGGTATCCAAGAGATCATCATTTAGGTTTCTAACTGGCACGCTTAAATATTGATTAAGTTCACTATCCTTATTTGATCTGCCTTGTCCACTTCTTTTAGTGTTAGCTAATCTTTTATGATGGGCCCATAAATCAAATTCAGGACCTTCAGCAGACGAATCAGAAGATTCGGATGAAGAAGAGGTTTTTTGCAAACTCGTGATCTCACTTTTTATGTGTCTCATCACAGTACCTAGGGCTTGAGGATCTCTGAAGTGTATTTGTTTGAATCGAGGATCTAATATTGTGGAAACTGGTGGTATATAAGATTTTTCGATAGCGCCAAACCTCTTTTCAATTTCTTTTAATAAGGTTGTTTTCAATTATTTACCTATTTCATACCGGGGCACATAATTGTTGTGCTGATCCATCAGACAACGAATCACAGGTATTACTTTGCCTATTGTTGGGTAATTTTCACCACTTATCTCTACTGTCATCCTTTCTAATGGCTTTAGATATTTGCATACTTCGCGTAAATGCTCAACTTCGGCTGCAGTAATCATATTTGGAGCATTAACATCGGAAAGTAAAATATTGCTGACCATTGGTGATATTTGTAAAAATCTCTCTAACATGTAATATTTGGAGTTCCAACGAGTTTTGACATCCAAAATCAGTTTTTTTATGTTTCCTTCTAGCGTTTCTGCATCGATTTGTGCTTTTCTTAACTGATCACTAGCCTTAACACTTCTTTTGAACCATACTACTATGGATCGCACCTTGTCAATAATATTAATCAAACCCACGGTGTTTGTTAGCGAATTGTCACATACCAAATTGAGAGTATGTGCGAAGCATGGGATGTGTTGGTTTTTCCCAAATTTGTCATGTATAGCTTTGACCACATTGGCGGCATTGTCCGTCACTACAGCAACAACATTATTAGGATCAATTCCCCAAATTTCGAGAGCTTTGCCCAATTCTAAAGCAATATAGTCCGCTGTGTGAGACTCTGTTAATTCAATAATACCTATTGTCGCTGATGTTAACTTCATATCATGTACAAAGTGGATAGTGAGGCCCATAAAACTTTTGGTCTGCATATCGGCAGTCCATATGTCCGTTGTAAGTGTTAAATGCTTTGATTGTTTTAACATATTTTTAAACGCGGCTAAAACCACCTCGTACTTTCTATCAATATTATTTTTGATGGTGTTTCTGGTTGGTACTTTGTATAAAGGTGCCACTTCTTTCATCAAAGACAGAAAACCCTTACTTTCTACAATATTAAATGGCAAATTATCCTGAACAACAAATTTTACTAATGCTTCCGTTAGTTTCACATTCTTAGATCCACCATCTAAAAATAGAAATAAACGGTGAAATTCATGCCGATTATTAAAAATGTCAGCTTTACCTTTGAAGGATGAAATTGTTTTGAAGGCACACACAATTGTAGCTTGCTTGAATAACGAGCTTGTTATTTCTCTACTTGTGCTTGGTTCAGCCTCATATTCAGAAACTGTCATTGTTGAATTTGATGAATGATCATCACTTTCTTGTGAAACAATAAGATTTTCCTATAAATATTTAATAATAATTTATTAAAAATTAGGGGTATATTGGTCTTACCTCATTTTGAGGTAGTGAACTACTAGTTCCAGCCGTTTCTACATTCATTCGGCTTTCGGGTTGGAATGGACCTCTTCTCTTTTTTGGTTCATCAGCCTTCTTTTCCTCCTCAGTTAAATGTTGTAGAACGGAGGAATGTTTTCGTTTGAAATGTGTTTTTAAATTTGTTGTATTGCCCGAAGTTTTCAGTACCTTAGCACACAGACTGCATTTAGCAGTATTTGGAGCAATTTTTTTAAAATGCTTCCAAATGTTACTTCTCGGAGGAGCCATATTTTCAAGACTAATAATCGGTCACTTAGTATTTAATAAATAAAGTTGATTTCAATTTCCACTTCATTAAACTTTTGAACAATCGCACTATACTCTTTCACAGTGAACACTTTTGTAGCTCTTTGGAGACTGCGGAAAAAGTCGAGCTTTATTTATAAACTTTGTACTTTGTATGGTAATTCTCCGAGAAAAATGTTCGGGGAAGAACTTGATTTTGTTCCAATAGTTCAAAGGAATCCCGATTACAGTCGATAATTCTGATACCTATCGTATGAAATGTAGGTAACTAAGTTACTTTCGCTCCTCGACGCTAGAGGGTACTACTATTAAGTAACTTAACAAATGTTGGTTTTAAAACAAACTAAATTGAAGTTTCATTGAGTTTCACACTTTCTGAATTTTTCGATATATTTCAACAAAAATATCGATATATTTTGCGATATATCGAAACTATTATATCGATATTTATTTATCGATATATTTGAAAAAACATCGATATATTAAATATATCGATATATCGTTGCCATCCCTACTCAGGATATCATTCATAACAAAACACGCCAACACCGGGGACACCAGGGTTACCCATTGCTGTACCGAATTGCTGCTTATAACCCCCCCCCCCCATAACTGAAATAACTGTTGTCAAAAAGGAATTCTATTATTAACTTAAAATGTGTTTTATCTATTATCGTGAAATATATATATATATATAAAAAAAACTATATATTATAGTGAATTAACAAAGTCTTCAAAACGTGAAATGTCTAGAAAATGTAATAATTCATAATAGTTAAGACTAGTTTTAGTTTAAAGGTTGACGAGGAGGCAAATTCAATATTAACAACTGACAATAAAATTATTTTTATTATTGCGAATTGAAATAATGCATTTGATTTAATCAATAATAAGGTACTACTGACCAGTTCTTTATATTATTACAGAAATTTTATGACATTTTACAATAAATTTGAACTTTTTCACCAACACAATACGGGAGGAATAGAAAGAAAGTTTCTTAAAATTAACAGGAATACAAAAAAACTACTCTGTTATAATAATGAATGTAGAATATTCCAATAATTAAGCTCATTATTGTCTTAAAGAAAAACTAAGAAAGTAATTAGATTTATATTTCCTACATAAAATAGAGAACTTATTTAACTAGATGGTTCAAGTATTTTGAATTATTGGTTTTCAAATTGTTTGAATTGAATTTTTGTTTATATGTAATTGCTTATATTTTGTAGCGTAAATGTATTATGTAATTTACTAAAGCTCTAGCGTTATACGTTTTTCTCATACGGTATCTTCCACACAATTCAAAACATAAATATTTCTTTATTGGACGAATTATGCAGTTGGTAAACGTTAAGGCGTGGATTACATATTACTAGATAGTAAATGTACCTACGCAATGCTAATGCTAAGAATAGATAAATCTATTTATTATGTAAATTTGTCAAGATACTGCAAAAATATGGTAGTGTATACAGGTTTCGCCAACGATTATCTTGCATGCGGCTTTCCGTACATAACACGAAAAGAGTTGCCAAACCGTACCTACCTAACAGATATACATACGCGAGCCGACAAGTATACCTTCAGCGAAACCATATTAAATTCAATCATAAAAATTATAAATCTGAAGGAATTCTTATAATATTAAACTTAAGATACTTTTTTAAAAATATTACGAATGGGAATAGTAACTAAAAATGAAGATAACAACCCCTGCAACATGCACACATGCATTATATTGAAATCTTATGATAGTAATGGTCGTATCGGCTAGTCGTCGAGCTTCGAATAGTACGTGCCCACTGGCCACATGTGTATAAATACTGGCAACAACGTTCGTTTCAATACATGGACTTTAGCACGCATGCAAGGTAAAAACAGACCGAACCTGTATATTACTATTTTAAATGGAAAATCACATAATTTGAGAAGATTCCACATAGACTAAATGTCTCGATTACAAACCGAAAATGCAATAATATGCACGTGCTTTCATAAAATTAATGTTTAATTTATTACAGACAAAATGAAATATAATTTTAAAATCTAAATTTATTACAATAAGTTATAATAATAATAGAACTTATTAAGAATTGTATCTAATTGCTGAAGCATCTGCAACAAGGTTATACATTAAAAGCATATACATTTGAAAGTACGTTCTTTATCAAAATAAGTCATAATATAAATAACGTTTCATTTTCAATTGGAATAAATTTTATTGGTATTTGTGACTTGATTATCAAATTTAATTGTCCTAAGACTAAGTTATATGTTTTTTATTTATGGATTTACGTCGGATCGTTACATCCCAAGGTTATTGATTCATTTAATTTAATGATAAAGAAAATACCAAGCTAAACGTCCCATTATGTTTATTTCGCAATTGAATCGAATCCTTAGTATACGTTTCCGTAAATTACAGTCATTTAGAGAATTCGTCCGGTTGTTTAATCTAAATAACACTATTCTATTAGGGATCAGAATTCTGAGCAGTGTTTTATTATTAATTAATTAAATAATTAAATCAATTTAAAAGGCAACATTTCATCTTAAATGATACATGCGTGAAATTTCGAAAAATAAATAAATCACTATTTCAAGTGTAAATATACGAAGGTTGTAGTCTCATCAATATTTTATGAAATTTTAAAACACCAAGGTACCTATTATCTGCTTAAATTTTTAATAACGACAATTTGAAACCGAATTAGTCTTTAACGGAGGTATTTAATCCGGCTAATGTTAATGAAGACTGCAAGAAGTAGCTTGTATGCCTGGAATTAATTACAAATTTAAACATTGTTCTTTAAGTACTTATACGTACAGTCTGTGATAAAACTTGAAGCATTAACGTTATTGAACAACAGAGGCAAATTTAGCTTCTTTAGTATTACAGTTCTGTTTCAAATTAATTTTGACAGAGTAAAGGCTCTATCTTACTGAAGTATTAGGTACTATTAGATATGCAAAAAACTACATTAATTGGTTTTTATTTTGATAACTGTTAATTTTAAGTGATCATTATTTCATTTTTTTTTTTAAAGAAATGGCATCTTTTCATGTATGTAAGAATATAATTAATATATATACGATTGCTCATTAGTACGTCAAAGTCCAATATAGGCGTTATTAAATAGTACTGAAGAAATTTATTTAATGAAAAGTGGCACAGTAACAAAAAACACACATTTTGAAAATAATTTGGATTATACACGGTGACGCGTTAAAATGGCACACATTCGAAATTTTTTTTAAAATGAAACACCCTCTATATCTTTTGTTTTTCCTTAACTACTTTAACTTTGTGTTTTCATCGATATTATGGATTTTGGTTTTGGAAGACGCATTGTTGAGTTATTAACGAAAATTGTAAAAAAATGGTCGCGATAATGTTTACCATAATAATTCTATGCGATAGTATTACGATTATCTAAGACAAAATTATTTCGTAAGTATGCAGCTAAGGGATGTGTTGAACCTACAAAATAATCAAACGTTTATTTTATTATACAGGATGTTTGTTACGAGGCTGTCAATTTGGCTATTGTCAAAGTGCGTTTATTGATTTTTTTCAAATGGAACACCCAGTATATTATTAAATATTTGGAATAATGCATTAATTGCGCTTAAGTTTTGTTAATAATGGCCTATACCCAAACCCAATAATTTTGGAGTTATTTTTAATTTTTCATTACAAACCGCTAAATAATTTGTTTTGGTGTACTGGGTAAACGATTTGACAAACAGCTGAGCTGCCAAAAACAGTGTTGCCAAAAAGAAAGTTGCTAAAAAATCACCCATTAGATAGATATAGATATATATATTAAGAAAAATCGTCCAATATATAACGAGGATCAATAAAGAAGGAACTAAAAGATCAAGTATTTACGTGGAACGGAATGCGAAAGTAGTCGGGAATAGAACGGAATGGAGAAAACTAGCACAAGGACTGATATGACGCTCTATAGCAATCGCATGCGATTATCTATATCAGTTCTATTAAATTTTCAGCTAAGGAAAGACTTTTGGAGGTGACTTTTACTATACCTATCTAGTACTTGTATGAAAGGTATAAACAAATTTACTAAAATATGGGACAAATGCTGGGTATGATCAAATTATAGCTGAAATGTTGAGTTGCTGTTCAAGAAGAAACTAAATTTTGTTTATTACATTAATTGTCAATATTTAAAATAACACATAGCAATAAAAAACATTAATTAGACGTTTTGACAAGTGTATTCCTGTCTTCTTCAGTATACAAACAGACTTTCTAAAATATATATAATGCTAAACTCCGTTAAGCGGTAAAACCAGAATCAACTGTAAAATACAAATGCCTATCAACTACAAAACGCATTTTAACCACGATTTCTTAACTCATCATAATTTGTATTCGTTCTTATACCTATGAAAGGACGCAGTTCTTTATATAGTAGCCCCGATTTTAGTTGCATGATTTTTGTGTTTTCTAAGCTGGTGTGTGCTTATTAAATCAAAGCAATTTCTTCTAACTAACTACAATTCATACACGTAAACAGTCTTATTATAGTGTATATTTTACTCTGTCCAAACAAACACACACCTGATACAATATTGCTGTGTCGACATGTTTTGCGTATATTATTTATATTGCGCTGTTTTTTATCCTGTGGTTACCTATTCTTTCAGTAAATATGTAACCAAATAATTTGAATTTCCGCCTGCGCATATGTTAAAACATTGGAAAATAGATTTTAGAAAGGCCCTCAATTTTTGCCCTGTCATTGATCGCATTGTTGTTACATTTTATTTCGATCATCTCAAAAACGTTTCTAGCTTTATTGTTTTTTTACGTTTTAAGGGTTTTAACATTGTTTAAATAGAAATTATGTTTCATCTTGTCTTGTTTAGTCGTTTATCAAGCCACGGCTTGGTTTGGCCAATATATACTTGATTGCAATCATTGCATGGGATACCATACATCACATGTGATCGCTTTGAACTAGGGATGGGATTCTTTAGGCGTTTGTATAAGTTATTTAAGCTATTATTGTGTCGATAAGCCAATTTGAGGTCATATGGGTTTATAATATTGTTTAATTTTTCTGATACCTCTGCAACATATGGAACCATTTTCTCCTTTCATAATGTTCTTGGGGAATTGTTCTGTTCTAATGTCGCCTGCATTTTTGATATTATTTGTGGTTTGTACTGAGGACTTGTCAACGTTATGGTTCGATCCACTAACGCTGTCAAAACATTTCTCTTACAGCTGAGTGGATAATTCGTCCTATAATTGATGTAAGGCCCTGATGATGTGGGTCTGCTGTACCACACTGTTTGAATTGTGTTGGTGTGCTTCATTACCGTGAGATCAAGGAAATTTATATTGTTCTCTTTTCTTTTCTATAAACTTCCCAGTACTATAGCCTCGACATGCTCGAGTATGATCTGAGCTATAACACTGGAAATGGGCTATTGCCACTCCCTCTTTTTGCATGTACTAATTGTTGTTATATCGGAAATATGTAGTAGACGATATCAATTCAATAGCTTCTAGAAATCAGTGAAGTTTTTAATGGTGTTCCGCTTTTTTTAGATTACTTCCCTTGCGAGGTCTAAGAGAATATTTGTGTAAAAGGATTCTACATCTAAGTAAATTAACTTGTGCTCCTTGTTAATGTTTCACGAGTCTAGAAACTGTTTAAACTCGATTGAATTCTTAATATAGCATTGACTTTTACCAATGGTGTTGGATAGTATGTCTGCCAAAAATTTTGACAGATTGTAGAACGGGCTCTGAACACATGAGACAATCGGTCTCAACAGTACGTGGAGTTTATTTATCTCGGGCAACTTATGTTTAGTTTAAATTTGATGAACCCAAAATTTTATGTAAAGAACATAATAACAAAACTAGAAACCTTCTAGAATTTATACAAATAAAGAAGCATGATACTGCTGTAAATGACTCAAAGAAAATTCAAAATTTGGCAATAACATATCATTCAGATGTATTAAGTCTGCTACATTTACGTATTTCTAGGTTGTGTAGGATACACCAATGATTTTTTTCTGTACCATATATTTTCCACCAATATATTTGTCAAATATATGTTACAGTTTTATTAATAGTTGTTGATGTTTTAATGTTTTAATTAGTTAGTTTATGTTAAATAATTGACAAAGATAATATCTATATTATCGAAACGTCTTAATTGTTTTTTTATTTTGTTGTGAGTGCATTTTACAGCTGCTCAACCATGAAAGGAAACTGTTTTTATCAAACGACTAAGAAAAGAACGCATTTATATACATATGGCCTAAGTAAGGGCAAGTATTTATATACCAGGAAATAGTAATTGACAGAGTAAAAGCAGAGAGAAATTGAAGCGGTTTAATAGAAAGAAGATAAGTAAATGGCAGGGTATGAGGAATTATTGAAAATCGTATATATGTTCAACTCTATAAGGACTATTGTTAGAAGGTATTCTGAGTAGAGACTTGTTCAATATATTCGTAGAAAAAATTATTAAAGGGTCTAAATCGAATTTCGTATCTTTGAATGTTGGTGCCAGAAATTTAAAACAAATAAATATTACAGATTATAATGGCTTTAGAAGAGGTGATACGGATAACATATTTAGGTAAAGCATTAGAAAATAATAAAATAAATCGGTGCTACCTTATGTAACAAAGCGTCATGAGGAAAAAAGAAATATGAAGAAACAATGTACACGTGCTATAGTGAAACATAGATATTTACGAAATAGATGAAAAGCACGGTACAAGCTGTAGAGGATAGTAGAGATGCAGTAGGGGTCTAAGAATAGTTAAACTTAACACAAGGTGGAAAAAGATATGGAAAGCCAAAATATAGTAACAACATGGTATTGGTGTAAGAAACAGGGAACGATAAACTGACAAAGATAATAGGGAATAGGAAGAATAATAAAGAAAGCAGAATAAATGGGTAAAAACAGACAAACAAGACTGGAAAAAATTATAAAGCGTAAAAATGAAATCTAAAAATTATACACCACACAGTTGCTAGTAGTAACAGGGGAACAGATCATGTACACACATGCATATTTGTTTTTTACTTAGGAAAATGTATGTATTTAAAATGTTGTTTTAAAATTTTCCAGTAGAACAATTCTCCCTTTTTATTTATTGCATTAAATATATTATACATATAGGTGTTTTAAAAATGCAGTTTTGTATGAGAGTGTCTTTTCTAAAAGTCCTGTTTGTATAAGTACTGATTGTTTGATATCTCTTTATTGTTATTCAATGCTGTGAAATAGTTAAAGAAATGTAGACTATGTTTTGGATACATATCATAATATTAACATTTACAATGGTAAATATAAATGGCTTTACACAGCTCTAACATGAAAAGGCAGCATCACAAAATAATTTGTATTACCTATAAGGGATTAAAATTATATAACAAGCAAGTCACTGTGTGGAAATATGTCAGATTTAGTTGTTTGCGTTTTTGTAAATAATTTACTTAAAAAACGTCAATTACGTATTATCTTTAGCCAAGAAGTTTTGTTAGCGTTTTCTTAGGCTTGATATTAATTTGTGGCTTACTAATCTGCCATTCATAGATATCAATAGGTTATTAATGAGCAATTGCTTATTTTATTCCAAAATAAATAGGATTTCTAACAATTGTGGATAAAAAATGATAATATTTAAGCATAGCTAAGGGCATAAGACAATTAACAGTAAGAATATTAGTAAAAAAAGGAATTATTCTTCTTCTTGTTGACAAGCAGCTTTCAAGTTTGGAATTATTCCCAGACTGTACGGTATTAAAATCACTACTGTCATAGTGATTGTAATACCGGCCAAAAAATACAATAGCGGTATTCGTAATTTTTCAAAAAAAAGTACAAAACTCAGATGCTTCTTTGTAAAATAATAATTTATAACATTAGAAACAAAATATACAATAATATTTAAAATAATGTGATCATAAAAACCATTATATTAAGCCAGAAACGTATTTCTACTACCTGCAGTTGAAAATACACCTTCTGCATCCACGCTGGTTAGTGCGCGATTTAAACATTTGTCTTGAAGTCTGTCATCTTCGATAAACTCAGTTTTTCGTCTGACGATTTTTGATAAATCTATTCTTTGTACTACTTTTGTATTATTGTTGGTGGCAATTTTTTTATTGTTTTCTTGAGATAATTCTTTTCCGATATTAACATCAACATCCTCTTTAACAAATTTCACTGGATAGGTTTGTGTTTGTTCCTTTTCGTTTCTTTTCTAAAGTCGTTATAATTATGTAAATACCTTAAAATATGTTCTAGTTCACTATGTCTGTCCTTTATGCGAATTTTCAATGTACTGTATAATTCCTCAGATAGTGGCGTGTCCTTATTTTTAAGTCATTGCAATATAATAGTATATTATGCAATGAGCATTTAATGATAGCTATTAAGACACGAGTAAGAGAATTACGAGTGTCTTAATAGCCATTAAATGCGAGTTGCATACACTATTTTTTCTACGGCCCCATAATAAAACATATTTTTTGAACAATCCATTTCATAAATTGAGGTTAAAATTTTCCGTACGTTTTTGTGAATTTGGCTGATAATAAATTGTTCGTGGCTACTAAGGCTTGTTCCATAATTTCTGGTGGAGTCAAATATTACATTTCACTGTCATTATCCCTCATTTTTACCGTTTATATTTTCAAAAGAGCACAAATTTTAAGTACTTACTTGTAAATTGCAGAGAACTGTCACATTTATTTAATTTGTATATCTGTCAGATATGCAGTCGCCATATTGAATATTGTTTGAATATTGAAATGTCGCATTCCTATTGGATATAAACTTGTATCGTTATGAAAAATCTGTATTCCTATTGGATATAAACTTGTAACATAATGAAAATCTGTATCGTAATGAACATCATTATAGTACAGGTTCGGCATATTTAATAATACAATTAAAGTATGGGAGTAGAAAAAACTTATTATTGCATTCGCTGTTAATACGTTGGAATCCTTCCGACATAATGCCCCCGCCCGCGCCGCCAGCTTTAGTGGAAGCACAACTGATACACTTTGAGATATTAAATCAAATTCACTATCGGAAGAATTAATTTGTAAATTTAAGTCAAGTAATGCTTTTTGAATTGGATTTTTAATTTCAGAAATAGTTCCATCATTAAGAGCAAACTGTTCTAGCGTGTTTTAGAATGTGATATTTAGTGTAACGTCTCTTTTAGTTTCTCTAAGTATATATTTTTGAAAAACGGCAACTTTTCAAAAATATATATATTCGAAGTTAGAATCAGAAGCTTCTAAATACAGAATATTTTACTTCGTATGTTTTTGATTTTGTTGATATAGCACGCTGATTACTCTAAGTTGAATTCTATTATCATAGCATACATAATTCCTGAATTTCATCAATCAACTTCCACTTTAATCATCACCGTTCTCCATCAGTAGTTATGCAGACAATATCTTCTTTCAGAAATAATCCATGCTCCTCCAATTAGCAGTTAATTACATCTACACTTCTGTAGCTGGCATACTTCCTGATACATGTGTGAGTCCTATATTCCCAAATTTCTTTTCTGAATGAATATTTATATTTAAATAACGTCTATTTCATACACTTGTCCATTCATCAAATGTGAGACTAAATATTGCACCAAATAATTTTAATTCTGTTAATTCCTTTTTCAAAAAATAGCAAACACTATTACGATAGTTTATAACAGTTCTTCCCATAGAATTAAGAAATTTTGGTATATTGATGAAACCTCTTGCAATTAATGACTTTCTCATTTCAATTCAAGTACAAAACACAATTTTTCTATTAAAGAAATCTGTAATTTTTGATGTCTTTGGTTAGTAATATTATTTTTAGGTGAGATAGAATAAATTAATATTATGATTAGTTTTTACGTGTATGTAATCCACTTGTACTTCTTCCAAAAACTTTAATAATCCTTGAACATGTTTTGCATCTTGCCAGCATATTTTTTTATCATATAAGTAAATAGTAAAACCAAGTCGAAGTAATATCGGCAGATGTATGTTCTTTGAAGTAATTGTTACTCATTATCAATACATGTATCTCAAAACATATACGTTAGAAATATAATTTTTTTCAAAAAATATCTAAATATTTAAACATTTAAAACACTACGCACAGTTTCACAACGACAGTCTTAAATGTGAGGTTAGGTTTCATACACGATGCATATTTGACTCTTGACATTACGCAGACAAAGAGAGGAGATCGGAAAGGAAGTGATACAAAAAATGATTGATGTTGGTACTGCCACATCGATAAGCAAACTTCAGCAAGTCAGGAATTTCCAAAACCACAATTATCTAAGTGAGAGAATATGTCAGTATCATATCCCAAAATGTAGGGACAGAACTTTTGTTTGTAATTGCCACATATAAAACGTCAAAAGGTCTGTGGCAATAATAATATGACGCTAGGAAAATTTAAAATACAAATGCAAAAAATTGGCAAATAATGACTCCAAATGAGTCGCAATCTCTATGCCCACCCACCTGCTATTCTTGTCATTTAGGCTGCCGCTTACTCAGTGAAGATGGTATGGGTCGAAACGACGCGAAGCTAATTTTAATAGGGCGCCACCGCGAATTTAAAGCCAATCGAAGTTAACGAACGGGATCGTTGATGGTAAGAAAAATCAGGTGGAAATAGGTAAGAGCAACTCAACAATAAAACAAAACACATTCAAACCGCAAGTGTTAAATTTAATTCCCAACAAAAGGGTATAGAATATTTCTATATATAGAAAAAAAAAGTCAAACATGAAATGAATTAATAGAAATAATGTGAAATTTAAATTGAAAATTTATACCAAGCCTCCAACGCATTGAGATATGCGCGAAAGTACACCCTGTATATCAATAATTAACAAAAAGCAACAATCCATAAGGATTTAAAGAAAACAACAAGGGTGCACCTAGCAATTCACGCTGTATGATGGACAAAATTAAATATATTAAAACTTGAAATGCAAAAAAAGACATTAATACTAAATAATAGGCAGGAATGATTAAGTTAACAGTTACAAATAATCAGAGCACTCCTAAATTTCAAGAATATACATTCGGTGAAATATTACTGTAGATCTCGAAGAATTTGCACACTGATCATTTACAAGAGGTTATGACATAGGTCAAAACGACCACTTAAATAATTAAAAATACTAACCTAGTACTTAAAATCGAATTACAGTAAGCTATTCTTGATTAAGACAATATACGTTGAAATTGATGTTTTTGTCCTGTAATTAGATTGTAAATCTGTTGGGCAAATATATATTATTATTATTATTATTATTATTATTATTAACGCACTTACAAAATTACTAAACGTATGAGGTAGTGCAAAGATTATTTAAATTTACGCTGTATAATGGGCTCTTATGCAATAAATTCTCAAAATGAAAATCAAAGTTACAGAAATTAATTAAATACACCCTGTAGGATGGGCTTATATTATATAAAATTACTAGATTTAATAACAAAACTATTCAATAGTCTCCGATCAAAAGAATCGACAGCATTACACAACAACAAAACAACAAAAAAAGCAGAATATTTCTCCAAGGGGCTTTATAGTTATATTCCAACATATAATCGTGGCCCAATGTTTCGCAATTACGTCTCACAATTTCAACGTCACACAATTTTCCCCTAAATAGAGAGAATAATTAGTTCTAAATGCCAAATGAAAATCGAACACATGTCGAGAAGGTTATTAAAAATTTCAAATTAATTAGCAGATAAACATATAATCGACAATACCAAAGCATTCGTAAATTAACAACGAAGTCACATGTAGATTAGCCAATATATTCCGGCATTACACTTCCAACAAATCCAAAAACAAATGCAAAATTTCCAAATACTGAATTTCATTCACTAAAGTTCGTCGATATGACGATAATGGTCATTCTAACATCTATCTCAAATAAGAGAATAAATGAATGAATGACAGGCACTCGAGGCATCATAAGCAAATCAGCCAGATGAAAAGCCGATAAAGAAGAATATCAACTTGAAGACAATATTAATAAAGGTGAATTAATTAAATTTGAACAACAATTAAATTTGTTACTAAATTATTAAGAAAAGAAAACAAAAGTAACATAGAATAATGTTAAAATTATTCCATTTAAAGAATCTAAATTTACAACAGATATCCGCAGCAACAGCTTACTGACTTAATAGCGAACGTACTTAGTTAAGTGATTCATAGACAGATGACACTACGATATCTGAAAATATACAAATGATATTATTACTAGTTTTCGAAGTCAACATGTACTAATGAAACTAAGAATAATAATAAATGTTAATTAGAAATAAAAATAATTAAGCCTATGATTTTTGAACCGTTACATACTACACTTAAAAATATTGCTGCGTATCTATTTATTTCCTATTTTACTATTAGGGTAATAGTTGCCATATGCTACAATAATTCTGCCTACCTGGGGTATTAAAACCTATGTACGATTTTTCTTGTTGTAAAATTGTGAATATAGCATTAAAAACAAAAATGTCGACTTTATTTGTTCCCATATGCCTATCAAGAAAGTGCTACTTATGGCGACAGCTTACTTTCCTTTCAGAGAATTCTACAGGCTTGTTTTTCTTTTTTCCCGGTTGTTTGACACTTAAATATCGAAGTAGCTTTGATGGATTCATGCCTTCTTTTGATAAGATTTATGCACAAACTACATATTGCAGTTTATTGAAAGTAACGGTAAATCCATATTTAAGATAATCATCACTACATACATGTTCTTTGTATTCTTGTCACGTTGGAACGTAGATAATTCTAATGATATTTTTAAAAAGTGTCCACATTTAGGAAAATAATAAATATCAAAAAAGGCATATAATGGGCGTGAATTAACCTTAATTATTTAATATTGCGCAGTACACAACTCCGCACAGTACACAACTCCGCATAGTGCACAACTTCGAACAGTACACAACTCCGCACAGTATACAACTCCGCACAGTACACAACTCCGCACAGTACATAAGTTGCAAATAATGTGACGAGTTATGTCATAACGAGTTAAAAAACACTTGACAATTCTAGATGTGACGAGTTATAACATAACGAGTTATGTCATAAAGATGGCAGATATAATGTCCGCTGAAACGTCGGTTGTTCAGAATCTAAACGCTAGAAATAGCACAAATGACGTATCAAACAAAATTTCCTATACAATGGAAATTACGTGACAACTCTTGTTTCGCCCATTTTCAATCCACATATTTTCGAGGATCTCCTATCTTCGGGTCAGATTTTCGCAAAATATCTGAAAGAGTTTTTCCTGTTTAATGCAATTTTTTTTGTCTGTCACTGTATATATCATCTTATTATTAACACGTAACATATATTGTACATAGATTTATGTACAATATATTATTATTATACATGTCTTAACTTAACACGTAACATACGTACTAACGTAATATATTTTTCAGATCACCGAAAAGAAGTTCTTTATATGTACATATATATTTGCTCTAAGTTGTTACGATTTAGCGTTTCCTTAGGGTTAGATATTCAAAATTTTCTGAAAGCCTATGCGTCGAAATTGTTGAGGAAGGGCTATAAGACCTGATTTAAAAATCCTGGAAGTATGTAATATATACGTTTACACACTGTAGCGACCCAGAGAATTGACTTGTCGGATGATTCAGGTTTCTAAACCTCATCTAATCGACACCCTTGCTATTTTATATACATATGTAAGAGCTTTCATATAATAATATGTAATATAATATGAGAGGTAAGTTCGCTTCTACAAAATGAAGTTTAGTTACATATTGCTAAACATATTTTTAATTTATTTATCGTTTATAATAATTCCAAAATTATTTTCAACCAGGTTAACCCACTTTCACGTATTTTTCGATAAAATCAATATTGTTCAAAAATATGAAGACAATATAATATATAAATTTTTGTAATGGAATGTATCATGTCTTTGGTATAGGCTATGGTTTTCATATAAAATTGGTAATATTAAGTGATATAATTTTGTTAAACGTTTTGACATTTGCTATTTGTTGCTTTATACTTTTATCTTACTGGGTGTAAAATGTGTAAAATTTATAACAGCTTTAAGTTCAGGAAACACATTTAATACATTGCCCGACAATATGTTTTACTCATTAACTTCAACTCCACAATCATAAGACGGATTATCAATTATAACATTAAGGGCATCATCATATTGTAATGAAATAAGCTTCACAAAAAATAAACAAAAGAAAAACAAATATTGGCGCGACGACGATAAAAACACACTCATAAATCATCGACATGTGTGTACTGGATAGGCGGCATTTCTCTAGAAGGCTCCCGGCCTATCCAGAATGAGCACGAAGTTTCTGGCAACTTCTAGCCCTTTTACGATACTGATATAAGAGCAGCTGGAGCCGGATGATTCATTCATTGATTCAGTAGTATTCGTACGATACAAAATAAATATAGTGCTGCAGTTTTTATTATAGTGCAATAAAGATATAAATATTACCGTGTCATATAAATAGTAGTAGTAAATAAATACGTGTGTTAATTTTAATTTATTAATAGTAGTTTTAAGTGCATTACATTTATTTCACATTTTTATATTTTGACCAGTTTTATATTTTTATATTGTAATTAATTTTAAGTGTGTGAATATACAGACTGTTTTAAATAAATAAATTGCACGAGTTGTTTATTTCGAACCCGAAAACGCTACAATTTGGTGTCTGGTGTTTAGTGTGAACAATAAGTGCAAAAGAAAATATATAAAAATGCCTAGCAAACGTTTGGAAGAATTAAAAGTCACCGAGTTAAAGGCAGAATTAGAAGAAAGGGACGCAGATACGTCTGGAAAAAAAATAATTCTTCAGGAGCGGCTCCGTGACATTTTAATAAATGAAGGTAAGGACCCCAAAAAATATTTGTTTCAAATACAGGCTGATCCAAGCTTAATAATGAAAACTTTAAAAGATGAGATGTTAACTGAAATGGCAAATAATTCAAAAACTTTAAAAGATGAAATGTTAACTGAAATGGCAAATAATTCAAAAACTTTAAAAGATGAAATTGCAAATAATTCAAAACATTTCGAGACTACTATGGGGACTCTAAAAGATGAAATTGCAGATCATTCAAAAACTTTAAAAGATGAGATGTTAACTTTAAAAGATGAAATTACAAATAATTCAAAACAATTCGAGACTCTAAAAGATGCAATTGCAAGTAATTCAAAACAACTCGAGACTACTTTAAGGAAGACATTCAGAAGAATGCATCGAATATGAGACAGGAAGTGAGACAGGAATTTTCTGAGGCCATCGAAGCCGTAGAACAGAAATTGAGGGATGAATTTAAAATTCAGCTTCAATTACCAGCGATGAACGACTGTAGTCCCCATTACACCTCAAGCAGAAGCCTGGAGATTTGCCAAACAACAAAGGCAAAGGTAAAACCTCCCACCTTCGATGGAAAGACGTCATGGATGACGCACCTAAAACAATTCGAAGCCGCTGCAGGAGCAAATGGATGGACGTCCCCGGAGAAAGCTACTGCCCTGATTGTGTCATTAAGAGGAGAAGCCAGTGACGTTCTACAGACCTTACTTCCAGAAGAGTGTCAAGACTACCCTCAATTAATCAAGCGTCTTGAAATGAGATATGGGCTTGGACACCTGGAGCAGGTTTATCACATACAATTGAAGAATCGTCTGCAGAAAAAGTGTGAAAGCCTCCAAGAATTCCAATCGGATATCGCCCGTTTGGTCCGTCTGACATATCCAACGGCTCCAGATAGCTTCTCGGAACAGTTGGCTGTGCAGACGTTCATAGATGGTCTTCGAGATGGCGATACACAGCAAGCACTGAGGCTGGCAAGACCAAAGACCCTAATCGATGCTTTGACACATAGTCTGGAGTTCGAAACCGCAAAGATGGCCTCTCGAAACCCGGCAAGAGTATGTTCTGTCAGAGATCTACCAGAAGCCGAAGAATCCTTAGAACAGGTAGTCCGACGATTAATGAATCAGGTGCAGCCTAAGAAAAGAACGATCCGATGCTGGAATTGTGGTGAAATGGGCCATGTTCGTAGTAAATGCGAGAAGGACGAAAACCATAGTGCGACCCGATGTGATTTAAAAGAAGAAGTCGTTACTACACAGCAAATGGCAACTCAGAACAGCAACAGGCGAGGCGGCTACCGTGAAAGGAGAAGTTGATGTGAAGATCGTCATTGGACCAGTATCAATCCAACATCGCGTCCTGGTTGCGGACATAGAGGAAGAAGTTATTTTGGGAATGGATGTAATCAAGCTATATGGGTTCCAGTTGGACCTGAAATTGGGCGTCTTGAAGATAGGCAATGAAGAGCTCGTCCTCCGTTCTATGAATAACCAGTCCATACGTATTGTGCTGGCAGAGGACGCTGTCCTAGGTGAACGGACTGAGATGATCCTGGAAGCTTGCATGGAAGGGGACCTGACTGAAGGGAAGGTTACGATGATGGAGCCTAAGGTTGATTATCAAGAAGTGGGCCGAGGAATAATGATTGCAAGGGCGCTGGTAAGATCCCAGAGGACCGTGCCAGTAAGGGTAATGAACGTCAATTATTACCCCGTGACATTGAAAAGAGGCACTGTATTGGGATGGTGTTGTCCCGTGTCGGCCATCGTTCATCAAGATGAAGCGGAAACGGGTACGCCTGCTGACGTTCCAGAAGAGCTCCGAAACGTCATCGGTTTGCCTTGCCGAGGTCTGAATAGGAAGGAACAACAGCAAGTTAAAGATCTAATATGCCCATATCGAGATGTCTTTGGAATCAAGAATGGCGCCAAAGGAAGAACCAATATAGTCACGCATAAAATCGATACAGGCGATGTACACCCAATTTGCCAAGCACCCAGAAGACTACCTTTGGCAAAACGTCAGGAAGCCGAACAAATTGTACGAGACATGGAGAGTGAAGGTATAATTGAGCCTTCTAACAGTCCTTGGGCCTCGCCAGTGGTACGTGTGCGGGAGAAGGATGGGTCAACCAGATTCTGCGTAGACTATCGCCGACTTAACGAGGTAACGAAGAAAGACAGCTATCCTTTGCCACGAATAGACGACACATTGTACACTTTGGCTGGGACGAAATGGTTTTCCACCTTGGATTTGAAGAGTGGTTATTGGCAAGTGGGAGTGGAGCCTAGCAATAAAGAAAAGACTGCGTTCACTATGGGGCGGGCCTGTGGCATTTTACGGACATACCTTTTGGGTTATGTAACGCGCCTGCTACCTTCGAGCGACTCATGGACACAGTGTTTAAGGGACACTTGTGGAACACTTGCCTGGTGTACCTTTATGACGTGATTGTAGTTGGGAAAACCTTTCAAGATCACGTGAAGAATTTGGAGGAGGTATTCCGAAGGCTACTAGGTGCAAACCTGAAGTTGAGCCCTAAGAATTGTCACCTTTTCCGCAAAGAAGTGAGTTACTTTGGGCATGTGGTATCTGGAAAAGGGGTTGCTTTCGACCGAGAGAAGATAGAAGCCGTGCGAAAATGGCCTATCCCAAAGGACAAACATGAGGTGAGAAGTTTTCTGGGATTGTGCACGTATTATCGGCGATACGTCCCGGGGTTCGCCAACATTGCAGAGCCCCTGACTCGTCTGACAGAAAATGGGCCTTTCCACTGGAATAGCGACTGTCAAGCGTCTTTCGAAGTACTGAAGGAGACTGATAAGTGCATCAATCCTGAGCTATCCGTTGCCAGTCGGTAAATATATTCTGGACACTGATGCTAGCAATGTTGGGATTGGCGGCGTACTCTCCCAGGTACAATAAGGGCAAGAAAATGTAATCGGATATTTCAGCAAGACGCTTTCCAAGCCCGAACGGAACTACTGCGTGACCAGACGTGAGCTACTAGCGGTGGTCAAGTCCATTGAACATTTTTACAAATACCTATATGGAAGGAGGTTCTCGATTAGAACAGATCATGCAGCGTTGAAGTGGCTCTTACATTTCAAGAACCCTAAAGGTCAGGTGGCCAGGTGGCCAGGTGGATTGAGAGACTGCAGGAATACGACTTCGACATCGAGCACCGAGCCGGCCTTAAACGCCAAAACGATGATGCTCTTTCAAGGAGACCATGTCCAGAAGACTGCATGCATTGCAACCGGGTAGAAGAAAAATCGGCCAACACACTCAGAACTACCGTGGTTGACGATTAGTGGCAACCTGACAATTTGAATATCGATCAAGAAGCTGATGAAGACCTTGGTTCCTTGATGGTTTGGAAAGGTACTGGTCACAGACCGACTTGGCAAGAAGTAGCTCCTCGTTCACAGGGGCTGAAATTCTACTGGGCTCAATGGGACTCCCTGAAGGTGGAGAATGGCCTATTTAAGCGTGTTGTTGAGAACCCAGATGGAGAAGGGCAAAAGATACAGGTGGTCATCCCTAAGAAAAGGATACCTGATGTACTGCAACAGCTCCACGATGACAGCTCCGGAGGACACTTCGACGTACATGAGACACTCGAGAAAGTGCGCCAACGATTTTATTGGGTAAATTGCACACGAGACGTAAAGGAATGGTGCCGAAAATGTCCAACTTGTGCCGCCAGCAATGGACCCCCAAAAATGTCGACGTGCCCCCATGAAGCAGTACAATGTAGGAAGCCCGTTTGAGAGGATTGCCATAGATGCGGCTGGGCCATTTCCTGAGACTGACAGTGGGAATAAATACATAATTGTCGTAATGGATTACTTCACCAAATGGGTCGAAGCGTATGCCTTGCCTAACCAAGAAGCCGCAACAGTCGCGGAAGTACTCGTGAAGGAATTTGTTAGTCAATTTGGCGCACCCTTGGAACTCCATTCCGATCAAGGGAGGAATTTTGAATCGACCCTATTCCAAAATATTTGCGATCTTCTGGGCATTAGGAAAACAAGAACGACGTCGCTGCATCCGCAGTCAGATGGAATGGTGGAACGCATGAACAGGACAATGCTCAAACACCTGTCGAAGGTAGTGGCAGACCATCAAAGAAACTGGGATGAACATATACCCCTGTTCCTCATGACTTACAGAACTGCGGTCCACGAGACTACCGGTCAATCTCCAGCAAATTTGTTATTCGGAAGGACGCTCAGGCTGCCGTGTGACCTGAAGTTCTGCTGTAAGCCTGGAGAAGACCTGGCAGGAGAAGACTACGTCAGCGGACTTAGACGGAGGTTGGAGGATGCCCACGAGCGAGTACGCCATCAAATTCAGGATGCCAGCGACAGGATGAAAGATCGTTACGACGTGCAAGCCGAGAGAGGTGGTTATCAAGAAGGAGACCTTGTTTGGTTATATAATCCTCAACGTCGCCGAGGCCTGTCCCCAAAGCTCCAACAACACTGGGAGGGACCATGTGAAGTACTAAAGAGAATAAATGACGTGGTTTATCGCATAAGACGAACACCCCATAGCAAACCAAGGGTGGTGCATTTCAACCGATTGGCCCCATACCATGGACATAACAACGACGAAGTAACCAAAGTGCGACAAATTACCGGAGAACATAGAGAACCGACTTATGGGAATTTCATGCAAAAATATTCTGGTACCAGGAAGGCTCGTTTTGGAATTACCACGGAAAAACAACACGATCTTTTTACGGTACCAGGTGATTATGCATTGGCTCACTGTGTGGCCCAGGACTTATGTATGTGTAGAGGGATTGCCGTGGAATTCAAGAGGAGATATGGCGGGGTCAATGAACTGATCCAGCAACAGCCAAGGGCTGGTAAAGCTCTGGAGATAAAGCGTGGCGGACGATCTATTTTTTACCCGGTCACAAAAGAAGTCTCCAACGAAAAGCCGACCTATCATGCATTGTGGGAATCCCTTGTTGATTTACGAGGACGTGAACTCGAAAAAAATATAAGGAGGCTGGCAATTCCGAAACTGGGCTGCGGATTAGACCGTTTGGAGTGGAGATCCGTAAGAAACATGCTGGAGGTGGTGTTTCGGCATACTAGTATGGAAGTAGTCGTATGCAGCTATCGGCCCAATCGGCCCGTTATACAACCTAAGACGGTGGATTGCTATTTCCACAAGACAACTGGGTGCACCCGTGGGTCCCAATGTAGATTCCGTCATCCACCAATAACAAGAACATGGAATAGTGTGTTTCGGGACGAAACGCAGTTTTTAAGAAGGGGGCAATGTAATGAAATAAGCTTCACAAAAAATGAACGAAAGAAAAACAAATATTGGCGCGACGACGATAAAAACACACTCATAAATCATCGACATGTGTGTACTGGATAGGCGGCATTTCTCTAGAAGGCTCCCGGGCTATCCAGGATGAGCACGAATTTTCTGGCAACTTCTAGCCCTTTTACGATACCGATATAAGAGCAGCTGGAGCCGGGATGATTCATTCATTGATTCAGTAGTATTCGTACGATACAAAATAAATATAGTGCTGCAGTTTTTATTATAGTGCAATAAAGATATAAATATTACCGTGTCATATAAATAGTAGTAGTAAATAAATACATGTGTTAATTTAAATTTATTAATAGTAGTTTTAAGTGCATTACATTTATTTCATATTTTTATATTTTGACTAGTTTTATATTTTTATATTGTAATTAATTTTAAGTGTGTGAATATACAGACTGTTTTAAATAAATAAATTGCACGAGTTGTTCATTTCGAACCCGAAAACGCTACAATATTAAAAGAACATAGGCGCCAATAAAGGTGAAATCGGTATTTTCGGTTGCATTTAGTTATTTTATCAACTATCACATTATTTTAAAAACGCTTAGAATTACCGATGACGATTTTTCTATAGAAACTAATTCTTACAGGTTGTATAAAATACCAATGTTGTAAAATAATCACGGTCGCAAACTGTCAAGACGTAGTTAATTGGCATAACAACCGACTTTTGATTGAGAGAATCGAATAAGAAGACATTATCATATCAGAATATACCAAATGACATATATTAAAGAATAAACAGTTATTGAAGTACTAATAGTATGTAATTAATTTTATGCGTAAGATATCCTTTTAAGTAACAGGAAACTTTAACAATCCATATGACGTTTATTTTGGGGCGATGGTCTTACGAAAATTGGATGATATCAGGTTAAGAACAATACAATCGATAATTCAATTTCAATTCGCAATGATACTAGCCCGCAAACATCAGAATGAACGGACAGAATCTTGTCAGTCGTGCAATACAACGTGTTTTGTTCATGAATGCCGTAAATTGACAGCATTGCTTACTAAAAATATCAAAGATAGACATATATATAATCGAAAGATGAGCTATGGAATAGAAAAAGCTATCAAGAAAGAATATTCTAAATAGTCATTTCCTTCGATCAATTGTGAGGTCTAAACGCGAGAAAGCCTACAAATTTGGGTCAGTTTACGGATTAAGAATGTATTTATTTAATTGATGACCGGAAAATGATAGCGAACGGATCAAACTGGATCAACATTTTTGATTTTTCCTGACTAGGAACTTTACGATACTCAATAACGTCTCTCCATCCAAGGATCCAAGCAGTAAGTTAAAAATTATGGGATGCAAATAGGCATAATAAGAAGATCGCGGCCAAGCTAAATATGGGATGTTGAAAGAAAAGGTTATTAAAAAGAAGGAGATTATAAATGGGAGTAGTCGTGACCTTAGCGACAGGCCGAAATAAGTGGAAGCAGAGGCCGCAAGTTGTAGGGGGCACGGGGACGACTGCCCCCTACAGCATATTTTGTAGGGGGCATTGCCCCCAAATAACGGTGCACACGGAGAAGATGACAAATCCAGTCGAAAAAGTCCGGTTAACACTGGTAATATAGGTATAAAATATTTATAAAAAATTGTTATTGTTTAAATTATCTTTCACTTTGATTGTCTAGTTTCCGTTGGTAAACGCAAATATAAAATTTCTTGGCGTTCAACATTTTCATGGATTAAATATGAGAACGACAAGGTATTTTACAAAATAATTATATCAAGAAGCTTCCCAAAAGAAAACGATGATAAGCAAATCAGTTTCTGATGAACGGACGCATCAGTGTTTTTCCAAATTGCTTCGCAGTTCAGTAGCTGCACTTATAAATGTCAGTAAAGGAACAAATGTTGTGAGTATTTTAAATACAAAAAAAAAATCAAGAAATGAAACAAGCCCGCATAGTATTGCTTAAATTTATAACATCTTTACAATATTTAACTTTGCAAAGATTAGCAATAAGAGGACATACTGATGATAAATCAAACTGATAAAGTGCCAGAATTACGTGAATGGTTAAATAATGAAACAAAATATAAGTGGCTTTCCAAAGACATTGCAAATGAGTTACTGAACATTATGAAAGATTTCGCTTTGTCCAATTTGTTATCAGAAATTAAATTAAATAAATGGTATTCTGTAATTCTAGATGAAACAACAGATATCTCCATGAAAGAACAAGTATCTGTTTGCATTGTTGATCAAAATAATTTAAAGTAAATGAATATTTTATGGAATTTTTTGAGACGCCAAGCACAACTGCAGAAAGTCTTTTTGGAATTGTGAAAGATATTTTGATGCGTTTTGATTTAGATACAGATAATTGTCGTGGACAGTGTTATGACGGGGCAAAAAATATTAGTGGTCATATAACAGGATTGCAAACGCGGTTTAGAGAGGGAGAACCTACCTAGAGCTTTGTTCATTGTTTTGCACATAATTTAAATTTGGTGGTGCAAGATGCAATGAGAGTGACATTTCAGGTCACAGAGTTTTTAGCCAATATGAAAGATTTGATTTATTTAGTCAAAAGTTCACCAAACCATTCCACTATTTTCCATAACATTCAGTCTGGTAACGCAGATCCAGATAGTACAGCTTCGAATATAATGTCAATAGAACCTTTTTGTCCTACTAGATGGTGGTGCTAGGGCTATTGGTCAATTAAAACAATTGCATTTATTTGAAACACTTTTTCTACTAAAAACATTTATTTTTATTTTGAAAAAGTTGAAATACTTAATGGTGCTTTACAAAAAAACAACTTCACTTTCATGAAGCCTCAAAACATATAAAAATTATCACAGTAGTAATAAAAAATATCCTACCAGTTAATAGTTTCGAGTCACTATGGAAGGATTGTGTAGAAGTTACTAAAGATTTAGATTTAGATGAACCATATTTACCAAGACAAAGAAAAGCTCCTAAACGATTTGACGAAATGAATGAAAATACTCACCAGTTTGACAATGTTCAGCAGTTCTATCGTCAGAAATTTTTTGAAATTGTCGATAGAACTATTTTAGCATTAAAAACTAGATTTGAGTCTAGTACAATGGATACACTCTGTGCGTTGGAAACTTTCGCAATAGATGAAAAATCAAATGATACATCAATGTTTATTCGCATTTATACTAACGATTTTGATATTGAGCGACTAACATTACACAAGTCTATGTTCCTAGATATTATGAAGCAAAATAATGATCAAGTAAAAAACTTCAATGACATTCAGGGAGTTTTTAATAATGAAAAATTTGACAACTTACCTAAACTCTTATCTGAACTCATTTAATTATTTGGATTAATTTTAACGATTCCTGTGAGTTTGTGTACCGATAAAAGATAGTTTTTAGCTTTACGCAGATTAAAAACTTACATGAGGTCGACCATTAGTCAACAAAGGCTAAATAACATTGCTGTTTTACATGTTCATACATAAAGCGAATATTGTTACCGAAAAAGTGGTGAATGCATTTATACAGCGCAATGCACTAAGAAGAAATACATTCGCCAGTGATTAACTTATGTGTTTATCAACTTTTTTTTTGTATTAGAATTTTATAATTTACTAAAAATGTTCTCTGAAGTTTTGTTGTTTAAAACCTCTTCCAAGTTACTTACAATCATAATTAGTTAGCGTGAATTTCTACTTATAAATGGTAAAAGTAGTTTATTAAGTCTAAAACAGTAGTTGACAATTTTGCCCCCTCTCCCTCAGTAAAATTAAAAGTCGCCGCCACTGGGTGGAAGAGAAACATAAATTGAAAGATGCGTATATTGTCTGTACTTAACAGTGAAGACAATTAAATTATTCATATATTATCTAGAATATTTTGAGAAAGAAGAACATTTTGTCTGACCCATGTATATTATATGGTCTAATCGTCTTGAAGTCTTTTTGTTTAATTTATCATTATTTATGTTAAATGTGGAATGTGATACTTTTGTAGCGAAACCTATATAAATATATAATCTAACACAAATAATAAAATTCACATTAATTTTAAAACTCTTTCAAATAAAAAACAAATGAAAATTATGGCGATCAAAAAAAATCTGTTCATCGCAGCGCCATCTATATATTCACATAATAAAACACAATTTTGAGAGAAAACTAGAGTCGATCACATTATTTAGTAACTGCTTTTAACAAAATTCAAATATCTTTATCCGTTTCCGAGATATTTGACCTGGGAGTTTTAAGTGGTACACCTGTATACATATATAAAATGCGTTCTTTTCTTAGCCGTTTGATAAATAGTTTCCTTTCGTGGTTTAGCGGCTGTAAAATGAACTCAAAGATAAAATAAGAAATTTTTGATAATATCTATATTATCCAAACGTTTTTTGTTACGTTTTTTTTTTTGGTTGTATTTTATCCTTTAATGGTTTATTTTAATTGTCGGAATACGTAATTCGTTTTTGATTAAATTTATGTCGTCTTCCTACTACTACGGCCATCTGGTGTAGAAGTGCTTAAGATTCCTATTACACGCGTTCTGTCTTGCCTAGGTGGGTGTAACGTATACAGGCATTGTCGGGTAGATGGCGTATGTTATTTCATTTAATTAAATTGTTTCCTTAGTTATTGTTAATTTCGTTTTTTTTTAACTTCTTTCGGCCCTGAGTTATGCAACAAATTATTAATAATTATTGTCCATTTTCCTATGGTTATTTGAACCTGTATTTTTGTCGTACGTTTAAAGTATTAGTTGGATCGTTCGCTCTTTTAGCACAATTGTCGTTGTGCGTTTCATGATCAGGCTTGACATGTTAGGCTCTTTCTCCTTTGATTTTTAACGGTCGTTGAGGAAGGTTGGACACGACAGAGCAGAATCATTTCCCTCAGCTTTACTTGAGAATGATGAAGAATTGAGTTTTTATCGTCGATAATCGCTTACGAAAGCGGTTTTTATGGGGCTTCTCAAGTATTATTGGTGAATTTTGGCGTTGTACTTCATTCTTACGAGGATATTTTCTTCTGGGCTTGGGAATTGTTTAAGCTGCTGTAAGTATAGTTTCCACGTGTCTAATCGATCTTAATTTGTGTGTTTCTATATTTAAATTTAGCTGCTGGTGTTGGGCCTGACATAAACCCCATTTGAGCATTTTTGATTTTGGGGTTAAGACGTGAGAACCACGTGCTTGTAATCTTACGGTGCCAAGAAATTGATTGCTGGATCTTGCGGTGAAGACATAATTAAGGTACAGATCATGGGATACTGTAGCCTTCATACGCTAATTTTCTGAGATGTCGTTAGCCGAAGATAAGAGAGCAGATTTCTTGTAACGTGTGGATCCGTAGAAGGTATCATGTTTGGTAGCTGTGGATGTGACTTCTTTAAGGTATTGTGACTGTGGAAATTTTCTCTGACATTATCCAGAGGGTAGAGTTTCATTGACTAAACAGTTTAGCTAATTTGTGTCCATATCGTGTAATTTGAACAGTGAATTTCAATTTTCCGGGCGGAATAATTAAATAAGTAATCGTATTTCCTAATTTAACTTCTTGTGGCCTGTGAGCCTTAATGTTTTGAATTAATTAATTTAATGTAGTTTTATTAACATTAGTGACCCCATTTTGGAGGTTACTTTGACATTTTTGGAGACGTTACGTAGCCATTTTAATTTTGAATTTAGAAATTGAGCTAAATTTTGTGGTGTGTAGGGCAGTGTAGCCTCACATCGGTCTTGTGTAAATTCTTGGATGTTAATTAATGCATTTTAGTCTATGTTTGTAATTTATTTTGGTATAATCTCGTAAGAAATTATGGAATTTAATTAATCACTTTTCCTTATGTAAAGCATAGTTAACTAGTGCTATTTGGTTTAATAGAATTAGATATTTTATAACCTAGAGTCTGCACTCTGATGTCGAATAGATTGTCGGTTGCCTCTAATATACAGAGAGTTTATTTTAGTTTTGACGTGTTGCAAATCACGATCAAACTGTTCGACTTTGGAGGGACTCCTGGCAAGTTGCCTTATGACTGTGTGCTTGTAAGAGTACTGTTGGTCAATTAATTTTAATTTTAAGATTGTTTCTTGCGTTTACCATTTTTGAATTTTTAAAATAATGTTATTGTTCGTCATTGATAAATTTTGAACTGTGGATCACCCTGGGTGGCCATTTAGTGTTAATTAACCCTTCAGGAATTTAATATTTGCAACCGAGTTGCGCTTGAGATTTACTTTTCATTGTTTTTTTTTAATTCTTTCGTTCTAAATATCTCTTGGGAATCAGAAATAAGAGTATATAGCCGGTTTGTACGGTAATGGAAATACGCTGTTGATATTGAATTGAATTTTCAATAAACTGATTGTTAAGTTGAATGAACGTGTGTTGGTCTTATTTTCTTATCACCTGGGGAGTTTTATATTGGATCTGGTCCGGGGTCTGAATATCTGTTGGGCTCAGCATATTTTTACGGATAGGCGCCCTGACATCTCAACCTTCGACTTAGTACGGTGTTCGAACTCGCCCTTCTCTGACTGTAGCTGGAGGCAGTGCTGACTCTCATATTTTACATCAACCCTTGGGGAAGTAAGAGGTAAGACTGAGTGTTATAAGTTGGTGATTAGATAAATAGACAAGCGTCCTCCTAAGTATAATAGAAGGTTAATTACCGTGGTGGTGCTTAATTCACTACCTTCTTGGAATTTCTGGGTACCGATTTGGTTAAGGCCTCGGCCATTTTAATTTAATTACAAGAGGGTAGCAAGGATTTTTAGCGCCCAACGTGTGGGGCCTTAGAAAAGGGTTTTAGCGGCCAACGTTGTGAGGCCTTTTTGAAGGGAAAAAAAAATTAGTTTTTTTAATAAATCAAGAATTTTAGATTTTGGGAATTTCAGAAACTTTTGAATCATCTTCCGGAGTTAATTAATTTTAGCATTGAAGACCTTGTCATATTTTGTTTTGAGTAAAGTAAAGTATATCCCAGCTTATATCACAGTTACCACTTACGTTGTGTGTGATTTCGAATGTTATGTGTACTTTTGGCCTTAGTTACAGAATGTTAGAATATTTTAAAACTTTATCGCTAATGTATGTTCCGTACTTTTGAATGTTTCTGTATATCTGATTACTTCCGTATATTTGAATATTTTCGTACATTTGAGCACTTATCGTATACATTGTTAAATAACAGTATTGGAAATCTGAGAACCAATCGCGAAGTATAGGGCCAAATTGTTTGTGAGAAATTTTCGTCTTTTAAATATTTTTGAGTAATATTTCTGTAAAACATTTCGAGTTTAAGTCTTGTGTGGTGACTTTATATTTTACAACTTTGTGTATCTTGTGTAGGCTACCGGCATAGTGGTTCTGACCTTCAAAATGGCGGTTGATTGTTTTGTATGAATGTTTAGAGTACTTATTGGATTTGTTTGATAATATTTCGTGATTTTAGTATTTTTCGTAGTATGACTTGTATGTGTTAACCTATCTTTGTTTTGAACTTAGTTATTTCGTTAGTTAGTAGAATTTATATTTTCGAATCTGTTTCGTCACTGTGGGTCATCGCTTATGCAGTCAGTCTCATAGTTTTTTTGTTGTTGTTTCGCCCTTGAGATAATAGTAATAATAGATATCGTGTAATAGGTTGTTTAATAGTAATAATATGGGATTATATGGGATTTGTCACTTCTTAATGTTATTGCGGATAATTTGAATCGCTTTTAAGATTTGGCTTTGGCTGTGTTTGTGTGGTCTTCAGTTGTCTTGGCCTTTCGTGAATATTACTTTTACAATTTGTGTATCGTATGTTTGATTGGAATGAATTATGACGTTTGGTATATTTTCGTATTATTATTTTCGGTAACCCTTTCCGTACCGTTCATGCCGTTGTTATCGTTAATATTGTTGATACCATTAGTTCATTCTGTTATGTTGTGGATAGATTGCGCTACAATGTTTCTTATGTTGGGTACTCTAACAAATTTGGTAGGCCATGTGTGCAGTTGGCGGTTGATGATCGAAAGAGAATGTTTTTAAAGTGTGTGTGATTGTCCCTTATAGGATCATTTTTCGTTTGTCTAATTTGAGAAATATTTGTAGTTACGTATTGGGATAATTAAATTTTCTCGACCCTTTTTCCCTATCTTCGTGAAGTGTAAACCTGTTTGAATTTCACTTTTACAGTTTGGCTTATCGTGTGGAGCCTTCTACCTGTTCACCTAATTTATCGTATAGTACCGTATAGTTGCCGTATAATTCGGGATTTTTGAACCAAATGGAAGGTTATCGTATCGTTTTGGAGTATCATCTCGTACCGTATTTTGCAACCACATATGTGGGATAATTTGTATCTGCACGTCAAAAGTCAACGGGTGTAATTGTATTCTTACCTTGGTTTAATTGCTTCATGAGATAGTAGTTATCCATCTTTCCTTTTATGGTTATTAGAGTTTTCCCATATGTATTGTTTAGTTTTGTGGTCCTTAGTAACTTTTACACTTGTGTGTTGTATGTCTTGAAATCTTTTGATTTCCAGTAGCGAACTTTGTTCGTTATCTTCCGTATGAGTTCAGTTGTCAATTATCATCATGAATAAGCTCTGTTACGATCTATAGTCCAGTTAGTGGTGTTGTATGAGCCACTTGTGTTTTCTTTGGTGAATTTAGCAGACTTTTCTTTTGGTTTATTGTAGTTGATTGATAATCTGCTAATGTTCTTGGACTTTAATTTTGTGATCGATCCAGGAAGTATATCTCCGAGCTTGTAGTTTTTTTGTCCTGGTACATGGAGTGTTGAACATATTAAAGCACAACCTATCGATGATTGAACTCTTGCAAGTCTTTCGGTTTGCAGGTAGGCCTAACGAATATACCTGTGGGTTTAATGCCTGGGCGTAAAAGGCGTCCCAAAAATTCTCAGTGTCCCCCGTTTCTTTTAACATCTTCAATTTTAGTTGTCGTGGGTTCGACGTATTTCCTTACGTGTTCTGATTTGGGATGTTCTCCCTATGTTTTGTCGATAGCCCACACAGCGACGATTGATTTGGGTGGATTAATTTCGTGTAACTCTGTATGTTACCTTTGCGTACTGTATAACTTACGTTAGTTAAGTTATTTTCGACTTCCGTATAACTTTGATAGTTATGTGTTTCGCACCGATTTTGACTTTTGTTCCGATTTCGACTCTACCGTACTGATTTTGACGTTCCGTACCGAATATGACTTCCGTATCGTTTACGTTTAAGTATGAACGATTTTATTACTTTCGTACCGTATAGCAGTTCTAGAACCTTTACCATTTTGGGATTATGTTACGTATCGTATGGTCTAGAATTTGCATTTGATAGTTATTCTATTGTGTTGTATATGTCGTACTGACATTCTCTTCCTGATTAGACGTTTATTTGCGAAGGTATAAAGAAGAACGGTCTTTATTTGATAGTTCTCAGCCTTCCAAGGGTCGTGTCCTGGCGACCTATTTGCTGTTGTTATTGTCAAAATGTTACCTCCAGGATTTGATATTGACTTTCGCCTTATGGCTTTATCGCTCGCCTTCAGCGTTTCAGTCGGGACAACGCCGGTCCAGACTTTAAACTTCTTTTGCTATGTCTATTTTGTTTGGCGATCTTCAATTGTTGTGTTTCCGGAATGTACGTTTGTCGCGTGGACGTGCCGTCCGTGTCTTTTAGTAGTTTCACCATTCTGTGCCGTACCCTATCTTAAATACCTCTCCTTATTCCGCTTGTATCCCGTATCTGTAGTAATAAACCCATTTTTAGTTCACCTGTTTTTTTGTTTGTTTTGAGATACCGAGGGCCTCACCCAAAGTTCTCTTTTACCGTCGCGTGTCTGCAGAGTGTCGTTCCGGGGGTTGCCTTTCCCGCATCTTGGTCTATTGGTAGTATCTCTTCCTAATTCCTGTGCCTTCGACCGTCGTAAGGATCACCGCCGGCCGGGCACACCGTAACTTAACGCGTCTACTCCATTTCCTTTTTGATGCTATCAGTGGTACTGGGCTGTCGGTTGGTCAGGTCTCGGGGCGCGCCTGTGCAGAATCTCGACACCCATGTTTTTTTATTTATCCCTCGTTAATTCCCCGTACCGGCTGAATGCCGAAGGACCGCGTGGTGGTTTTGGTCAAGCGTTTGGTGATGCTGCGTTTGCTGTCGGACATGGTCGCGCACATTCGTCTTCCTTTTTGCCTAGTTGTTGTCGATTTTAACTTGGTTCCTTGTATCGTATGTTATATGTTGTGTTACGCACAGTCCAGTTCCTGGTTTCATAACTCTTGGCTTAACGGTAATTTACAAGTAAATAACCTTTTGTGGTAAGGGAGGAATTGTTACGTTTTTTTTTTTGGTTGTATTTTATCCTTTAATGGTTTATTTTAATTGTCGGAATACGTAATTCGTTTTTGATTAAATTTATGTCGTCTTCCTACTACTACGGCCATCTGGTGTAGAAGTGCTTAAGATTCCTATTACACGCGTTCTGTCTTGCCTAGGTGGGTGTAACGTATACAGGCATTGTCGGGTAGATGGCGTATGTTATTTCATTTAATTAAATTGTTTCCTTAGTTATTGTTAATTTCGTTTTTTTTTAACTTCTTTCGGCCCTGAGTTATGCAACAAATTATTAATAATTATTGTCCATTTTCCTATGGTTATTTGAACCTGTATTTTTGTCGTACGTTTAAAGTATTAGTTGGATCGTTCGCTCTTTTAGCACAATTGTCGTTGTGCGTTTCATGATCAGGCTTGACATGTTAGGCTCTTTCTCCTTTGATTTTTAACGGTCGTTGAGGAAGGTTGGACACGACAGAGCAGAATCATTTCCCTCAGCTTTACTTGAGAATGATGAAGAATTGAGTTTTTATCGTCGATAATCGCTTACGAAAGCGGATTTTATGGGGCTTCTCAAGTATTATTGGTGAATTTTGGCGTTGTACTTCATTCTTACGAGGATATTTTCTTCTGGGCTTGGGAATTGTTTAAGCTGCTGTAAGTATAGTTTCCACGTGTCTAATCGATCTTAATTTGTGTGTTTCAATATTTAAATTTAGCTGCTGGTGTTGGGCCTGACATAAACCCCATTTGAGCATTTTTGATTTTGGGGTTAAGACGTGAGAACCACGTGCTTGTAATCTTACGGTGCCAAGAAATTGATTGCTGGATCTTGCGGTGAAGACATAATTAAGGTACAGATCATGGGATACTGTAGCCTTCATACGCTAATTTTCTGAGATGTCGTTAGCCGAAGATAAGAGAGCAGATTTCTTGTAACGTGTGGATCCGTAGAAGGTATCATGTTTGGTAGCTGTGGATGTGACTTCTTTAAGGTATTGTGACTGTGGAAATTTTCTCTGACATTATCCAGAGGGTAGAGTTTCATTGACTAAACAGTTTAGCTAATTTGTGTCCATATCGTGTAATTTGAACAGTGAATTTCAATTTTCCGGGCGGAATAATTAAATAAGTAATCGTATTTCCTAATTTAACTTCTTGTGGCCTGTGAGCCTTAATGTTTTGAATTAATTAATTTAATGTAGTTTTATTAACATTAGTGACCCCATTTTGGAGGTTACTTTGACATTTTTGGAGACGTTACGTAGCCATTTTAATTTTGAATTTAGAAATTGAGCTAAATTTTGTGGTGTGTAGGGCAGTGTAGCCTCACATCGGTCTTGTGTAAATTCTTGGATGTTAATTAATGCATTTTAGTCTATGTTTGTAATTTATTTTGGTATAATCTCGTAAGAAATTATGGAATTTAATTAATCACTTTTCCTTATGTAAAGCATAGTTAACTAGTGCTATTTGGTTTAATAGAATTAGATATTTTATAACCTAGAGTCTGCACTCTGATGTCGAATAGATTGTCGGTTGCCTCTAATATACAGAGAGTTTATTTTAGTTTTGACGTGTTGCAAATCACGATCAAACTGTTCGACTTTGGAGGGACTCCTGGCAAGTTGCCTTATGACTGTGTGCTTGTAAGAGTACTGTTGGTCAATTAATTTTAATTTTAAGATTGTTTCTTGCGTTTACCATTTTTGAATTTTTAAAATAATGTTATTGTTCGTCATTGATAAATTTTGAACTGTGGATCACCCTGGGTGGCCATTTAGTGTTAATTAACCCTTCAGGAATTTAATATTTGCAACCGAGTTGCGCTTGAGATTTACTTTTCATTGTTTTTTTTTAATTCTTTCGTTCTAAATATCTCTTGGGAATCAGAAATAAGAGTATATAGCCGGTTTGTACGGTAATGGAAATACGCTGTTGATATTGAATTGAATTTTCAATAAACTGATTGTTAAGTTGAATGAACGTGTGTTGGTCTTATTTTCTTATCACCTGGGGAGTTTTATATTGGATCTGGTCCGGGGTCTGAATATCTGTTGGGCTCAGCATATTTTTACGGATAGGCGCCCTGACATCTCAACCTTCGACTTAGTACGGTGTTCGAACTCGCCCTTCTCTGACTGTAGCTGGAGGCAGTGCTGACTCTCATATTTTACATCAACCCTTGGGGAAGTAAGAGGTAAGACTGAGTGTTATAAGTTGGTGATTAGATAAATAGACAAGCGTCCTCCTAAGTATAATAGAAGGTTAATTACCGTGGTGGTGCTTAATTCACTACCTTCTTGGAATTTCTGGGTACCGATTTGGTTAAGGCCTCGGCCATTTTAATTTAATTACAAGAGGGTAGCATTTTCTTATTTTGTTTTTGAATTAATTTTACAGCCGCTAAACCACGAAAGGAAACTGTAATATATATATATATATATACAGGTTATTTTTTTAAATCTTGATGTAGGCTAACTTTTTTATTTGAAAAGATAGACCTATGGTTTCTGAAGCAAAGTTTTAGGAATTAGTCCAAATATGAAAAATGTGTGGAAAAAATAAACGCATTTTTTTAACAATTCCTGATACATCTTGAGATTCTAGACAAAAAAAAAGAGTGCAAGTTTTTGATTAGAGTGGCGGTTTACGAGCTAATAGTGCCTAAACTTTAATACATTTTCCAACATTAAAGGAATAACAAGGAGGCTATGTTTGTCGTCCTGTCATGACATGACAAAAAGTTCTGTGTAATCTTGTATTAAGATGGATCGTATTACATCTCAAGAGAAAATTGAATTAATTTTTTTGCATGTTGGTGGCTTAAGTTTGCGAAAATCTTCCTCTAAACTACAGAAGAATAATGTATTTTCAGCAAGATGATGCATCACCCCATTTTAGTTTAGAAGTTAGAGCCTATCTTGGTATGCTGCTACCTGAGCGTTGGATTGGAATAAGAGGACCAGTAGAGCGGCGGCCCAGATCTTCCGATCTCACTCCTTTAGACTTTTTTTCTCAGGACATCTGAAGAATAAAGTTTATGTTAACGCTCCTGTGTCAATTGATGAATTAAAACTAGCCATACAACGGGAAATTCAAAATATAAACCCTCAAATGTTACATAATGTTCATAGAAATTTTGTTGAACGTATTTTTTGCTGCAGAACCCAAGAAGGAAATCAGTTCGAAAATTTTTTTTTTAAAAATAAACGTTAAGTAATTAATTTTTGTTACTATTGCTATTCTTTTAATGTTGGAAAATAAATTAAGTTTAGGTACTATTAGCTCGTAAACCGCCACTCTAATGAAAAACTTGCACTCTTTTTTTTTATCTAGAAACTCAAGATGTATTAGGAATTGTTAAAAAAATTTGCCATTTAAGAAAATATGTTTTTCTGAAATAGCGCCCAATCTGGCAACAATGCGTTTATTTTTTCCACACATTTTTCTTATTTGGACTAATTCCTAAAACTTTGCTTCAGGAACCATAGGTCTATCTTTTCAAATAAAACAGTTAGCCTATGTCAAGATTTAAAAAAATAACCCTGTATATATATATATATATATTTTAGAACTTGACATTGATGTTTATATATTAAATTACTAAGATATTCTTCCTTAAAGTAAGTAATATTAAAGTGCAGAATAATTTGTAACACCTTGTATCATTTCACCTTCCCGAGGTCTACTCTGACCGAGGTCTAACCTTTATTGCTCAAGACAAAGTTGTCTGTGAACGACCCCATGCCGTGAAATATGTATCCCTGTTCCACCTAAACTAGGATTATATGTGAGACAACTAGCGCTGGTCGCATAATACCAAGGGCCATGGCAAGGCGAATGAACACATACACATTTTAGGCTTAAATTTCCCTTATCTTTCGTTTCCTTTCTTATTTTTTTTATATCGCGCTGGAAGTTATGCTCTCTCGTTTTGTATCATTTTCTTTTCCTCTTTCTTTACATTGTTTTTTCCACTTTGGCGGTAACTTGCGCACACTATTTTAGCAATTTACAACACAACCAACATTAACTTCCGAATGGTATTTAGTGTCTAAACAAAACGTATGATGCGACTTTATGACGGGTAAATCAATATGAATGGAAATAAGAATTGCTCTGAGACACAGTATTATTTCGTCCTTAAATAATCGCAAACATTTTACTGTCTTTAAATAAATATATCACATTATTCAGAAGCATAATAAGAAACATATAGACAAAGTGTACTTACCCTTTCCGGAACAGTCTAAATACATAAAATATAAAAGTTACATACATAAACACATAATCAGTTACCATAAAAATATAGTCGGTAAGTATAAACCTGTCGAATAAATTTAGCCGAATTGCGACACATGATTTTCAATGTCAATGTCACACTACTGTTTTATTTATTTAAAGAATAAAATGAAAATGTATATGTTAATCATAATCTCTACGAAAAACATATTTTAAATAAACTTTCGATTGCAATAGAGATTGCAACAAAGCTATTTAGGAAGACTTTTAAGTATAGTTTATTTCAAATTATAAGAATATAACTTTGAACGACTCTAATGCTTTTATTGCACCACCTTCTGTGACTGCAATTATTATACCTGGTCTTCTTATTGAACAGGTACGGTTTATCCATTTGCAACGTATGAATCTAGTTATTGCTGCAGGTGGTGCAATAAAAGCATTAGAGCCGTTCAAAGTTATATTCTTATAATTTTAAATAAACTATACCAACTTTTTAAACCTCATTTGAATTCTATTTCAAAATAGGTAGTTAATGTATATCATAGGTATATGTAATGATCATGATGCTGAAAGTATGAAAAATTTGCTATACATAATACATTTTCCAAATTTTTCCAAACCCTTCACATAAGTTAGAAATCGTTTGTTCATGCTTAAACGTTTTTCGAAGAATTACATATTTTCATGTTATAGTATGAATATATTTTCCTTCAGTTTTAAAATATCTTAGTAAATCTATATCACCTAATAAATCATTGTACACTCATAATTAAAACAATAACATCACTTTAAAACCCATACATAAACGCAGGGACTGAAATTATTGACATTATATTTATTGATCCGATATTGTTACCGGTTAATTCCTATAGCTTGTGCTCGAATTATTGAAACATAGGTTTACTACTGAGTACTGATCAGACATCTGAAACCAATTTAGCAGAATACATTCCAGTTGTGCAGCATTTAATAAGATAAAGTTTAGATTAATCTAAGTTCATAGAAATATTACGGTTGTATCAGATATATATATAGTACAGTAACCTAACCCCTAAAATATTTTCTATATTTCTTATTTAAAGATTTTTTCTACTAAGATTGTTTTGATTTGTGTTACTGCTATCTTGATAATTATAATATTGCACTCATTTTAATTATTTTCATATTTTCAGAATTTATTAATTGCATTTATGAGGTTGGAAAGATACTACAAACTAATTTACATATTTTGTAGGTCTTGGCTTATAATATAAAATGGCGATTTCAAGTCTTTCTTTTGGGCAATAGAGAAAATATATTGAAAAATGTTTATTATATTTTTCTATTATCTCTATTATTTTTCAGTACTAAAGATTATTGTTTGTTAACATATGAATAATGTTACAGCAATGTTCTTCTATTAATTTCTTATATTTGTTCGGGGTTAATTTAACTACCTTTGCAGCTATTTTGGTCAATAGCACCTGGATCATCTTGTATCTTTATATTAGGCTTATTTCAGCATGAAGAATTAGTAAATATATTTATTATAACTATAATTACATTAAATAAAAGAGTTATGACTAATAAAGTTTAAATTAATTAATTAATTCATTTATTCATTCAATACAGGTAGTTTTGTTTATATTAGCCGGGGTACGTAAAAATTATTAAATCAATTTTTCAAAATTTACTTAGAATCAGAACTATTAAGAGCCAAGGTTTTGAATCTAAAAGAGTCTATCCAGTGTTTTTTATGTGGTTGAGAAGTGAGAACAATATAAAAATTATAGAAACTCATTGAAATTTTGAACTTGTCTGCACCCTATTTTAATATGCGATGTTGGGGTGCACTAAGTCTTCCATATCTTTGATATTGCATCTTCCCCTCGTCCAAGAGGAACGCAGATGTAATATCTCAATAGAAAATATTGATTTTGTGAAACTAATTTATTTCACTGATCACTACTAGACGCGAACCGAAATATGCTTGAGCTTTTAATAAAAAGCAGAAATTATGTGTATATATAGACAGAATAGAATAGCACATTAGAGATCATTTCTATAAATATCCCTACCGGAATATTAACTTAAAGTCATTTAGTTATATTTCTAAGCCTTTTTATGTACATTTTGAACAGATTTATAAGAATATTGAATTATTAGTTTTATTTTATATATATTAAGTATTTTCTGCAGATATTAAAACATATTCTAATTTTTTTTATTAAATTTAGAATACCAGAGATATCTGAAGAATGCAAAGCCGGAAACGGTAACAGAGAAAAGTATGTTATGCTATAGTAAAGAAGAGAAGTAATGAAATAAGCATAAGCATCTTGTAGAGTATTATTCCAGCTAGTTTTATCAGAACTTTTCAGAAGAAGTTTAATTTCTATATATCAATCACATTAATTTGTTGAGTTTCTTTGAAGAAATAGTAAAATTATTATTGGATAAAAAAATGATAAATAATTATGTGCGTCATTATTATTTTTAAATAAATTTTGCATCCGTCTTGCTTTGATTTATGTAATTTTGTTCTATTCGAGTTTCTAACAATAAGGATAGGCAACTTATAAAAATAAATTATTTGCAGGAATAAGTAAAAACTTTTATCTTTAGTTAATGATTAATTTTGTAACAAATATTAACTACATATTACTAATTTATTAAATATTAAATACTATATATATACTAGCTGACCCGGCAAACGTTGTTTTGCCATATAAATTATTTCTAATAAATATTTTGGTAGTCTAACAAAAAATAAGTAACTTATTGTAAGTGTGTGGGGATGTGGTATATGACTGAAAGAGGAATGGAGCGCTGTGAACGATGATGGTGTATAAAAATAACAAAACACCAAACATTCATTTGAATTCATTGTACTTTTATTATCTTAACTAATAAATTTCTAATTACATCTCTATCACAAATAATGACAATTGAAAAAAAACTTTGTCAGTCTCTTAGAGCAATGGAGTGTACAATACTTTTAGTGAGTCCATCTTTAGCCAACCCATACAAACTGGATAGTTTACCCACACGAGAACATGCCACGTATAATTGTCCGTGTGAAAAACACGGTGTGCCCAAATCTAAGCCACAAACAGACATCGTTTGGCCTTGATGAGAATATACTTAATATGAGAGTTGCACTGAGAAAGTAAAATGATAAGTATAAGCGTCACTGCTACGATCGACGCACAATCAATAATAATGGCCGAAAACGGTTTAGGCCCTAAACTTTAGTGATTGAGAGAAATCTTATTGTGTGAGAAAGACAGGAGACGGCTTCGTTCTCATCACTACTCTGTGCTATTTACGGGGTGAGAAGTGACACCGGTAGACGCCTGGCGGGAATAACTGATCGAGTGGTAACTGATCAATTATCGACCGCCGAGAGTAGAAAATTATTAAAGTACTAATATCGATATTAAAAAATGGGGGTTGGTGGTAGAAGGGTGAAAATTTAGGGTTGTGTGTATCTTTTAATGCCGAATCATAAAAAAATTAAAATACAAAATTTTGTACAAAAAACAAAAAAAATTTTTTTGGGGTGGACCACCCTTATCACTTAGGGGTATGAAAAATAGTTTAGGTCCTATTCTCAGACCTGCTGAATATACACACAAAATTTCATAAGAATCGGTCAAGCCGTTTCGCAGGAGTTTTGTGACAAACACTGTGACACGACAATTTTATATATTAGATATATTCATATTATGAAAATGCATAATTAAAATTCGGCCATTACAAAGTTTTTAATCAAAATTTGAATTTAGAAAAGTTGTTAGAATTTCGAGTCCAGACTGTGGTATTCTATATCTACATGAAAATACAATACCCACTTCAAGGTAAATAGAGGATTAATATAGAATTTAAAAAGTTACTTGTGGGCACCACGTGACTTTCCTAGAAGAATGTGCATTTCAAATTATACAAAAGTTATTCCAAATTAAGTGTCAAAAACTTCTTCATAAAAAAATAAATCTGTGAGTAAAAATGTAATTTGCGGTCCAAGTTTTGAAAATTTTTGTATACGAAAAATATTCAAAATCAAGTTTTAAATACATATGTCTATACTCATAATGTATCGCCTAGAAAGTATTACATGTGAGATATAAAACTGTTTTTCGGTAAAAGACCTACTTCCGGTAGAAATTTCGAAAAATTGGTTTGCTAAAGAAAAGGCAAGAGAGGATAAAAAGAAATAGATATCATATTTCGCACACATAATGTAAATTGAAATTAAAATATAGATTTATAGATTTACTATAAGAATATATACTTTTATTAACATTTTGTATAGGTACTTAATTCCTTCCATGTTCTAATTTATTTATGATTTCTTGTACTGGACAAACTATGATTACTGACTACTCTTATTCTTAACCATATCAGATAAAATTCTGTAATAAAAACTGCAAGTTGTTCATAGAAACTAGCATTAAAATATATAATATTTCAGCTGTTAGTAATGAAACGTTTAAGTTAAAACTAAAGGGGTTTTAAAAAGAAATGTTACTATTCTTTTCAAGAATTTAATTCTGATTGTTAATATTGAAATACAAACATATTTTAAGTCGTGTATGTGTCATAAAGAACATTTAAAAATATTAGTACTTCGTTTAAAATATGTGATGTGAAATTGCTAACAAATTACTATTGGTGTTATATATTTTCTTTAGCTGCCTCTCTGAATGTCGGTTTTGTGGTGATTTTCTTCATTACCTGGCAAATGAGAAGAGAAAAAACTGAATTAAGAAGCGTAATGTTAACTCATGTATTTGCAAATTATGTCATTCGTTTTTAAAATTGGTTAAAAATTTATTAGTTTGGTTGACGGTAACAATTTTATTATGGTCCAGAATGGTACATTCAACTTCACACTTAACGATTACGTTATGTATATTAACTTTACGTCCTATTTTCATTGTGAAGCAGGATAGTGTAGTCCATAACAGCTATCACTGTGAAGATCAAACAAGATTGTCAAATTCCTGCCGATTATATTTTGGATTTTTTAGGACTACTGATGAAGTTTGAATCGAAATCGAATTTTGCCATTATTTCGTCAACTATAAGGTTTAAACAAATCTATAAAGAATTCATATGTATTCAAAATTAACTTTATTTATTTATTATGAAAGTTTTTCGAAATTCCTACCGGAAGTAGGCCTTTTACTCTTATCGAAAATCAGTTTTTTGCTAATATATCGCAAGTCATGCTTTTTAGACAGGTACGTTACGAATACAAACGTATTTAGAAGAACTTAATTTTGAATACCTTTTGTATAAACAAATTTTTAAAATTAGGACTGGAAGTAACACTTTTACTCTAATCGAATAGCGATTTTTGCTAAATATGTCGTAAATTATGCATTCAATATACATTTATCGAAAGTACAAACGTATTTAGAGCTGGATTTGGAATATTATTTGTATAAATAAAATTTCAAAATTCGGACCGGAAGTAATACTTTTACTCTTAGCGAGTAGCACTGTTTTGAATGTCTCGCAAAGTATCCATTCTATAGAGATTTATTAAGAGAATAGAAGTACTTATAATAGGGTTTTGTATACTTTTTTTTATTAAATATTGCTTTTTGTTCTAAGAAGATAAAACTATTTAAAATAATTTAGAACAATGTTGTATAATTTGAAGCGCTCATACGTATGATGGCCACACCTCATTAGTTTTGTTTTTTACATATGAACCTACACTACTAAACCAAAGCCTAACGCAATACACATTTTGAACTAACTACATTAACATAGGTATACTTTTGTGGACGTCAGACAATTCAACGGCATAAAAGGAGACAGATGGATAAATGATATAAAAGTAATGAAGATATCGCGAAAATTAATTAAAATGGCAATAGATAACCCACAGACTGTTGTAAACACCTGGGAAAGAAATACAGCAACGAAAGAAAAAAAAGAAATTAGGCGCTGTTAACAGCGTTGTTTGACAGTTGACGTTGCTGGCGACAATAATATAATCAAACAAGTAGGCACAAACAGAAGCTTCGGAATGAATAATAAATATAATAACCCAGGAAGTGAAAAATCACAAAATTAGCGAAGAGCACAAAGTACATGACGTGTAACAGAGCTATAGCAAAGAAACATGAAAATATAACATTAAACAAACACAAATTGTAAGAAATTGAAAGTTTTATATACCTGGAAAGAGTAATAAACAGAACTTATGACAGGACCACGAAAATTGCTAACAGAATATTAAAATCAGTAAATATATAGTAAAATCTACTACTAAAAAAACAGAAAGAAGATGAAGTGTTTAAAAGACTAGTAGCAAACTAAGCCGCAGAAACAATGACACAAACAAACACTATGATAAACTAAGAGCACTAGGAAGAACACTCATCAGGATGAAACATAAAAAAAGGCAGAATGGACACATTTGCTAAAAAAAAGACAGTATCAGTGATACAAGCCATCCCTAAGTGAAAACCAGCAGGAAAGAGACCGAAAGGCATAACACGAAGACCAGATCAGAGACGACATAAAGAAACTAGTGATCCCAGGATGAAGATAAGTAATGAAAAAGAGTATGGAGGTAAGTAACAGGCAGAGCTAGAACGCATGTAGAAGAAAAAAAAGAAGTAAGATGGGCTGATCACCCACAAGAAAGTGATTATGTGAACTCACAGGTTATATATACATAATCAATTTTTTCATTTTCACTTTTAATTAAACATTTTGCGTCGATATTATTTGTGTGCTTTAACTAGATGTCATTTATAATAAATCACGATCTTCTGATGGAAGTACATGATAAATAGCGACTGCTTTATGTCCAAATATTTACATATTCACTTTTAATTACGCATTTTGCGTTTGCATCTTTCTATGTTTATCACTCGTTGTCATTAAATGCATAGGCGGGCATTGTCTGTCCTGTAAACAAGTTGGATGTCATTTTACTTTCTTATACGTAGTATAAGGAAGTATTGTGATGATGAAAATTATCGATCTCGAGATTTTTGCAGATGTCCACGTTTTGTCCCCTGATACCGAAAAAGTGGTTTTTAAAAAAATTTCTGTCTGTCTGTCTGTCTGTCTGTCTGTCTGTCTGTCTGTCTGTGACCACGATAGCGGTCAAACCGCTGTAGATATCAATTCCAAATTTTGTATTTACGTGTATAATCTCCCTCTTGAGATCTGATTAGTTTTTCAGTAAAATCGGTAGACCGGAAGTAGCAGTTTACTTCAGTGAAAAATTTGAATTTTGCTAATATTTCGTCAATTACTAAGTTTAAACAAATTTATAAAGAATTGAAATGTACTCAAAATTAAATTTGAGACAAATTATCTTAAAGAGGTCTTTCGAAATTCCAACCGGAAGTAGGTCTTTTACTCTTATCGAAAATCAGTTTTTTGCCAATATTTTGCAAGTCATGCTTTTTAGACAGGTACGCTACGAATATAAAAGTATTTAGAACTTAATTTGCAATATCTTTTGTATAAGAGAAATTTTCAAAATTCGGACCGGAAGTACCACTTTAACTCTTACCGAATAGCGATTTTTTGCAGATATGTCGTAAATTATGCCTTCTATATATATTTATTAAGAGTACAAAAGTATTTAGAGTTGAATTTGCAATATTTTTTGTATACATGAAATTTCAAAATTCGGACCGGAAGTGGCACTTTTACTCTTAGCGAGTAGCACTTTTTTTCGAATATCTTGCAAAGTATGCATTCTATAGCGATTTATTAAGAGAATGAAAGTACTTAGAATAGGATTTTGAATAAGTTTTGTATAAAAAAATTCTTAAAATTGTATAATTTGAAACGCTAATACGTATAAGAAAGTCGTGTGGTGGCCACACCTCATTTTTTGTTATTAATTTACTATCATCTTTAATCATTATAGTCTCTAACGTCATGATTACCTTAATTGTATTAAAATGTATAGATACGTAGATACAAGATTGAACTAAGTTCACTATTTCTTTAAATAAACTCAACAAGGAACGAATTATAGAAGTCTTTTGTGATACAGGAAAACTAAGAAATTTTGTATAAAAAAATTAAAACCATAAAAAGTAAGTAGTATGGTCGTCATATATCTATAACATAAAATTTATTGAGTTGTTCACTTTTTTTATTTCATAAAATAATAAAATTTAAATATTTAATTAATCTAATAATTTATAAGGAATTTATTTGATCATGTTTTTTTCTCTTTGCTGTCTAATAATAACGGTCATACGGTTATAAATAATATGGAGTTCAGTGAACGTGGAACATTTATTCTTTTGCTTCGCTTTTATTTCTTTTTTTCCCTTCTTTTTCGTCTGAAAATAAATTATTGTAATTTATTATAATGAAGCTCTCGCTATTATTAGGGGTTGTAGCGGCGATCAAACAGAAACCACTTTTAAGGGTTCGTACAACCGAGGGTATAACGGACACAAAATTCAAATAGGAATAAGTAAAATAAATTTCGAGTTTTACTTAGAGTAGTCGAAGATTAATGCGCAGCATCTGATTGTGTCATCCTAATTTACTTTACCTTCTCATCGTTGCAAGATAAAGGGCAAACACAACGGCCCTCGGTGCCACCGTCAGTCTCGCAAGTCGAGTAAAAATCACACTTTTTATTTTCGCAGTCATCTGGAAAAAATCGCTTTTATTATTAAAAAAAAAAGACGGAAAGAGAGAAAAGGACAAGATCAAGTATGATAATTGATGACGTACTACAAGGACCGTCGTAGAGGACCCTGATTTCACGGCGATGTTTGCAAGCCTCCTGTCGTAGCTTGCACTCGTTACCATAAGAGATTCCATCTGAGCCGCAGACAGGTTCGAACTCCTCTGGGCAAGGAGTACATTCGCAGTGTGCACTGTTTGATCGTTCGACACAGATGGCCCCAAATGGGCACTGATGGTTGGTGCAAGGTCCCATGTCACCGCAGACTCCTGTATACGCTACTTCGATTGGTGTACGGGTTAGGCACGCTGACCTTTTTAGTTCACATTCTGAAGGAAATGTACGGCCGTCCTTAGTACAGACGGGCCTCATTATGTGCTCGCATGTTGGTGGACATTCGCATCTTGCTATGCCGTACTTGTTTATTGTGCATTCTTCACCGAATACACAATGCACGCTCGTGCATGGATTTATACCTGTTTTAATTAAATTAGATTTATATATTACTTGTTAATTGCAATACAGTCTATTGACATCAAATATTATCGTGAATACTTGGGAAATACCTGTCAGAACTTTTACAAAGAAAGTAGAGAAGAACGAAAAAAGAAAGGAAAGTAAATTTGTGTTGAAATTGGAAGTTATTGCTTGTTACGTGCGCGCGGTAAAGCCTTATTAATTCGGAATTTAATGATTTGGAAATACCCTTGTGCTTTTTTAACAATAAAAAATATTTCAATAATCTGTTTTTTGTATTTTATAGGATTTATTATTTATGCTAACTTTTATTTTCATTTTTATTAATCGAGAATTTTTTCTGGAAAGAAACTTTCTCATGTTAGAAAAAATCTAACATATATACATCTACATTGTTTATGTCAATATAAAACAAATATAAAATAAGGAATCAAATTCTTGTAAAAGAAACCGAAAAACGATTATTTTAACTTCATTTAAGTATTCAAAAATTGATTGATATGGTTTTTCTAGTATTCATATTATTTTCCTAATCTTGTTTTATCTAGTTGTACAACATTGTTCAAAAGCTGCTTTACGATTAATTAAAGAACATTGATATTAATAACGGTATGCAAAATTTCAAATTCCTGCCAATGTAACTGGTGAGTGGTGAAGGAGATGTATATTTAAGTGTTGATTAATACTTGACCATTTTGAAAGTGCAACTACTTCAGTTGTAATTCTAATATTTAGAGAAGAATTTGAAAATAAGAAATCAATTATTTGATAATTTTTTGAATAATTAAATATAATCAATTCAATATAAATCAAATGAATTAACCTGGTGCGTAAATGTGTATATTTAAATTTATTTTCGTAAATTTTAAGAAAGAAAATGGACAGTTTTTATAAAGCAATGTAAACTACAAGACAATTAAACAAAGTAAATATATAGATACATATACAATTTCAATTTATCTGATATAAACAAAACAAAACTGAGGTTTCATATCTGTTTCCATTGCTGTTGATAATGCGCTCTTTTTGTATTTGCCATTTCGTGACATTTTTAGATATGTTGTCCAAAATTTGTAATATGTTTGTTTTACTGAATTCAGAGTGGTGTTTTTGATGTTTGTTAGCGATCTAGCCATTACAAATCTGATGTTTGACAGACTTTTATAATTAGTGATTGTCAAAATACTCTTTGATTTAAATTAATGATAGATACTGAGATCTTTGGTCCATTGTGTGGCAATTATCTGATGAAGGAAATAAATATTTCCGAAACGTTATAAGCTACAATATAGTGTTTTCTTTATACCTACCCATACATTCTGTTTTCGGAGTTACGAAACAGTAATTAAACTGGTTTATTAGATACATATATATAAATCAAGAAATGGAAATAACGCGGATACATGAAATAACAAGAAAGAGAATAATAACGGGTAAATTCCGCTGTAGAGCAACCGTAGACACGTGTTTCTGACTCATAGGTCATCGTCAGTACGGTGTAGTCAAGGAATAAGGTGGGATAACCTTGGAGATATAAGCTACACGGAAGACCATCCATCAGGTGACAGACCGCCATTTGTAGCTTCGGTTAGAAGAGCCTCGGTTTTGAGGATTCACATCCAACTAATATAAAATATGTATATATATCTGGACCTGAGTCTTAAAAAGGCCGATCTCCATTCACAGTGTTCTGAGATATTAATTGCGCAACATTTAAAAACAATTTGACTATAATTTTAAGTGTGTGAATAATTATTTTCAAGTAATTAATATCGACAAAACACTTCAAAATATTGTATATTTTTTTAAAATTATGTTGTTGATTAAAAAAAAAGAAATTTTATGATTTAGATGGAGATTGGCCCTTTTATTCATTATTGTCATGGGAAATAGTACCCACTTTTTTAGCTTTTTTATGAAGTGGGGTAAAAGAATAACCAAAAAAAAAAAATTACAAAACTGTCTCTATTTAATAGGTAAACTTTTAAATTTATTTGAACTAATTATAAAATTTAGTAGAAAAAATAAACGAAACTTAATTCTATATAAAAGTTTTTGAACATTCCAGACATTTTTACAATCAACAAAACTTTAAAATTCATTGTCTGAAGCAGTGAAATCTTCAGGATTCATAGTAGACGAACTTTGAAGGCTTTGAGAAAATAGCTTATTGTAATCACTAACATAAGGCAAAAGGTTTCGTAAATTATTATACTTTTTAAATCAGCTATCGGTAATGGTTGATCGTGCAGAGATTTCAATTCAAAATCACTGTGGTTTTGTCGAGTTCTTAACGATCTTCTTCTTAAATCAACTTTTTTAAATTCCCCACCGCTGAAGTCCGTTTTATAAGAAAACTGAAGTTCTTGATCTTGCTGAAATTTCATCCACTTAATTTTAAGCCATGGGATTGCGTTTCTTTCATCATCTTTTTTTTTATGGACTAGAGAAGATTTAAGGAAAGTCCCATAATTTATAAACTCATTTTGAGACATCTCAATCACGCTCATAGGCTTTTTTTCTATACACAGATGTTTTAATAAAATTAATCCAATCATGTGGAACTTTTATAAACATTGTTGTCTTCTTCTTGGCTCGTTCAATAGCGGCATGAATGGTGTCAACCTCTATGTGAGTGTGGCCTGGTTTCATAAACTTATGGTTTATCTCAGCACTTGTACTGGTTGATGGAAGTTCCTTTAAAATATAACAAAACATTATGGCCATATAAATATTTATACTTTTGCCTGAACAAGAACCGCTGTAAAAATTCAAAGTTTGAATTTTAGTTGAATACAAGGACAATATAAATTTTCTTATGCAGGAAGTAATTTCTTGTCCACCATGACCCCCTATCGTTTCGTTCCACAAAATGCATGTTACCTCATTGCCATCTGTATCTGTTTTGTATGCTGTTAGATTATAGGTCCATAGCTGTCTTTTGTAAAAAGATACGCCGTTTCTTAAATATGGTGTTGCGAGACATTTTTCCAAATCGAAAGAGATTGATACAAAACTAGGATCTACTTTGCTTTTCTCTTTGTCCTCAGCCTTACATTTATATGCTTTTTTGGCCAAATCTAAGTGTTCTTTTTTTTAATTGTATCCTCTCCTTTTCTTTATTTTATTCCTCTGCTGGATTAGTACAGCTGTCAATCGATTTAATTGTCAGATTACAGAGTACAAGATAATGAAATATTCATAACACTATAATAGGTAATACCAAAATATTATAGCTACTACTTCTTTTTTTTTTTATTGCAACTTACCTTGAGTTTTCTTCTCACCACAATTAAGTAAAGATAGAAGTCGTTTGGTTCTTTCAGAATACATTTTAATAAAAAGTCAAAAACGGCACCGTGTGGTACACACATTTTTAAGTTATGTTTAATCAAGGGGCCAATCTCCATTCATTATTTTGTTGCGGTTGTTGCTAATTATTGTGTGAGAAGAGCGAATTTCCATGTCAGTTGGACATTGGCTATTTTGGTTCTTAACGGTTTTGGATATAAGCCCTACACTTAAAATGATATATCATGCACCCTTAGCAACTAGGGAAAGATAGTATTGGAGATATCTCAAAATCGATGAAAGTGGAGACTGGCCTTTTTAAAACTCAGGTCCAGATATATATATATACATGCCTGTGGCTACTAAGACATATTTAACACTATTATTTTGATTTTACAGTTTGCATCGATATTATTGTGTTGTGATGCTAAATTCCCTCATGTATTGCTAAATCAATACGTTTAGTAATACTACATTAACAATAGCGATAGTTCTATTATTAACTGTGTACATTTTCAATTTCTACAGTTCAAACTTTTACTTTTAAATTATATAGTCAATGAAATTTAATTGACATCTTATTGTCCAATTTAATTTGTCATTTATGCCTCTACGGCCACGAAAAACGTTCATTTTTAATACATTTGATGTATATTAGCAAAGAATTTTAATATATTTTATATATATACAAAGGAAAATAATTAACGACCGAACCAAGTAAAGCAGAGATAATAAGATCGGGTTAGCGGTCTGTATGGAAAACGACTTTTTTTGTCAAATTCTCAATATTTCGCAATTTATTTTTTATTGCATCTTCAGGAGAATAAACTAAATCGTTGTTAAATGAAACAAATACACATAATGACGTTAAACAGCGTGTCTATACATACACACATTTTTATGTCTATACATACACACATTTTTATGTATAAACACGCTGTTTAACGCCATTATGTGTATTTGTTTCATTTAACAACGATTTTGTTTATTCCCCTGAAGATACAATAAAAAATAGATTGCGAAATATTGAGATTTAGACAAAAAAGTCGATATTATTATCTCTGCTTTATATATATATATATATATAGCTGAACCTAGGCCATTTTGATAGGATTACATGGGTAATATCGATTGTCCTATGCTTATTTGCTTTCATTTACATTTATACATGACTATTTGACATTCTATATTGTTATATTATCAACAGTTCTACTCTTAATTTTTCTTTACATAGTTGCGTCGTTGTTATTTGTATATTTGGATTGACTGAACAGTTTGTGGTAGACCCCAAGCCTTTTGATGTAACTATATAAGTAATCTCGACTGTCCTATGCTTACTGATAACATTTTCATTTATACATTTTGATTTACATTTTATATTTGTCATTGTTTTCTAATTGACAACCAGTTGTCATATTGTTATTACTTTTAATTCATTGTATGCCACTACTACCAAGAAGATTTTCAATTTTTCAATACATTTGTATAATTGGCAAAGAATTGTAATATATTATATATATATATATATATATATATATATATATATATATATATATATAAATCGCCCCTATTCTAGACATTTTATATAATTAATATATTTCTATTTCATATTCTATCTTTCAATGTTACACCAAATTTATTTTATATTACATAAAACTAATTCGGATTAAAACATATTTATTTATATATTAAAATTGTGGAAGTTTGTATCTTCATAACATATATATTGTTATAATTAATTATTTTTCTAATGCAAAATATATAAACTTTATAAATTAAATCTTTCACCTATCCCTTAAAAAATTTCACAACATCATTGTCATGATAAGAACAACAATCAAACTAAAATCTAATATTAACACAAATATGTATTAGATTCAAGAATTAATCTTGCACACAAATAAAACCATAATAATAATAATATCTTCATACAATAACAAAATCAAAACACAATGGAAGCTTTTAAGGCTATATTCAAATTTATGATTTTCTTCTCGAAAACTTCAATTTATCTGTTATCGTAAATTAAAGCTTACGACGAATACAAAATATGTTTTGGATCAATTCGTTTAAGAATTATATTAAAACAATGAAGAAATTGCTGATTTTCTAAAATTGCTTTTTAAGAATTCGTATCGCAATGACAAAATGAATAAAATCGTATATCAAGATATAAAAAATCAGTTTTGCATATTATTATTATTATATTGTAAATAATTCAATAATGTACTTATAAAAATAAATTATTCGTGTTACTATAACAAACCTTGAGTAGGTAAATTCACGTAACTTATTTTGGGAAACGTATATGTACATACAATAATAGTAAATATAAAGATTAACTTACAAAAGTTGCTCAAACTATCTGGAATGGTAATTATATATACACACTTCTAATTACACTGGCCAACAAATTTCAACTTTTGATTTTGCCATCAAATAATTTATACGAATTTCAATAGAAAACATATAAACATTTATTTTAATAAAAGGTAGAACGTAAAGTTAGCTCGATTTTTTATTGTATTACAATGAAAAGGTTTTTTAGATTAGATCATAATTTAATGTATATTTCAAATTATTATAATTAGAAATGTAAAGTAATATTGCTCTGTCTCTTATAAACAACATCTACAGCATCTCTTCTTAACGTCCAACAGTAATCTGCTAACATAATAGGATTCCATTTCCCCTGATACCGTTTTTCCATTCCCATGATGTCTTGGTGGAAGCGCTCACCGTGTTCATCGCTAACGTCGCCCATATTTTCCGGAAAAAAATCCAAGTGAGAATGTAGAATGTGCACTTTAAGGGACATATTACAGCCAGCAGCGTGAAATGCTTGTATCATATCCATTACTAAAGTTTTATAGTTGTCAGCTTTTTTGTTTCCCAAGAAATTCGTGAAAACTTGTACCATGGAGCGCCAAGCTGTTTTTTCCTTCGCTGTTAATTTGGTTTCAAAGATTTCATCATTTACTATTTCTCGTATCTGAGGTCCAACAAAAATACCTTCTTTCAGTTTTCCTTCTGTTATTTTTGGAAACTTTTCACGAAGGTATCTAAAACCGTCACCTTCGCGGTCCACTGCCTTTACAAAATTTTTCATGAGCCCAAGTTTCACGTGGAGAGGTGGTATTATGATCTTTTCTTTTTCTACTAGAGGCTGATGTTGTACATTGTCTTTTCCTGGTATAAACTGTTGTCGTAGTGGCCACTCTTGCTTATGGTAATGTTTTTCCCTGTCACGACTGTCCCAAAGACAGAAGAAGCAACAGTATTTGGTGTAACCAGATTGCATACCCAAAATAATTGCAATTACTTTAAAATCTGCACAAATATTCCAGGAATAGTCTTTGTACTTTATCTTTTCTAATAAAATTTTCAGATTTTCGTAAGTTTCTTTCATAGAAACAGCATAACCTATCGGAATAGCAGGATAATGGTTTCCATTATGCAACAAAACTGCTTTTAGGCTGGTCTTTGATGAGTCTATGAATAATCTCCAAGAACTGGGATCATGATGTATTCCAAAAGCTTCAGAAAGTTTATAAATATTATTGCAGTAGACCAGATTACCGGCCATACTATAAAAATCAACAATATTTTCATGTCTGCTGCGAAAAATACTTATTCTTGTGTCCTTTGCTAAGAGATTCCATTGCTGTAGTCGCGACCCAAGAAGTTCTGCTTGTGATTTTGATAAATTCAAATCCCGCACCAAGTCATTTAATTCAAACTGAGTAATTAAATGTGGTTCGTTTGATGTAGATGGAATAAAATCAGGGTCACTTGATTTTTCATTACCTTCAAAGCTAGTGTCGCTATCGGTAGCTATTGTACTCTCCTCGCTTTCTTTGTGAATTGGCGGTCGTGGAACAGGATGCTGTTCATCATGGGGTCGAGGTTTCTGAGCTGACTCAGTTTCCACATAATTATATTTTCTTTTCTTACGGGTGTTAAGTCCTGCAGTTTTGTTAAGGCAAAAATAGCAATCTTCAAGATGATTCTTTTGTTCTTTCCATCGCATAGGCATGGCGAACGGTAAAGAATGTCGTTGTCCACATAACCAATCTCGCAAATATCTGCTGCATGTAGTACATATTACATGTGGAACCCACTGTTTGTCCTGATTTTTGACGGTCATATCGAAGTAAAGTTCATAGGCCCGGCAAATGTTCAGACTTAACTTTTCACTCTGGCCTAGTGGGGTAAATTTACCACATACGTAACAAAAGTTATTTGGATTACTTCTACACGAACGAGGCATGACTGTGTCTTTAAAGATGGAACTAAATTATCTCAATTTTTAATTTCGTTATTAAAAATTCTCATTCACGGCTTTATGCTGTGCTAGCGCTAGTGGTATTTCAGTCAAAGATGTATCTCTTATATAGTATGTATCTGCTTATCCCCTCCCTAAGTCCTATCAACCAACCAGATTAAAGCATAACACTGCAAACTTGAACATTCTTGAGGAAACGAGTCAAGTCACGTCTGCAACAAGTCTCGACCTGCATTTTCTCTGTAACCAGAGCTAAGCCAATACTGCCGCTTTTCGAATCATTTTTACTTTATATATGCTGTTCAATTTCATTAGTTACTAACTTAGGGTAAAAACCTTGTTGGCCAGTGTTATTATATTTGTTATATATGTATAGAATAAATACTGAGAAAATATTTTTGATCAAATAATTTACACAATCTTTGGAAGTAGAACTAATTTTTATTTCGAATACATATTGAATATTAACAACAACTTAGTGTTCTCGTAAAGACATTAATTTAAAAAAACATAAAGAAATCAATATAGGAATTTATATAATTTAATAAATGTTATTACCATATGAACTGAGCAAATTTAACGGTATGCAACTCGTCAAGATTGCAACAATCTTACCATCCCCACACCCTACCGCGCTACAAATTATTTTTCTATGCTGAAATTGTTACTTACTCTTAATGATAAGCTACTCAACATATGCATATACTTTGCTGTTGAACTCTATGCCATAAATTACATAATATATATCAGCCAACTTAATTAAGTATATCAGAAGAACATGTAATCAACAAATGAAATTGTCTGACTATGATTATATGATCGTAGTATGTAGGTATGATCAGAGAGTTTTGTTATTTCTCAATGCTATACAAATATGTACATACAACCTATACTTTTGCCATTTGTCATTATAAAATAAATTATAAAATAAAAACGAATCAATAGTGATTAATCTGTCTGTCAGGGTGGATATCCTCCAAATTTTGTCTTAAATGTAGTATTATAATAACAGTAAGTAAAAGCCAGTTCCAAACTTGTTTAATGTTTAATACTTAATGAATACACGAAATATGAACAGTTGTTTCATAAAGATTGAACATTACATAGTTATATATATATATATATATATATATATATATATATATATATATATACATTTATTTGGTTCTTTACCACAATATTCTATTTAGATTTGTTTTCTTTCTTGGGTATGTGGTTTTATTTTTTTATCCGAAAATCTTCAAAACATTCTTAAACCATATAGTATTACAATTGCAAATAAAAACAATAATAATTTACAATATCTCTGGTCTAAAGTAAAAGCAGAAACACCAAAAGATCAACAAACAAACCTTGTATATCAAATACCTTGCAAGGAATGCAAAAGCGTTTACATCGGTCAAACAAAGCAATATTTAAAAAGCCGAATGAACGGACACAAATACTGCAAAAACAGCACTGCACTAAAAAAACATAGTACTAACACAGGCCATGAATTTGACTTCAATAACGTGAAAATTTTAGATAAAGAACGCAACCAAAAGGCTAGAGATATATTAGAAATGATCCACATTAAAAAAGAAAAGCTCTCAATAAACGACCGAGCAGACATAACGAACTTATCAAATTTGTACCACTCAATAATATAAAATTAACAAAAATATGTTGACAAAGTAAATTCTATACGGATTAAATCTTATATTTCAAACCATGTATACTATAAACTTTTAAAAATAAAAGAAACATATATTTTACAAATAAAAAGCAATAACAGGTACATCTGGCAAAGACATATCGAGGTGAAGCTTGTAGGCAAAAGTATAATTGAATATTTACACTATACGTATATAAAATAAAATAATTCTTTGAGTATATACATTTATAATTCCTCATTTTTCAACTAATAATTAATAGACAAGCAAATGACACAAACACAAAAAAAAAAGAGGGAAAAAAAAAAGAAAACCAATAGAGATACGTGTAAAACGTAATTGAAAACAAAATGTTTTCAGAATTAACAAGAATTGACGAAATGAAATTTTAAGGTAAGTTGCCCGTTGCCACATATTATTATATAATATATTATTGTTTTTGTAAGTCATGTTTGTAACGAAGAATCTGATATTTTTGTAATTGTTTTTTACAGTTATGTGTCTTTTGAAAAAGTTATTAAATATAACGAAACGTTAAGAAAAATGTGTTACATTTAATTCAAATAAAAACCACATACCCAAGAAAGAAAACAAATCTAAATATATATATATATATATATATATATATATTCAAACTGTATTGTTTGCTATTTATTATTAAAATAATTACCACAACTACAATATAAAAAAATGTTTAAATGTATAATAAGTGAAAAATTAATTAATTTTATTTTTCGTGAATATATTATTTAACTCTTTGTAATAATTACAATAGACATATAAACAATACTGAAATTAATAATTATCAATATTAATGTAATTTAATCAATATTTAACATTATTTTTCCCAATTAGCAAATATTAATGGCATCTGATTGAATATGTTTCATTCTAATTAACTATAATAATAATAGTTATTATTGGAAATATTTGTCTCTTATTTTCAATATTTAATTTGAATTAAATTTAATCAAAGAATACTGGAATATTAAAAATAAAGAGAACTGGAGACAGCAGAAGTTCTGAATGTAACTTTATATTTCTTAATCTACCAAGTTTATTTTTTTTTTGATTCTCCGTGATTGACAGAATCTCTTTTATTGGTATCTAGTTCAATATGCCGCGTTCGAAATTAAGACATAATAATTCAGGAATTTATGAATTTGAATTAAATTTAGAAAAATGCACAATAAAAAAATACGGAAATAATAATAATAAAAGTAATCCATAATTACTTCTATAAATAACATAATAAAATTGAAGGTGACAGAATCTCTTTTATTGGTATCTAGTTCAATATGCCGCGTTCGAAATTAAGACATAATAATTCAGGAATTTATGAATTTGAATTAAATTTAGAAAAATGCACAATAAAAAAATACGGAAATAATAATAATAAAAGTAATCCATAATTACTTCTATAAATAACTTAATAAAATTGAAGGTGATATTGATAAGTGAAAACATCTACATCTTTCTGGCTCTATTATTTGCTATTATTATTTTTATAATTATAACAAATAAAATATAAAAAATACTTTAGATATATAACTTGACATAATTTTAAAAGTTTTAGTGAGAAATGAAGGTATTTTTCCTTTTTCATCGATGTGCTATTTAATGTTTATAATAATTACTATAGAGATACCATAAACATAATTATAATTAATAATTATAAATATCAATGTATGTACTCGATATTTTAAAATGATGTTGTAACGATTGATAAATTTTAATTGGTTGGATGTATTTCATTAAACACAATAAAAACATTTCGAAAATTAAAGGAAGTTAAATATTGGAATATTGATAAAGGCAACTAATTTCAAGTATTAAATAGTAATTTTGAAGTTAACCACAGTACGTATTATATCTATAGCAATTTTAATATTCGTAATAATAATAATAACAAATAGTGACAAACCCAACCAGTAAAACACAAAGTACTAAATATATATGTAAAAAAAGTGATTACTTTGGCATTGTTAGAAATAACAACATTTTTAAATGCAAGTTTCATATTTCTAAATATAACAAGTACAGATTTCCTTGATTTTCCGAAGATGACGGCACACCATTTTTTTCACTATATCTAGTTGAGGATGTTACGTTCCGAATTAAAACTTATAACAATTTGCAAATTGCTAACTTTAAATTAAATTTAGAAAACTGCTCGAAGAAAAAAAATATGGAAATAATAAATCTAAAAATAATCGGTAACTAGTTCAATAAGAAACTTAGCCAAACACAATTTTAATTGAGGAATTACAACAAAAACAAAATAACGGCCTAATTAAGTATAGAATTATTAATAGTAAGCACTCAAATGTTAAGTATAATATCATTTATTAACTCAGAGAATATACCATGCCAATGATGATTCTAATAGAAATAATTGTAGTAATAATAAGTACAATAACTACTTCATAGATACAAATATCTAGCATGCTTTTTAAATTATATAGAATCACAAAATTAATATAATTATTGAATATAATAATTTCCGATTTTAAAATTTTGTTGATTTAATAATAATGATAACTTAAACAGTTCCGTTTTATGTTTTCGTTTAGAAAATATTTTGTTTACGCTATGTCTAAATGGCCGCTGGCGGTCTTGCCCGTATAAGTGTTTTGTGGAATAGGCGTATTTGTTTTGTCGGTCGGCGGCATGTTACTATACTACCTGAAAATTCCGCCGTTGTAGTGAGGCTCGTGTTCATAACCTATAGTTTTATTTATTAATGTGGCTGTGAATTTGGTTATTTACTAAAATCGGCAAATACAAGTGACATAAATTGTACTTACTATGAGTAATTCACTCCTGTATGTTTTACCTGTATTTTTATTATTACTATTGTTATATTTTTAATTCAGTTAAAATAAGGTTTGTATTAATTAGCAAGCAATATATATTTGAAGTATACTAATTTTTAGATATAATATAGTAATTCCTGAATTAAAATTAAATTTAACAGAGTTGTTTAGTAAAGCAGAATATGAAAATAATAAATAAATAAGATCAGTAATGAGTTCAATAAATAACATGAAATTTAAGCTTTTGCTGATAAGTAAAAATATCTACTTTTTTCTGTTCTTTGTTGTTTATGGTCATTATAATAACTACCATAAATATAATACTAAATGCAAATAAGTAATTTGATATAATATTAAAACTTTTAGTGATTCAACGAAACATATCTTCAATACAATTCGTTGAGTATCTTTTATTCTAACTATTATTAATAATAAATATTACTGGAAAAATATTTGTGTTTTGCATTAAAGTTAAAAATAATAATAATAGAATAATAGAAATAAAGAGGACAAGTGACTACAATAATTTCAAACTCTGCAAATTTAGCAGCGTATACTGAAATGCTTAAAGAAGGGAAAACAACCCCAAAAATTTAAGGCAATTAAATATTGTAATTTTGAGAGGGTCACTAAATTATAAATGCTAAATAATATGATTTAAAAAAGATACTTATATATCGTAATTAATTTTGGACATTATCAGATATAGCAGAAAGGTTTGATAAACAGAAATATACTTTCTTTAATGTGATTTTATTTTTATAAATATAGCAAGTGCATTTTTGTTTGAATTTTCCGAAATGGATGGAAACTTTCTTTGAAAAGGCACCAGGATGAAGATGCTTCATTTTGGATTGAAAACAATAATATTTATTGATAGTACCATTCTTTTTTAGGATTAATATAATAATTCCTGAACTTGAATTAAATTCGAAAAAGAATAATAAAGGTGAAAAGAAACTGTAACTATTCCAATAATTAGCTTTTACTAGGAAATTATAATAAAAATTATGGGTAAGTTATTAATGAATTATACTTAATATATGTTAAAAAGAATAACACTGAGTATGTTACAGTATATATTATATCGATAATAAGTCTATTATAATTATAATAAATAGTATAAAACATAGCCAAAAAGGTGAGTACATTATTATTTCATGTTCTTGTTTAATAACATGTATTTAATTGAAGGAAATGTTAAATAATCATGCAGTGAGAGCTTATTCATCTTGCTTTGAAATGTACATGTGAAATTATTTGTATTTAGTATAGTACCTATTTGAAATTCGTATCTATTATTAATTGGTATCATTAAATCGTTTTACCACAATGCATTCAAATAATTACACAGATGATGAAAAAGAAAGTGTATATAGTGAATTGTTTTTTTTCGGTATAATAATAATAATGCTCACAAAGCAAGAGCAATTGTACCAATTTAAAATTCTGTCTGGATCAACCGCATCTCTAATTTTTTGGCTTTTATTATTGTTATATAACTCAATACTGCTTCTGTGTTTGTTTACAGTTAGACTTTATTAGCGTTTAACAATTGTTTTTAACAAGTATTATTTTGTTTCGTCCTGCTTAATTTAATGTAGTGAGTCTTTTAAGATTGAAAAAAAATTGACAATTATCAGATTGGCAAAGTCTTACGCCCGAGAACAGAAAATAAATCTAAAATAATTGTAAATATTGACTACTCAAACAATTACAGCATAAAAAAAGCTTTTAGAATGCTTACAAAGAAACTCCAGACACATAGAAGTTGACTCGTCAACAAATAAGGTAAATGTATTAAAATTATAGCAATGTATTTTTTATGGAAAAATAGTGTTTTCTAGTATTTGACGTCTTATTGAATACAAAAGATTACTTTTACAGGAGGAATCGATTTTAAACTTGGCATATGAAGTGAATGTTTCGATAGATGGATTATTGGCACTAAGTCCGTACTTAAAAATTCTCACTGAGTTGCATTTTGCATTTTCATTTAAAGTTCAAATTATTTAAATAATACTGCGCTATGACTAGCCTATATAAAATTATAAAATTATCTTATTTATACTTAAATAGCTCAAACATTTTTAGGATTCGAATATATATGTAACAGTAAAAACCCGTTTTTAGTGTGAACGCGTTTTTACTGGGAAAAACTAGAATTTACTGCTAAACAACATTGAATGTTAAACAGAACTAGATTTTACTAGGAAAAACTGTTTGGGTGAAATTCATTAGTTAAAAGCAATCCAAAGTGTTGATTAGGAATTAAAAGTATTTCTATTATGTAGTATTTATTGGGGATTGATTATATATTTGGTAATCAAGTAATACAAAATTAATCATACCTATAGTAAAGGCACATTCTAAAACTATTTGAGCAAGTAAGGCAGCCAAGTGTCATTAATATTAATTAAATGTAGCAAGAAAATAATCATAAATAAAAAAAATTGCCAGTCTCATAAGGTCAACAAAATTAGCTAAAACAAATATAGAGAAATACGAAGTAAAGTTATTTGTTATTGTAAGGCAAGCTGTCGAGGCATTTCGATTTGCACAGATTACCTTTCTTCTTGCAAAAGCACTTGTATGGAAGAGTGAACCATACACAGCGAATAAGCCCTGGACCAATTCCTAAAGCCGCTTTCATGGCAACAGTTCTTAAAGACAAATTTATCTCCGGCACTTCTTCAAGTAGCGAAAAGTTATCTTTGGCCACGTAGAATTCCGACCTGAGAAAGCTATCTGAATAAAATGACTGTGACATACAGCATTTGACATTGTTGAAACAAATTCAACAAAATATACCTTCAATACAATTCGTTGAGTATCTCATATTGCGTTCCATTCAAATGCAAACCTTCTTCATTCTTTTGAAGAATCACTCCAATAATATTGCGGAGATCAGCTTTTGCTTTGGAGTCATCGGGAACCGGTCTAATTATGTAATCTTTCCTTTCCATAGGAGTATATATTGTATCAGAAGCCATTTTCATTCTTTCGGCCTATTTTGCATGAAATTCTTCTCTGATAGCTATAATTTGAGACCGTCAATTTGTGCCAGCTATGGCTTCTGAGTCTTCTTGTCTGGATGCTGTGATTCTAGACTGTCCACTCAAACTAGGTTCAGCTAATACCTCTTCTCAGTTATCTAATACCTCCGCATCATCGGGTGCCTAAGTTTCTTTATCTATTATATTAATTTTCAAAGCCTCTCTGAGATTATCTTCATCTTGTACCTCCTTAATTGCATCTATAGGTAGACTCGAAGTCATAAGCCCTACTCATGGCTCTGTATCGAACATGGCTCTACATGGCGATTGATTAATATCAGAATGAAATGCCCTAGTTTTCATAAATTGTAAAAAATCTAAGACCGTTTGACCAATTTGTTCGTAGTGTTGTTATCCTGCACCTACAAGCCAACATCGTTTCAACATCTTAATTGACCCGTTCAACAGATCTTTGACTTGGTTTTCCGTGAATCAGGCCAAAATGAAAGCAACTCGTTTATAACCGATTAACAAACTCTCTGCCGTTATCCCGACCTCCATGATCTACAGCCACATGAGTTGATTCAACGATATCAAAGATTTCGCCTACATATATGTAGTACATCATAGGTTTATTTCTTGTTACTAATTTTTTCATCCCACAGATACTGATATCTTTCAATCGATGATCTGTACTCCTTGTGTGTATTTTTTTAACAGATTGTGCTTCCTCAACTTCGTCCACTAATTTATCATGTTTTCTTTTTTTTTCGTTTTCATCAATCTTTAAAATTCATCTTTCCATCTTATTCCTTCAGTTAAATTTGTCATGACGAACACCTACTCTCAAAATTATGATTGGATCTTTTTGTTAAAAGTAGTTTTCCCTAGTAAAACGCGTTTAAACTAAAAATGCGTTTTTACTGTAACATAGGTATATTATTTGAATTTACACAAAAAATTATTACGAGTAGTTTTATTTAATCAAATTTCGAGTATACTTTGTTACAATTAGTAAATCTTTATAGTAAGTAGTGCCTTTGAATTAAATTAAAAAAAAACTAGTCGAATAAGCAACTAATTACCCGAAAACTAAAAGTTAGGAAGTGTTTGAACAGTGGCGAATAAATACGAATGTTCAATAAATGTACATTGAACTGTGTATGTCCCGTAATATATTAGAGTGGTCTCTGTTATGATAATGTGTTTCGAACTCTTCTGAAAAATCAAAAAAATACTCTTGCTATTAAATTTTAGAAACAATTTTTTTCCTGGAGTTTTACTTATTTACTAAGGTTTTTGCTATCCTTCACAAAACAAACGATAGTTAGGTACTAAAATAATCTTGTCCTTGTGTTCTGTATGAAACATTGTTCGCATATAGAAAATATTATTTGATATTGAAAGAGAAACTATTTAATTGTTATTTAATTTAATAATTGATATGATAACTTACTGTACTCGAATGGCCCATACCTCTAGAGAGATATCGTATAGAAATTATCACATTATAATGACTTGTTTTGTAGTAATCTCATTCCAGAAATAACAAGACTTATATTACTGTTATTGTATGTACATAGGTGTTTGATAATTTTAAATACACCTATTGTCAAATGGCAAATTATCACTTAATAAAATTAAACTGAGTGATAACTGATACAGCTATTCCATTGTTGATGTTTGTGGTGTAGTAGATAGCGAAGTACAGAAACTTACTCACGACGCGTTTGTGATGATAAATGCTCATGACGGTGACCTTGATAATGTGTTGATAATACAGGTACCTGTATTATACTGCTGAATTCCAAAAAAGATAATTTGGACTTAATACTATTTTGCAGAAAGTTTTTAACACATGTACTAATGATTTCGCACTTAATAATAACGTATTAGATAGTACAACAATTGAACGTATAGTTCATATATATATTTAATATATTTAAAGTATAATAAAAACATGTAATTAGTTTTGACTTAAATTTCATGTCGTGCAAAATGTTTTAACAAAATTGTCTTCAAAAACTGTCCTGCTATACTTTGTGACTAAATAGTCAATTTATCAGAAAATGCTCATTAATTTAAATTTCAATAAAACCCTTATAAATGTAAACATGGATTAACTCACACTTTTTTAATGCGAGTTTTTTAATTTTCAAATCTTATTTTGGACCTAGTTGGTTACATACAAATTTTCGTCACAATAGTAGTAATATTTGCATATAGCACAAAAACTGCAGAAATAATAAATTATAAGTTACTACTAAGGAAGTTCAAAATAATAATAATAATAACCAATAAGATTATGCTCAGTTAATGACAATTTAAAACAAAATTGATTATTATATGTCATGATAATCTTTCATTATTGCTTTTAAAATTGGATTTTGTTTTTAACTTTTTTCTTTGAATTATCACTTAATTTTCAAATTTAACTGTACTTGTTAAATGTTTATAATTTTATATAATTATTGAGCATTTCAAAACAAAAATGCTCAATAATTACTGATATAAATTTGAAAATCAAAAAACTCACGCTACTGAAAAATTATACATTTTCAGAAATTAGGGGTCAAATTAGTTTTTATTTGATAATTTTGTGGTGAAAATTGATGCCCCCCCCCTTAGAATAAAAAGTAAACCGCCCAGCATTTTTTGAAAATTTATTGTTTAGTCACAATATTTGACTCCAATAAGTAAATAAAGTTGCACAATTCAGAAAATATTTGGATAGCTAATCGTCTTTAGCTTTTAAAAGATTATCCCGAGTTTTAGTAAAGTATCATTTATTAAATTTATGAAACCATCCAAATTTGCTATAATATAATATCAGCATCGATTTAAAATCTTTATTATTTACCTTTTTATTAATTAATAAAATATCTAGCTTGATTATTGTGACTTAAATAGAAAAGCCTACCTTCATCCCTACGAAGCACTTTCCGAGGGCTTTCTTCGTCCGAATCATCAACCACGATTATGTTAGGATCAACTTTTCTTTTCAATAGATTGACATTCCTGAGAGGCATCGTACAGACAAAGGTTACTGTAAGGAACGTTAGAAATATAATGACATGACGCAATTCCTGGTGGGGTAGCAAAAAGTGCTAATTTTCTTTAGTCTATAAGACTTATCACCAGACAATTTAACCAGCACAGTACGCCTTTTTTAAATTATCAACCATTTCGTCAACATATTAAATTCATTCATGAGGAGGTACTAATTTTCAAGAAATTACATTTGCAAACAAAAATGCTTAAAAAAAACCGACGCTTCCGAAAAATTATAGATTTTTAGAAAATAGGGTCAAGTTTTTTTTGAAATTTTTGAGATTAGAATTGACGCGTGTGTCGTTTAGAATAAAACTTAAGCTGTTAAGCATTTTTTGGATATTTATTATTCAATCATAATTTCTTACTCAATGAATTACTAAAATTAAATTCAGAAAATATTTAGATTGCTAATAATATCTAGCTTCTAAAAAAATAACCCATTTAGGAAAATTGCAATAATTTTGTTTATAAACCATTCAAATGTGCTTTAAGAGAAAACCAGGATCGATTTAAAATCTTGCACTACTGAAATCATAATCTTAAAGCCAACGCCTGCCCCATTACTTAATAAAATATCTGGATTGATTATTATAAATTAAATAAAAATTCCTACCTTCAGCTTCATCATCCGAATCTTCTATTTCAATGATTGGCGGATCAACACTCTTGTTTAAAGGATTAATATGTTTTCTAGGAGACGACATGCTTACTTATACTAAAGTTAGAAGTATAATGGCATTAATTCTGTTCCTGGTGGGGTAGCGAAGACCGCTAATTTTGTTTAGTCTATGAGACTTATCACCAGATAATTAAACCTGCAATACGCATGTGCAGTTCGCATTAATTTAAATTTTCACTAGAGTTTGAATATATTACATTATTTTATAAGTCCTCTACAGACAATATAAAACACTTAGTATATGTTGCAATAATTACTTTGTAATTATCGTGAATATATTCCAGTGTACTATATAAAGTTTCTTTAGTTTTGATATAGTTATTAGAGTTTACGTATATTCTACAAGAAAAGCGCTTCGCTGGGCGGATGTTACGTCATAGTAGTGCATTTATTTTATTGGTACGGAATGATATTTTCAAGAATGGTGGTAGAATGAATTTGAATTTTATGTGAGGTGTGGTTGTAATATCAAAGTGAAGTGGGAGGTACGTATAAATGAATGTTTTTTTGCTTACGTGGTACGTGCTATAAGTAATTTATAGTATTAATATAAAATAATTTAATAAAGCAAATGATGCAGCCAAAAATACAAAATCTTATAAATAATTCAGTTTATTCCTACAAAGTGGAATTATGTGTTAGTCCAGAATAAAAAGTTGCATACTTTTATGAAATATCTAATATATTTATGTAGCTCTAAAGGGTGTTAGATGACATATTTCAAACCATGACTCTGTATATCAATAATATATTTAATATACTAATTCAGTGACTACGGTGTGATACAAAAAAATACATAAAATCACCTTTACCATACTAGTAAAAGCCGTGTTGTTATCATCAGTACCACTGATTTTAAGTGCTATTGATGATGACAACATAGTTTCATTATAAATATTATCTGGTTTTGTAGCTGTGTTTTAAATTTATCTTCAATAGTAACGTAACGGTCTGTCTTACGAAAAACGCACCACGCTATAACTCTGTTACTAATAATCCGATTTCAGTAATTCAAAAACCACATAAGACAGGTGTATAAATATTACAAAATAATATAATTTTTATTTTTTTTGAATATGTAATTTTTGACAAGCGAGTCATTTTTTGAAGTGAAAACTTCTATGGGCGCGTTGATGCATTGATTGTTGGGCACTGAACGAGACTGATCCGTCACGCTTGGAATGAAACGCTAGCTCGGGTAAAGTCGGCTCGACGCTCGGCTTTGTATTATAATACTAACTAGCGGTATTTAATTTCAATTGAATTGAAATTTAGAATAAATACGCGAAATATTGCATTTTTATTTTCTGAAAAATTCTTGTCCGCGTGCAGATGCGAACCCGAGCCGCCCGGGTATAAGGCCGACACGTTACCATTAGACCAGCGCGGGTACTCGTATGAGAATTATAATATTTGTATATATACATGCGGACGTATGAATTTTTGAAGTGAAAACTTGATCAGAGCGAGCGAAATGTACTAGAATAATGTATACAGAATAATAATAAATATATATTTTTTAAATGTTATATAGAACGAAAATGGAATATGGAAAATGTAAATGTAAATGAATATAGAACGAAAATGGAATATGGAAAATGTAAATGTAAATGAATATAGAACGAAAAAAAAAGTTGTATTTCGTATTATTAACCTCGCCTTGATGAAGTTTTCACTTCTGCCGTGTGGTCTTAAGCACACCCAGATTTTTTTTTTTAAATAGCAGCACTTTATTTTTTTTTACAGTGTGATTCAATTTGAATTTGTAAATTATTCTTGGGAAATAATTTTATTTTTTAAAAAAAGTTTAAGTGTGCCGTGGAATACAAAACAATGGAAAATTTTATTAACGTCAAAAATAAAACATCCTAACAAATCATAATTATTGTAAATATTGCTCAAAATGCCTCCTGAATACAAAGCTGACACCTTCTAGTTACCCCACATGTAGCATTCAAGATTAAAAAACGAGGTATCTCTCGACAAGTATGAATAATTCTCTGCCTTAATACATGCTCATTCTCGGGGCGTGTTAAATAGACAGGGTTTTGAACATAGCTCCATAGCCAAAAATCTTAACAGAACCATTTTACAGTTCAATCACAGCATTGTATTCAGAAAAAATATAACTACCAAATTGTGAAAAGAAAAAAAAAATTACTATTTAAAAAAAAAATTCTATGGCTTGTGAAAAACTGTATTTTAAGAAAATATATAAATTATACTACTTTGTAGTATTTATACATTTGTCTTATGTGATCGGATTATTAATAATAAACGTGGTGCGTTTTTCGTAAGACAGACTGTAGAATTATTATTATTATTACTATTAGTATAGATTATTATCGTGAAAATAAATATGATTTATAGTATGAATTTTTGATCAATATGGTAGAAATAAGATCTAGCTGCAACATTTCTTGCACATTTAAGCACAACAAAAATAAATATTTTGCGGAATATAATTTTGCAACTGAAGCATATTCACAAATACGATTTTCAAAAATAATAGTAATAGTAAATATGACAAGTCCTAAACAACTTACAAAAAGTATAAATTAGTATTTATTCTTTTCATGGCGGTTACTTGTAACCAACTTTGATCAGTAACTAAAGTGGTTACAAGTAACCTTCATTTCTGTTCTCAGTGTTAATCTGAAGAAAGTGAGAAATTATTTATATCATCAATTGTAGATAAACTGCGTACGATTGAAATAGTTGTACTAAGGTGTCAAATATAAGAAATGTAAGAATAAGTACAAAATTATTTTGTGTTTGGTTTGAATGAAAGTATTTTTTTTAAAGAACACCTAAAATTCAAAATTTTGAATTTCCTTGCTCGATGCTCGATGAAATTATTTTTATATATGTTGGAAGCAATTTGTGAATTCGGATATTAGCCAAAAAAATAGCCAAAACTAGTAATGAACAAATAAAATATTTAATACCTAATGCATCTATTTTCAACTAGTAATGCACATTATAATTTACGCAAAACTAGTTCCGTGCATTTTGCAAGTTTTCATTTCCCGTCAAAACAGTAAAGTGAGGTTATGTTGAGTGTATACTACATATTTCTTTGTACTTTACTAGTGCAATACAAAGTGCAAAAACGTCCTTAAAGAACTGTTTAATCAACAACATAAAATCTGATAAGTGGTAGGTACTAATCATAACATAAAAGTTCAAACAAACTTTGAATAAGATGAAATTAGTATTTGCTTTAAAAGCTGAACAGAAAACGTTAACAACAAAACAATAGAGACGTTTGTAAATATACGATATTATCACCAACGGAAATAATCAAAAATTACTAGGTCGAAAAGGGCTGGTTCTGAAGATAGTGTTATAAAGTACCATGCAGCATTTAATGAATTACTTGACATTAACCATGCGGCTCATATGTTTACAGGACACAAACGTCAGAAAGGTACGAGATTTAAATAGCATTTCTTATAAGTTTTTTATTTGATGTAATTAATTTTTAGGTATAATTGAGGCAATGCGAAAAAATTATATCAACATAACTACAGAAGTGAATGACTTGTACTTAAAATTATGTGAGCCTTGTCAATTGAAAGAAAATTAGCTGAAAAGGGTTGGTGAACAAACCAATCATTTCTAATCTAATAAATTCAAAGTGCGTATTATCGACATGTAGTTGGGGCCTGCTGGTGAATATAAATTCATATTGAATTATCAAGATCACTTGACTAAATATCGTGTCTTGCATCCTCTTAAAACCAAAACTGCCGTTGTGTCTGCTAAATAATCTCATTGAGATTTTTGTTTTCTCGGTGCCCCATTTATTCTGCAATCTGATAATGGGAGAGAATTTTCGAATTCTGTGATAAATAATTTGAGGATGAAATGGACAGGATTAAATATTGTACACGGCAAACCTCAAGATTCGTTGATAGGTGTAATCAAGATGTGAGAGATTCATTAATTTGCTGGATGTTAGATAATAATTCAAAAAAATAGCAGATGGATTTTTGTTTGTGCATGGAAAGAAAAATAGACGCTACCAGCGTAGTATTAGGAAATCGCCCTATGAGACCATATTTAGAGTACCTCATTAAATTGGCCTTAAAAACAGTGATCTCCCACAAGAAGTGCTTCAGAATTTAAGTAGCGATGATGAATTGTAATGCGCGATTAAACGCATTCAAAGCGGCACTGATGTTGCGGACAAAGAATCTTTAAACCAGAATACTGTGCATCAAGAGACTATCACAAGAGACTGAGCCTCAACACACAGCAGCTTGATACTGAGACTCAAGATACTGAGAATCTATAGGAAATAAATCTATGAAGACTGAACAATGTGTAGAAATAGTTGTGGATGAGAGCATCTCTACCTAAGATCTTTGTCTACTGAAAGACTTTGTTGTTGTGCAACCTGAGGTCAGTAGCCAGCAAACATGCGTCCTTTGTGATGATTAAGTAATTGATTCCTTAAAATGTATTTTGCAATGGTAGTCTGCATATAGACTGTAGACATATTTAAAAAAATGGAACTGTAGTGGAAACAATTTGTTTACTCTGTCATAAAAAATAAATATTAATAAAAACTGAGGAAACCCCAAAAGAAGTCCAGACATTCAAATAGAATAAATGCTAGTGGCATCAACCAAAATATTTAAAGCGGCGAATAGAGGAGAAAATTTTATGGTGCGAAGTCCTGACGTTGATCGAGGAAGAGCAGCCGCTAAAAATGTAATAGCAGTGGTAATGTATGTATGTCACTAATTAGATTGTACAAGTTAGGAAACAAGAACGGAACCTTGCCTAAATATTATGCTCGAAACGAATAACAAATTTCAAAATCACCATTTTTAGGATTAGATAAATTTAAAACTGATTCTGAAATTTCAATCAATGTTGTATCAGATGAAACTAGTGGATTCTTGCATCGATTTATATTTTGTGGCTGCAGCAAAAATTTCGCACTCGAGCATGTGCAGGTGCAACAATGCAATTCTAAGTATATAAGTTATACTTTAAACATAGTTTTTTTATAGTGCATTTATATTCTCGAGAATTTTCATGGTTCTTCCTACATTTTTCTCAAAACAAAGTTTCCTTGCATAGACAATCTATGGTTTTTCCTTTAACATTTTTGGTCAATACAAGTTAAATTGCTTAGAACCAATTTTGGGCAAATTATGACGTGCGATACTAGTTGAAAATAGATGCGTCCGGTATTGAATATTTTATTTGCTGATTACTTCTACTGAGAATTTTTTTTTCGAGTGTTAACACAAGTCGCATATTGCGGCTAACATTTCCATAATTAATTTTACGTTCATAGCTATGTGTCTGGGTCTGTGCTGAGGAGTGCATATTTTGCCCTGTGCATTCGCATATTATGTATGCTCTTTTACTTTGGGGTCATTCTGCTGGAGCTATGAGAGTATTCCGTATACAAAGAAGGGCAGTCAGAATAATTTCGGGTATGTCATACCAGGCTGACTGTCGGCAGGCTTTTGTAGATCAGGAGATCTTAACCTTGCCCTCTGTGTTCATTCTTGAGAATCTTGTCTACGTAAAGAATGTAAAGAATCACATAGACGAATACCCCGCACACAGTTACTTGCATCCGTATGACACCAGACATGGCGCGGACCTAGCTGCTGGCAATTGGCGCCTGGAAAGATGTCGAAGTGGTCCGGGTTATTGGGTGGTTAAATTTCTTAACAAAGTGTCAGCTCATCTGAGGATTCAACCTCTAAGAAGTTTTAAAAATATATTAAAAGAGTAGCTAAATGTGTGTTAATGTCTACAATTTTAACATTAATTATTCTTATTATTATTATTATTGTTTTTTGACTTGTGTAAGTATAACATTATACCTGGCAGCAATAAATGAATTGAATTGAATTGAATTGAAACGTAAATTTCATATATTATCTAAAACAGGAACATCTTGTATATGAAAAACACGCGAGTTATTCTTTTCTACGTTATTACTGTTATATTTTGTTCATCAATCTATACACAAAGTCCATACCATCATCTCTAAGGGCTTTTTATTGCCCTTCCTTTATCTGCTTTGTGTTACGGAATAATGTTAAAAGCGCATGCTGGCATAAGCAGCGGAAACACAAATTTCTCGAAGTCAATTTAGAAAGAGCACTAAATTTTAATAAACGTCAAAAAGTCTTTGAGGATGTATCATATTGTAATTTATGTGTTATTAAATTAAATAATCTAGAATAGAATATTCAAATAATACGTAAGTAGAAGGAAATTATTTGGAAACAAAGTACAGATACTCCATTTAATAAATAATAACTTTAAACAAATATAAAATAAATAATTATTATTCCAAAAAATATATATATAATCAGTTCTGACAGGTATCAAATTGTTTAGTAGGATATGATGGGGTTTGGAAATAAAATTTGATTATTAACCTGAACTACATTTCCCTCTATAGATTATATTAAGCATTTTTCTTGCACGGCATGCTTCTTGTCGTAACAAACATTCATTTTGGTAAGTTTTCCCGTCAGAGCCACAAACTGGTGTAAATTCTAAAGGACAGGATTCACCACATCTGCATACTGGGTTTCGATGTTCGTCAAGTTGACAAATTTCAGGCTCTGCACATTCAACTCCCGCACACGGATCTATAAAATTACAATTAATAATATCACAATTTCTATATGTATATGTATACATATATACGTGTATGTGTTGTTTATATATAATTATATATTTTGCTTTATTCGCTCTTTCTGTTCTATAAAGTTTGAGATTTTGTTGCACTAATCCCTTGTCAATAGTACAACGCAGTTCTTGAACTTTATACATTAAAGTTGAATACATTTTAGTTTGAACATACTACAAGTTACACTTACTCTACATTGTTTTATAAATACTATTAATTAATGTTAAAATACTGCAGAATTTGTAACTCTCAATTCTAAAATAATTCATATAAATATATATGTGTGTATCTAAAACTTTTCTTTTTGTGGTTTATCGGCTGTAAGTGAACTCAAGCAATATAAATATTAAAACGTTTCCATGTTATTGATTTTATCTTTGTAAAATAATATACATTAATCAATTAAAACATACAACTTTTAACAAATTAATATTCAAATTGTAAAATATATTTGACAAATATTTTTTGAAAACTATATAAATATTTGTTAAATATATTTTGCGATTTTATTAATAGTTTGTTCATATTTTAATGTTTTAATTAGTGAACGTTTATTAACTTACAAAGATAATGTCATTATAATGGAATCATTGTTTCTTGACGACTTTTCGGCAAAATCACACAGAGAGAGAGAGAGGGGGGGGGAGAGAAAGAGAGGGGGAGAGAGAGAGAGAGGGAGGGAGGGAGGGAGAGAGGGAGAGAAAGGGAGAGAGGGAGAGAAAGGGAGAGAGAGAGAGAGAGGGAGAGAGAGAGAGAGAGAGAGAGAGAGAGAGAGAGAGAGAGAGAGAGAGAGATGCAGTGAGACTTTTAATGTACCGTGCCTTCAAAATGTTATCTCATTAAAGTAGGCTATTTTTTAAGTAATTAAGTAATCAATATTGCTGTACACGCTGAGCTTTTGAAAACTTCAAATTCTGACAGTTGTAATGAATCAAAATTATGCGTTTGTGTATAATTAAGTGCACTGTCACCAACCATTAAAAAAGAAGCATGGTCGTCTCTAAAGAGGAAACTATTTGAAGGCACGGTGTAAGCTATATTTGAATTCACTGCCAGTCCCTTTAACGTATATACTGTGTCCAGAAATTCGCGGATAAACTTCAGGTAGAACGATTCTGCGATTAATTCTCAGCCAACAATTCTAATGCCAATACTCGCATTTTCAATATTTCGTCAACTGCACTTTTTACCTTAAAGTACATGTGGCAACCTTGCAGAAGGAAAATATTCGGTTGCCATAAAAAGCTGGTTGTCAAATTTTGACGTTTGTAAGCTTGACGTTCAGGTTTTTTGCTTTATGTTATTATCATTATCGTCCGATTTTATGATGTATCCTTTTAATGAGTATACCGATATATATATATATATAAAATATATTACAATTCTTTGCCAAATATACAAATGTATTGAAAAAAATTTCATTCATTTTTTCAATACATATATATATATATATGTATAAATAATTCTAAATTTTTCTTGACCTTAATTCACATATTCATGTGCATATATATAATTAAATTTCTTGGACGATTTAGAGGTCATACTAATTTCAAATTAATTTAAAATTAGTTTAATTGTTAATTAGGTAATTTTTAATATCTTTAAAAATTACCCAGCTGTCCAGGAATCGAACCCGAAATCTCCCGATTACTAGTCAGGTGCGTTATCCACTACGCTACCGCGGGCTTCGGTCTCGACTCCTTTAAATTGTACTGATATACATATACATATACATATAGCAAGTAACAGATGGAAAGTATTGCTGGTATACCAGCGTATATAAGCACCGAGACGTCCATGTGCTGTATATGATAAATAATTCTAAATTTTTCTTGACCTTAATTCACATATTCATGTGCATATATATAATTAAATATGTACCATATATATATATATATAATATTTAAAAATAAACGTTTTTTTCTTGGCCTTAATGCATATATATAAATAAAATATTTTTTCTTGGTTTGTTAGGCCATTGTTAATGAATAAAATTTAAGGGAACTAAAACAACATTCTCATCGACGTTTCGGTTTTATTATAACATCAAAACCTTTTTCCAGATAACTGCAATATGACAAAAACTGTACATTTTCATAATATTAACAATGTGTATAAGAAAACATTTCCAAGAAATTACTTTAATACAAGGAACAATTATTAAAAACAATGTCTAAAAAAACATGTCTAAAAAATACATATGTTTACTATAAACAATAAACGCATATAACAATCAGAAATACTTACATTAAAAATAAAAGTAATTGCCTATATACAATTTTTTTAAGGGAAAAAACACATTTCCCTAAGTCATGTTCTAACTACATTTTTGATAATTGTAAAAATTAATTTATCTGATCGGCTAGTTTTATGAACTTATGTGATTTCACCAAGTGTAATACTTATGGTTTATAACATCGAACTAAATGTATATCTGTGATAAAAGGTCTTAAAATATTTTAACGTACAAAATTTTATACAGTTTTTTTGGGCTAGCATGTGTTTTGAATTGTTTCTTTAAGTATTAAACTAAAACTGCGATACACATTAAGAGAGAACGAGAAAATGGAAACACATACATACAGGAGAGAAGAACCGCTTTAATCTTATCATATAATAGTGTTGTAAATTTTAGACAAATTTTTTATGTCCGATCTATCATTAATTGTTTTGTCATTCCCCCTTATATGCAGCATCTCCAAAAAACATCTCGGTTTATATTTGTTCTCCACCTCTAAAATTTTAACATTTTTAAAATCAAACGTGTGCTTTAATGAATCACAATGTTTTTTTAAGGCTGTACTGTTCTTTTGGAATTTATGGCCATCAATACGATCACACAGATGCTGCTGTGTTTGACCTACATATATTGCATCACAGTCCCTACAGTTTAATTTGTAAACAACATGGGTTTTTTTTAATAACGGAATACGATCTTTTAAATTTGAATGAAGACATTTTAAATTTTTGTTATATTTGTGTACTACTTGGATATTATGAGGTCTCACAATGTTTCTTATTTTTTCTGATAAACCTCTTACATAGGGAAGGGGTAAATAATTAATGTTTTGGTCTTGACATTCATTTGATTTTTTTGATGTATATTTAGTTGAATTATAAAATTTGAACAGTCTTTGTTTGATTATTTTATTTATTAATTTAATAGGATAGGAGTTTTCTTGTGATATGTTTCTTATTTCTTTTAAAACTTCGCTTCTGAATAGTGGACTTGTGAGATTAATACCTCTATCAATTAGTGCGATCAGTACATTGGTTTTGTGTGTAATTGACTGTGATGAAAAAAAATTCAGATATCTTCCTGAAGATGTAGGTTTTCTGTACCATTTTGTTAAAATTCGATTTTGTTTTTTAATTAGTGTCATATCTAGGAAATTTAGTTGATTATTTTGTTCTATTTCTATCGTGAATTTAATATTACTATTATATTGGTTAAATTCATTTACAAAATTGTCTATTTCAAGTTTTGGTATAATTGTAATGCAATCATCGACATATCTTTTAAAAAATGTAGGCTTGTAGCTAGCATTACTCAGTACCGTGGTTTCAAGGTCCTCCATCACCAACTGTGCGATCGTACTAGAAATGGGAGCACCCATTGCCAAGCCCTCAAGTTGCGTGTAAAAATTGTTATCGTATTGAAAATATGTATTGTTTAGCACCATCTGAACGCCAGCTATAAATTCAGAAAACGGTAGAGAAGTGTGTTCTTTAATTTTATCCCAATTTTTTTCTATTGTTGTTATTGCTAGATCTATAGGTATAGATCTAGCAATAACAACAATAGAAAAAAATTGGGATAAAATTAAAGAACACACTTCTCTACCGTTTTCTGAATTTATAGCTGGCGTTCAGATGGTGCTAAACAATACATATTTTCAATACGATAACAATTTTTACACGCAACTTGAGGGCTTGGCAATGGGTGCTCCCATTTCTAGTACGATCGCACAGTTGGTGATGGAGGACCTTGAAACCACGGTACTGAGTAATGCTAGCTACAAGCCTACATTTTTTAAAAGATATGTCGATGATTGCATTACAATTATACCAAAACTTGAAATAGACAATTTTGTAAATGAATTTAACCAATATAATAGTAATATTAAATTCACGATAGAAATAGAACAAAATAATCAACTAAATTTCCTAGATATGACACTAATTAAAAAACAAAATCGAATTTTAACAAAATGGTACAGAAAACCTACATCTTCAGGAAGATATCTGAATTTTTTTTCATCACAGTCAATTACACACAAAACCAATGTACTGATCGCACTAATTGATAGAGGTATTAATCTCACAAGTCCACTATTCAGAAGCGAAGTTTTAAAAGAAATAAGAAACATATCACAAGAAAACTCCTATCCTATTAAATTAATAAATAAAATAATCAAACAAAGACTGTTCAAATTTTATAATTCAACTAAATATACATCAAAAAAATCAAATGAATGTCAAGACCAAAACATTAATTATTTACCCCTTCCCTATGTAAGAGGTTTATCAGAAAAAATAAGAAACATTGTGAGACCTCATAATATCCAAGTAGTACACAAATATAACAAAAATTTAAAATGTCTTCATTCAAATTTAAAAGATCGTATTCCGTTATTAAAAAAAACCCATGTTGTTTACAAATTAAACTGTAGGGACTGTGATGCAATATATGTAGGTCAAACACAGCAGCATCTGTGTGATCGTATTGATGGCCATAAATTCCAAAAGAACAGTACAGCCTTAAAAAAACATTGTGATTCATTAAAGCACACGTTTGATTTTAAAAATATTAAAATTTTAGAGGTGGAGAACAAATATAAACCGAGATGTTTTTTGGAGATGCTGCATATAAGGGGGAATGACAAAACAATTAATGATAGATCGGACATAAAAAATTTGTCTAAAATTTACAACACTATTATATGATAAGATTAAAGCGGTTCTTCTCTCCTGTATGTATGTGTTTCCATTTTCTCGTTCTCTCTTAATGTGTATCGCAGTTTTAGTTTAATACTTAAAGAAACAATTCAAAACACATGCTAGCCCAAAAAAACTGTATAAAATTTTGTACGTTAAAATATTTTAAGACCTTTTATCACAGATATACATTTAGTTCGATGTTATAAACCATAAGTATTACACTTGGTGAAATCACATAAGTTCATAAAACTAGCCGATCAGATAAATTAATTTTTACAATTATCAAAAATGTAGTTAGAACATGACTTAGGGAAATGTGTTTTTTCCCTTAAAAAAATTGTATATAGGCAATTACTTTTATTTTTAATGTAAGTATTTCTGATTGTTATATGCGTTTATTGTTTATAGTAAACATATGTATTTTTTAGACATGTTTTTTTAGACATTGTTTTTAATAATTGTTCCTTGTATTAAAGTAATTTCTTGGAAATGTTTTCTTATACACATTGTTAATATTATGAAAATGTACAGTTTTTGTCATATTGCAGTTATCTGGAAAAAGGTTTTGATGTTATAATAAAACCGAAACGTCGATGAGAATGTTGTTTTAGTTCCCTTAAATTTTATTCATTAACAATGGCCTAACAAACCAAGAAAAAATATTTTATTTATATATATATATATATATATACAGGAATATATATATATATATATGCATTTAGTACTAATACACCTCCAAACGCTATGTAATTAGGTTGAGTTTGGCTCCGATTTGACGAGTTCGGCTCCGATTTCGGAGGCGAGAACGTATCTTGCTGTTTTCATCTTAGTATTATCAGTTTAGATCTTTGGTGTTATTTGCCAATTTTTTACTCGGAGTTGAGAACCACCTAGATACACATACAAACATGTGCCATAGTTGAGCGAATTTTTATCAGATGGCGCTGCTAGTTTATACAGTTAATATATACCGGTAGTTACCGCCTCTATATATGGCAAGAACGAGTTCTCCTCGGTTTGTTGGCAACATTGCAAAAAGCGGTTACGATACGAATACATTTAATATTTTATTTTCATATCACAACAAAGCAGTGAAGGTTTAATAGGAAAAAGATAGATGTAAGGATGTTTAATTTTTATATTTTTGCATTACACAATGTTAATGAACTAGAAAAATAATAAAGTAAAATAATAATATGTTAGTAAGAATAAGCCAATCACTTATTTTTATGTTCTCGTATACGTATTATATACGAAAGTCTTGACTTTGACCCAATCCAAATTACCTAAAACAGAGACCTTTTAGGTAATTTGTTGATTGATGATTTTTTCACACACATCTTCTCTTGGAATTTTCTTCTTTTTAATATGCCCTTTAAAATGCGAAGTAAGCAGCTTCTTTTGGTGGGTTGTCCATCTAATTCTATTAATTTTCCTTTTTGTCTTCATGTTGGCTTTATCGATTTCGAAATTATTATCAGATTTAGCTAATATGTAGTTCGAATCAATATCAACTTCTTCTTATACTCCATCCCTTTCCCTTGATCAAATAAATTTAATAATATAGCGATTTTAGCTGTTTGATAAGCATCTAGGGTTATTTCGTAAAATTCTCGATGCGTTTTGTCGGTATGGCCTATATATTTTGCAAATTCTGAATAATCTTTTTTAGTCAAATTTAATACTTGCATTAATGTTGCAATTTGTTTTCGTAATCGGTTTGACGTCATTGCATCGGTATTTCTTATGTCACAAGAATTAGCAAATTTTTTGAGAACTACGTCTGCTCGCCTCCATTGATCGATTACCTTGGGATACGCAAACAAATATTTATTTTGTTGTGGTACTGTTTGGGTTTCTTGTCTTATATATAGTAACATCTTTATGTATTCTTTATCATTGGGTGGAAATAAAATCACAATCGCTCTGCTGTCTTTCCTACCTGCTACTACGCGTTTATAATTTGAAATCAGTGCTTTTTTAGATTGCCTTAAAAGTTTCCAAAAATTCACTTTGATTAACAGTTCTAAAATTTCTTAAATAAGAATCTGTTTCAAGGTGCTAAACACCTTGAAACAGACTGTGAGTGTCAATGAGGCATCAACTAATTTCTTGAAAGCTTTTGCATTGGTATTATCTTCTCTTAATAAAGCAACATTCTTCTCAGCAGTTTCTAATAAATGATTATTAAATGTTATTATGTCTTTGGTTAGCGGTAACATAACGGGTTTATTCCATTTTTTTAACTAGATCGTTTAGCGCTAGTGAAGAGATTTCATTAGTCCATGGGGTTTGTACTAAAAATCTAAATCTTTTTAGTCCTTCAGTCTATCTTCGTAATTATCACATTTAAATTCCGGAGTTTCAAATGAGTAGTAATATCACACATTTGTTGTTGAGTAGTACCACCTATATGTAAAGTCAAACTCCATGCTTTAAAGTTTTTTTTACTTTCATTGTATCCACTGACTGTTTTAGTACTTAAAACGACATCGTCAAATAGACTAGGTTATAGTATTTGGGAACAGGATAATTTTGGTTTTCCAATTCGCCGACGCATTTCAATGAGTAATCTGAAGCATTCTTTCATTTTATTCGACCATGCAACGGAAATCTGCGTCCGTTTATGTTTTTTAAGACAATATTGTCCAAAGTGTTTTTTTTTTAGCCAAAAATCCAATGGCATTGAATGCCATTTACTAAACACTTCCGTTTTACTCTTAATGTAGCAGTTGTGTTTGAATTTTGATTAGCACATGCTACTAATGTCTAAGAAGCTACACGGTGGCGTATGTTTCGGCCAGTATCACTGTTTGGCTTTACAATACATTTTTGTAATGCCTTCTTAAATATTTCACTGCAACTATATGCTTGCAATGAGCACATGATAATTTGTCTGGATCTAAGTTTTCGGTTTGCACAAAATTTTCGAAATTTGTTTCATATCGAAGTAAACCCAAAATATTTCTTTTGCTTGCCTTTTTTTAGTATTTTTTGGAAATTTTAAGTAATCTCTAACCTCTGTTTCTTCTAGATGATGCCTGCATAACTGTAGCTCGAAATTAGTAACACCAATTTTACAAAATTTGCACACAGTTCTTTTCTTTTTGTTTTTATTGAAAGCTTCTTCTACAAATTGATAATTTGAATGTTGAGACGAAACTTTTGTTTGGCAATGAGATTCTGGAAGTACTAAATGATTTATTGTGGAAATATTTTCTTTGGCATTCTCTTTACCATCAGATGTGCTACTTTCTTCTATATCAAGGTATCGCTTTTTTAATAGCAATTGATGTAATAATAGGGAAAATCAAGGACACACTAGAAGACTCTATATACGAATTATGCTGTTCCGACTGTTTTTTACATGGACTACAACAAAATTCTGACAATAATTCACTTGTAAGTGTTGTATGAGATTTAAGGGATCCTAGTCTGTTTTCTGTGCTTTTTTCTGTGTTATCGGCTGGACCAAAATCTTTTTTAAGTAACCAGTTTAGCGTTTTTTCTTCTGGTCTTTTACACAAATATTTTATGTTTTGAGTTTGTAGCATACCTATTTATTATTAACTTGAGTTTTCATTTAGTTACATTTTTCTATGGAAACTAAATTAAACTGGGAAGAAGATAATATTATTCGATTTTTTTACATAACATTGTATTATCCGTTTTACTTAAAATACGTTAGATATACAGGATGTTTGGCGCATGGTTTGCCAATTTAATTTGGCTGATAGAAAGGGCCATTTTTCTGTCTTTTAAAGCCCAATAATTCAATTATTATTATTCCGAAGGTATTTTTTTCGACTTTTTAAATTTTAATTTGCCAAATCCCAAAATTCAGCATCTAAAATTTAAAAAAAAGTTATCGGTACAGCCTCTAATTTGAGTTTATCTGCTAGATATAACAATTCTTAACTTTTAATCTCTAATATCGCATATCATCCTGATGTGTCTCGTTACACAAATTCAGTAAATTAGTAAAGTTATAATCAAAATATTACTGTTTACCGTTGGAAAAGGAATATCCTAGAAGTTTTTAAAAGAATTAGAAGCTTACTATTGCTTTTAGATAATTTTTTTTATTGCCATGTAAATTTGAGTTCAAAGTTTATTTTCACCTCTTCTTCTCTTTAGATTTGTGAGTAAATGAAATAAAAACCGCATGTTATTTGCAAGTAATTTTGAATTTGATTGAACCACACAACAGTACACATTAAAATTAAACTTAAATTTGGAAGTTGTACTTATAACTTTTATAAAATTTAAGTTTAAATGCTGAATTTTGGGATTTTGCAAAATAAAAATTATAAAGTCGAAAAAAAATCTGTGACTAATATTTAGTTATTGGGCATTAAGAGGCAGCAAATGACCCTTTCTATCGGTCAATTTAATATGGCAAACGATGCACTAACCGCCTGAACATATAGAATTATACAATAAATAGGTAACGCTGTTTTGACAAAATAACATAATTATGTTACTATCACATTGTCTACAAATGCAAACTTTATTCTATTCCATATGTAAACACCTGAATGTAGGAATCTCCTATAACGGATATTATTAAGACAATTTTTTAAAATTGGGATTACTAACTACTGTATTTATTCAAATTACAATAATTTTTAAGTAAATCCAGTACGAATGTGAGCATCCTCGTCATTTTTTTCTGTTTCCCATATTGAAGTTTCGGAAATATTATTGTCTTCAAATAGTAATTCTAATTAATTGCCATTACTTTATAACATGTGAATTATATACGACCATAAAATCAATATCAAAATAGCTGTATTTACACTACAAAGATAATCTAAATAATTCAATGTGTACGTGCACTGAGTTTTTCTCAGTTTTTCTTTGAAAGTTATACTGTGGGATATAGATATCTATTGTATTCATTCAACTGGGGGTGTAGAATATCAAAGGAATTTTGCATATAATTTTTTTATAATAATATTATGTTAATGAATAAATGGATTTTTCTATCTTCATCTTAATTTAATACAAAAGCATTTAATACTTAGTGATCTATCCATTTTTTCCATGTTCATTGTTCAATTAGTAGAAACTGTTCGCGTGATCAATCGAAGCAAAATACACTGAGTAATATAATGGCTATACTGGCAAGAAGTAAGCTTTAAATTTCAGACAATTTGGCATCGTTGCTAGAGCCGAACTCCACCGCTACTTAATACATTTTTAAATACGTTGAGCCAAACACGTACTTTACATATGAGGAGTACAAAGTGTACTATACACAAGTTTCAAATTTGTATAAAATAAATAAAAGATTTTATTACCCCTCTTTCGTTGCCTGTATTTGGAAGAAAATAAGTGTTCTAAAAACGTTAAATGGACTTGTCACATTTTATTGTTAGTAGTGGAGCTATGGTCGTTCTATGAACGTAAGGAGGCAAATACGATACAAATGCACATATATATATATATATATATATATATCCTACTATACTTGCAGCGTCCGATAATTGACCAGTTACATTGCATGTGGCGTCCGACCGACATATGGCGTCCGTATACGGACGCCATATCGCCAGCCTATACTAAAGTGTTGCTGGCATTGCATAGGTACTATAGGTAAATTTTCAACGGGACGCCATATGCTTGGATTTTGTATGTTTTCGAATATTATAGTTCAGGCAATTGTCGGACGATGTTTGATGGCGCTCCGCAAGGAAAAATATACGGCAATATACATGAATATACGGCTACCAGTTCGTCGATCATTTGGCGTCCGGGTATAGTTTTCAAATGATCGATTATATGGACTCCATGAAACTCTTTTTGAGATTTGTCTGGTAGTAAAAGTAAAGTAGTGGGTATGTTCGGCGCATATTATATATATTAACCTCTCTAGTATACATGCGGCGTCCCATGCATTTCTTCTTCATATATTATGTCATATCAACCGTATCAGATTCTTAATAATTTTTCTAACCTTATTAAACATAAATACAATGACCTTAAAAGGCATTCATAACAACAGGTTTAGTATGAAGTATATTTCATTTAGTATTACTCAATATTTTCGTTAATAAAGTTTTAAGATATATGACGATTTGTTTTATCGGAGTTTTTGTATCTGGCAAAATATGTTTTCTATGTCCTATTCTTTAACCCAATACAGGGATTGAGCTAAATTCTTCATGTCTTTTAAACCTGCTTTCGAAGAAACAGCGAAAAAATTAGAAGTTGTATGAGTCATGATCAATATATAAGAGTACATTTTGGTTTAAAATTAGAAGTTTAAGTTACAATCAAAGTACATGATACATTCATAGTATCTTAAAAGTTTTAGATTTAGATTAAGTCTCTTCAATTTTAATTATGTCAAAAAATGTTTAATATTTACGCTTTGTATTGAAAGCATTCTTCAAATACGTGTAATATAGAACAAATTTCATACATTTCATACCAATGTGACTAATTTTTTCATAGAATTACGCAAAGATTCAGAATAGTCTATTTGGTAAATTAAGATTTGATATCATTTCAATCGTTTCAGAATCGAATTTAAATACATAAAATCATTTCATGATCAATATGAGATACAACACAGCTCTAATTTGTTTAGGAATCTTATCAATTTTCTTAAGGTAAATTACATACAATATAGACTTGAAATTTAAACACTTTACAGCTACAACATTTGTGGTACCAAATTCTACTATTTCGACATGAAGGTCAATCAAAATAGTGGTTTTTGTAGAAACGAAATAACAACTGTGCTGTAAATGTGAAAATTCCTTATTTTTTCCGAAATTATTAAGTTTATTACTCGAAAATGACGGACTTCAAATAAATATCGCATAATAGGTTTTTGGAATCCTTAATAAGGAAACCGCGTAATAATCGGTTTATAACTCCTCGTCACCAAGTTGTTGCCCCCTCCATCGCAGAGCAGTCATTTTGCAGGAAGTCAAATTGAGCACCTCTACGATGAAATTGTACAATGTACTGACAGAAAACATGAGGCAAGCTGGATCTATAACAAACCCTATTGTTTGAAATAATGTATAACAACAAGGTTTTCATTTTATTCTACTTATAATGGCATTTTTTCAATGATTGGGTCGTTTCCGACATTTCTAATGTATATATCACGATAAACGAGAGTTTTCCGATATGTCACAAAGTGTTTTCATGTGCAGTACCATGTATCGCGCTGGTACCATCGAAATGGGGTAGCACCTTCATAGAGTTAAGGTGCGCTCTTAATGGCTGAGGGTAGAAATATCTTGGACATGTATCAACGGATATTGTTTATTTGTTTGGTTGCTTAGAGTACTGTAGAAGAAGGAGTTCGCATAAATATGAGTTAACAAAACAAAGGCAAAATATCACCGATTTTGTAAAGAAGGCGTATTTTGCTTATTTTGGGTTTGCAATTGGAAAACAGGATAAGTCTTGGGTTCTCCATAAAGCGTGTAAAACATGTGCAATATCTATTGCAATGGATAATAGGAAAGAGAAGAAGCTTAAACTTTGGCACCAAAAAACAATAATGACGATTGTTATTTTTGTGTCTTGAGTGTGAACGGCTCTAATCCCTACAAGAAACATAAATGGGAATATCCTGATTTAGAGTCAGTAAGACGACCATTACCACATGATGACAATATAGTTATACCAGTTTACACATCACAGACCCTGCTTTCGCTGTCAGATTTAGAAATGCTGCCGGACTCACAGTCCACTACAATTACTACACAATCTACCATTGGAAATGCGGATTTGGTGCGTGATCTCCATCTGTTGAAACAATCATCTGAATTTCTAGCATCCAGATTAAAAGAAAAGAACTTAATTCCTGACTTACAATATTTACCTTTCAGAATAGGAGAGCAGGAAATTCTCATATAGTTCAGTACCTGTGTTTTATCTGTACTTGGGATAGTAGAGTAAAGTAGGGTAACTGAACGAAAGAGAAATGGCCACTTATAGAAAAATTAACTATAAGTATAGTGAACATCATGAACGAGCAAATCTAAGTCGTAGGCTTCCACGGTTGTCGTTGATACCTTCTTGGTTTCTGGGCTGAAACGCGTCCTCGTCTCTGCTACTACTGCCGACGTTTCGTCTATTATCCTATGGGACATCTTTAGGGCTTTTACTTCTGCGATGGCCTGAAACAGACTGGCATGTGTTGGTAGGGGATTTATATTGTGTGTAGTGTTGCGGTTCAGTGGAGCGTGTATGTTGTGGTTGACATGTGTTTGTATGATGGACTTCCAGGAGTGATGCAGATAGTAACCTTCATCTCGGTTCAGGATGTTGGGATGTTTTTGGATTTCGATGGATTCGCGGATTTTGATAATGTAATAATGGGAATCTTTGGAGAGGATTTTGTGGAATTCAATTGGATCTGGTGTCTGGCTTCCAGTCTGTGCTCAGCCAGTACAGACCCGGCCGTGCGCAACAACAGGGAGTAGCGTTCATGCTCGGAGAAGCGAGTGCTGACCGATCACTTTATCTCGCCAATGTATACACTGCCGCATAAACATGGAACCCGGACATGTCGGAGAATTCAAGAGGTTACTTGGCTTTGAGAGCCGAAAGGAAATCTGATAGTTTGGAATGGGGTTTCAAAACGGTTTTGATGTTGTGCTTGTTGAGGATTTTGCTGATGTGATCGATTACACCGAGTATGTAAGGTAAGTAAGCAAGCGTAGGGCGGTCAGTGTGGTTTTGGTAGTGGGATTAAGATCTCGGTCAATGGTTCTGTCTATGTCTTTTTTGGAGTAGTTGTTGTCGATAAGTAGTTTCGCTATATGTGAACGTTTCTGGGGTAGTGCATCAGGTTCGGAGAGAGCCTCTGTTTACGAGGGAGTTGACCAGCATTTAGGTTTAAGGTTATAGGCTGATAAAGATTGCTGTTCGAACGCTTCCACGAAAATGTTAGCGACTCCAGGAGATAAAGGAGAGCCCATAGCAGCAACTACGATATGCTCATAGTTGCTCTCACGCAACTGGAAGTAGGTCGAGGATAAGCAGGTTTCCACCAAGTCTGCCAAGTCGTCCGCTTGATTGTGTTCGAATAGGATTTGTCTGATTATGGAAATGGTGTCTGGAATTGATAAGAAGGATTCCACGTCGAAACTGACAAGTATGTTCTGATGATCAACTATTAGTTCTTGTAGTCGGTAGATGAAATGACAAGAATTTAGACTCACTGTTACCAGTGTATGGTTTTAGGTATTTGGATAGTTTATACGTAGGGCTGTTGATGCTACTGACAATAGATCGAAGCGGGACATTTGGTTTGTGGATCTTGGGTTTTCCGTAAAGTGTCAGTGTTTTAGAGTCACTGGGTACAAAATGTTTGTGTTGGTGTTCGGGTACAGAGGAATGTTTGATAAGCTTGATGATGAAACGTTCTATGCGTCTGGTGGGGTATAATTTTAGAGGTATGTAGGAACCGTCTTGGATTAAGAAGAAGTTCCTTTTTCATATTCACTGCTGTCCAGGACAACGGTAGCGTTTTCCTTATCAGCAGCTACTATGACAATAGAAGGATTGGGTTTGAGGTTTTTGAGAGAAGTGAATTCAACTTTGCAAAGATCGGATTTTGGCGGTTTGGCTCGTTGTAGGATTTTGGTAGTTTCGAAACGAATAGAATCAGCTATAGAAGATGGTAATTTGATAAGTGCAAATTCTACACCAGTAATTATGTCTTCTGCAGGAATGGATTTGGGAGTGAGGGCGTAGTTAAATAGCTGGTTTTGGATCAAGATGTTTGAATTTGTGGATGTGTCTGTGTGATGAGGTTGTGAGAGGTCTGAGCTTGTTGGAAAGTTATTGTGTCAATGGTGTTAAAGTCAGAAAGTGATATGGTACTAGAGAGTTTAAGATGAAGATGAAAAAGCACATTTGTTCAAACACCACCTAACCGCATCTTCCATTTTGCTGGTCTTGCTTTGATCCGAGAACGGATCAAACAAACCAGGCGAGAACTGAATTCCATATCCCTTAAGTTTTTCATCTTCATCTTAATCTCTCTAGTACATTATCACTTTCTGACTTGAACACCCTTGACATAATAACCTTTCAACAAGCTCAGACCTCTCACAAACTCAGATCCCTCTTAACCTCATCACGCAAAGACAAATCCACAAATTCAAACTTCTTGCCCCGAAACCAGCCATTTAACTACGCTCCCACTCCAAAATCCATCCCTGCAGAAGACATCATTATTGGTGTATAATCTGCACTCATGAAATTACCACCTTCCATTGCTGATCCTACTCGTTCCGAAATTTCCAAAATCCTACAATGAGCCAAATCGCCAAAATGCAATCTTTGTAAAGTTGAATTCACTTCTCTCAAAAACCTCAAATCCAATCCTGCTATTGTAGTAGCTGCTGATATGGGAAATGCTACCGTTATCCTGGACAGCAGTGAATATGAACAAAAAAATCTTCTCCTTAATCCAAGACAGTTCCTACAGACCTCTAAAACTTGACCCCACCAGACGCATAGAACGTTCCGTCATCAACCTTGTCAAACATTCCTCTATACCCCAAGACCAGCACAAACATCTCTACCCAGTGAATCCAAAGTACCGAAACTTTACGGAAAACCCAAGATCCACAAACAAAATGTCCCTCTTCGACCTATTGTCAGTGCCATCAATGCCCTTACGTATAAACTATCCAAGTACCTATCCAATTACCTAAAACCCTACACTGGTAACAATAAGTCATTCATCCTAAATTCTTGTCATTTCATCTACCGACTACAAGAACTGATAGTTGATCATCAGAACATACTGGTAAGTTTCGACATCGAATCCCTCTTACCAATTCCAGACACCATTTCCATACAAATCCTATTCGAACACAACTAACCGGACGACTTGGCAGATTTGTTGGAAACCTGCTTATCCTCGACCTAATTCCAGTTCCGTGACAGCTACTACGAGCAAACCGTGGGTGCTACCATGGGATCTCTTCTATCCCCAGTAATCGCTAAAATCTTCATGGAAGCGTTCGAACTGCAATCCCTATCAACCTGTAATCTTAAATCTAAATGCTGCTTCAGATACCTACACGATACCTTCATAATCTGGCCTCAACAATTTCCTCTCATTTTTCAATTTCCAACACACCAATATCCATTTCCACATGGAAGTCGGGACCAACGGTTCCCCATCTTTTCTTGATGTACTAGCACGTCGTCCGTCGGATGACAAACTAGGACATTTCGTATACCGTAAAGACACTGACAGATACCTCAACGACCAGTCCCATCACCACCCTTCACAGAAACAGTCCGTCATCAACTCCCTCCTAAACAGAGCTTTCGCCCTCTCCGAACCTGACGCACTACCCCAGGAACTTTCACATATAACGAAAACCCTAATCGACAACAACTACTCAATAAAAGACATAGATAGAACCATTCAACGACATTTTAAACCTTACCAATACCAAACTGACCGCCCTACACTTGCTTAATTACCTTACATACACGGTGTAACTGATCACAATAGCAAAATCCTCAACAAACACAACTTCAAAACCATTTTCAAACCCCATTCCTAATGTTACCTGGTGAAGCAAGTCCTACTTTTATATTTTACTACCGTGTAATTTGGTAAATTTGAAAATATTTAAGAAATGGTAAATTTTGGTATAGGGTACCTTACATAATGTTTTTCTATTCTGATCTGCAAATTGATATGTCCATTACAAAAAAACATAACTTTGATATGTTCCTCTCTTCTCTAATACTCTGTATAGTTTAAAATAATTTAAGTTTAGCATATAATGTCTGTATAACTGACACAATAAGAAGTATTCAAAACACCGTTTTTCGTGTATGTACGGACCGCGTCGTCCGAAGAAAAGTCCCATATATATGTAGGCATTCACAAATATACGATCCCTATATTATATCAATTTGGTATTTATAAAGACGGCAATTTAAAAAATATATACGGACTCCATAAAATCGAGTGATTGAAAATAAAATATACGCTGGAGTCCAATAATATGCTAAAGTAAAAGGAGTCTGTAGGTATAGTGCAATGAAAATCATCATAATTTTTACATTTCAATCTGAAGTGATGAGAAGCTTATCTTAATGTCAAAAATCAATATACTTCACTCAGAAACTAGTTTAAACTGTTCCTTCCTAGGGACGCCATATGTCTGCGCTTTTGCTCGGACGCCACATATATAGCAGGATGCATATATATATATATATACATCTTTCTATCAAAGTCAGGCCAACTAGGATTTCATACAATTCTGAACCATCTATTTCTAGTAACCGTAGACAAAAAATTCTTACATAGGCGGACCTAAATGACATATGGTACACATGGAAATCATTATATACAACACTTTTTCTTTATAATAAAGTTTTTGTATATCGTCTCAAAAATACGGCAATCTCAAGCCATTGGCTTTTGGTAGCAACTCAGTCCAGTATATACACAAACATGTAATAGCACCGCTTTTCCTGAACCAGAGCAGGGTTGCCGTAACTTAACACATGAGAAGGGTGATTTTAACTTGCGAGTGCAATGTGGCTTACATTTTGTTGCCTCGTACAAAGCAAGACAGAGTAAGAAGCGGTATGGAAAATGATTATAGGTTGGGAATTATAATGGAACTTTAAATGAGTTATTTTTTTTGTATTCTACTACAGTTCATATTTAGTTCTATTTTATTAATTAATGAAACCTATTTGAATGCTAAAGTTATTAATTTCGATCATAAGGCATCTCACAAAAATTGATAGAAACAGTTTCTGACTGATTAATTTATTAATATCGAAATGATTAACCCCGAAAGCTCAGATAAGAGTTACGCATTTGTAATGCTTGCGTTTAATAGTTTTCTTTTTCAAGCAAAGAAGTTTCTTAATTCAAACAAATTAATTAACAAATTAAAATATTATGTACATTAGGACTGAATTGCTTGAATAATGTATGTGTATGTAGACTTAATGCCGAGCGTCAACTATCGCGCAGTGTTCCCAATTCCAAAAAACTTGATCAAAATATAAAATCTTTATCAATTTGTTTTAAATTTGATGACTAAGCATTTTTGATTCTCTTATTACGAATGTAAGAACACAAAGCTGATACAATATTGCGGAAAAGAAATGTTAAAAATTTATTTTACAATAGGTAGTGATAATAATGGATAAACTGCAGTTAATATATACCGTAAAGATAAACAGAATAATTACAAGTAGTATATTTTCAATTATCGCAAACTTTAGTAATACTATTAGGGCTGAAATGAAACGTATAAAACGTGTATAAAAAATATATTTATAGGAGAAATACTTATATAAATAAAGTACATTGTTAGAAATATTTATTTGTAATAAAAGTTAAGTAAATTAAAGCTTTGCATATACCGAAGAAAATATTTTCTTGTTTTCGTTTTTTTAAATTAAGAAAATTGGTATTAAAGTAAGTAAAATGCTTTTCTTGCGTGAGAAATAGATTTATTCAATTTAAGAAAATGGTAAAATTGGTTTAAGTAAATAAGTTACTTCAGTAGTATAAGTTGGTTATCACTTTAAAAAAATGGGATTTATTTCCTAAAAGCAAATATTTATTTGCGCCAATTCAATTACACATTTGAACTAAGTAACTTGGCGATTTGTTATAGGAAAGTACTTTCTTGATAGAAGCATAATATTTATTTAATATAAAAAAATATCTATTCATCACACATTCACTGAACTAATATTTTTTTTTGTAAATGACTACCATGTAAACATCCACTATAGACTAAATGAGCTTAATCTTAGTCTAACCGAAGTTACAAACTGTTTTGAAGTTTATAGAAAAATATTCTTTTATCACAAAACTAGAGAAGGGAATACCTATACTTTTTATTGGCTTTATAATCCCCACGCTTTAGATAAAAAGATGTGTGACTATTTTCGCCTTAAATAACTTAAAAACAACCATTCTGAAAAATAATAGAAAGAAATCCTCACTATAAGTTAAAATTGGTTACAATATCGAAACAATAACAAATACACTTGTATACCATTGTGCAAAACAACACCCCTTTTTCTGAAGTCGAGCTTGTCGAACTTAATTATTTATGAATGGCGAATATAAAAAACATTCCTGTTTTAATAGATATAAAGGAACTGTCATGTCGTACTTAGATAAGTAGTTTTATGATCTTTTTCTTGCAACTGAAGTTAGAAAAAAAAACGGTCGCCAATGTTTTTTTCTGACCTTTTTAAATGTATGACTCCCTGCGAAGAGAGCCATAAATCTTAAAGGCTTATTTTCAAGCTATAATTATTCCTAAACTCTGTGTTAAATTAATGTAGAGGTATTTTCCTGACAACGTAAAAATTATAATAATACTGTGTAGGCTATTGATTCATATATTACATAATAATGCATTATTTTTTGAAATGAAAGAACAAATAGATAATTACAAAAATTATTTCAAAAACGGTATAGAAAATCTCATTCATCTAAACCTTATATTTAATCTTGCCAGTAATTTTTATTCATAGGTACTGAAGTAATTTTAAAAAGTTATTGGAATTCTTTTCTTAACTCCGTAAATGATAGACGGGGTATTTCCGTGTTAATCGCAAGTTGGTAAATGCAAGAAGTAGACGCCTTTCTTCTAGTATATACTTTTTGAGTACGATATAGGAAAAAATGAGGTGTGGCCACCACACAACTTTCTTATACATATGAGCGTTTTAAACTATACAATTTTAAAAAACTTTTATACAAAAGTTATTCAGAATCCTATTCTGAGTACTTCCATTGTCTTAATAAATCTCTATAGAATGAATATTTTGCAAGATATTCGAAAAAAAGTGCTACTCCCTAAGACAATGTGTTACTTCCGGGCCAAATTTTTAAATTTCATATATACAAAGAATATTGCAAATCCAGCTCTAAATACTTTTGTACTCTTGATAAATATATATAGAATGCATAATTTACCATATTTGCAAAAAATTGCTATTTGGTAAGAGTAAAAGTGGTACTTCCGGTCCTAATTTTGAAATTTTTTTTATACAAAAGGTATTGAAAATTAAGTTCTAAATACTTTTATACTTGTAACGTACCTGTCTAAAAAGCATACCTTGCGAAAGATTCGCAAAAAACTGATTTTCGATGCGAGTAAAAGACCTATTTCCGGTAGGAATTAAAAAAAAACTGTTTAATAAAATTTTTCTCAAATGTAATTTTGAGTACATTTAAATTCTTTATAAATTTGTTTAAACTTAGTAATTGACCAACTATTGGCAAAATTTAATTTTTTCGCTGAAGTAAACTACTACTTCCGGTCTACCGATTTTGCTGCAAAACTAGTCAGATCTCAAGACGGAGATTATACACGTAAATACAAATTTTGGAATTGATATCTATAACGGTTTGACCACTATCGTGGTCACACACACACACACAGAGAGAGAAATTGTGTCTGGATGAAAATTATTGAAGCGACCTTTATCTACAGTTCTTTATAAAATATATTATTAAAATTGTTGGTTGTTTTTATTTACCTAATAAGGATTTTATAAATTGGTTTCAATAAATAATAATTAATAAATAAGTTTACTGGCTTTCATATTAAAAAAAATGTCAATTTCACTGACAGTTTCTAACCTATTTGCAAATATAATCTCAAGATTCACATTTACAAAGTACAAAATACCTAAAAAGATGATTGCTTGATTTTGAAGTGTACGAGATTTTTCTGCACACAATTGCACATCGGGTCTAAAATTTGCTGAAGAGTAAATGTTTCTAAAGAACAGACAATTACATATGTATTAACGAATTTATTAAGAAGAACTGGAAGTTAGAACGCAAATGTACCTAGTTACGTTCCACGTGAGCGATCTAAATTAGATCTTGCTATTTGTCCTATGTCTCCTATGGTTTTAGTTTATGGGGCAATTCTAAATTTAAAGTAGACATAAATAGGCCCAAAATCTCAAGATAATCATGTAGAGATATGTAAAGTTTTTCTAAATTGTCCAGGCAACATTAAGAAAGACATTATTGTATTATCAAATCATTAAATGTCAAATAATGTCATTTTGCGCAATTTTGATTCATTTTTTTATCTCCTTTTGTAGTTAAAAATATTGTTTAATTAAAATAAAAAGCTTTCCTTTAAAAATTTTTTTAAAAGATTTTATATTAAAAATTTCAGTGATTTGTAGGTATTTAATAATAGACATTTTCGATAAAAACATTCTTTACATTTACTAATACCGCGCAATAAATACCGCGTGCATGTGAATAAATTAAAAAAGAGAGCCCATTGTTTCAAAACGTAAATGCGCGGTGTTTTAAGCGCCCGATAATCACCTCTATTTCTAAAGCAATGCGAAGGGTCACAAAGTCCATCGTTCCGCGCCGCTTCATTGTGGAAATACTCGTACAAATATACAATATACCACGCAATGGCAATCCGCACGGAAGCAATCATGTGGTGTAAAAGTGAGGATAGCAGGTAGTAAGAATCACGATGCATCTAGACCTTTATGTTAGAAAACAAGCATTGTTGCCAGGCTTAATTGGCTCAGAATTGTGCATATGTAACTATATACAGTATATTACAACAACGACTTCAAGCGGCATAACCTAGAACTAAACAAACGGTTATTCCTACAAAGCTGAACCATCATAAATGTCCATTTTTTTCGTAACCGGCAAGTACTAAACAAAGACAAGCCTGCTGGGTGACCGCGAAATTGAAGGTCACTTCAAATTGTATTGGTATGTGTACTGTACGGCTTGAGTTAAAGAAGTTATATAGGGAAAACGATCCTGAGCCATATATATGGTTCAGGTTTGTTTGCCTGGCTCAAGATTGTGCATTCATCGTGCTATATTTGGCCTGACTTTGTATGAAAGATTTATATATATATATATATATATATATATATATATATATATATATATGGTATTCGGATTTTGCAACGGGAATGCATATATAATTAAACACGAATAGAAAATACGGTATCCGCATTGGCGATACCCATTTATCAACACATTACTAAGATAAGATCAGTGCCTTCGTGAATCTGGTGCGTTTGTCCCTAACTGTTAGAATGCAAGTAGACCTTTGGTTCAGTTAGAAGAAAAAATTTTGGATACTGGTCACGAAGGTGCTACTTGCAGCGCTAGACAAATATCTAGAGAACTGAATATTCTAAGTAAGACAATATGTACTTCATTCAGTGCTAACACAAAACCTTTTGGCTAGGCGTCTTAAAACTTCGCAGTGTTGAACCAATATTTCTGCGCAATCGTACGTGAATGTCTGCGACGGAGTGCTGGATAATGTTCCATTAAATTTCAGGCTCAATATGCTTTACATGCACAACTGCGCACCAACTCGCAGCGCACGACTTTGAAGGGCATGGATAAATGGAATCTTTCCGAATAGATGGATCGGACGTAACGGACCGATACCGTGGCCAGCAAGATCTCTAGATATTAATCCTTTCGACTTTTTTTTATTTAAAGCCTTTTTAAAGGAAAAGTGTATGCGATGCCTCCAACCAATGAACAAGAAGAAATTAATAGAATTTAACGCCACACTTCAATTAATTACCCACGATATGTTGCACCGCGTATGAAATTCTATTCCCCGAAGAGTACAGCTCTACCTGGAAACTAATGGCTACCAGTTTCAACACTTACTTTAAACATTACATGTGACTATTTTACTATTAAATATCAATTTTTAATATTAATTTTAGTTTTCATAAAGTAGTTAGTAAAAGCACTTGATTTTCAAATATGAATAAAATTCCTTCTTTCTGCTGATTTGTATAGGATAAAGTCGGGTGAGATGGCCAAGTGGGAGAGATAACCAACACCAAAAATTTCATTTAAAAATTGTCAGTTGATGCTAGCGGTTCTAGAAATTGTTATGCGACGTCAACTAAATACCGACACTTTGATATTAGTTGCGTCAGACGCATACCTCCCGTCCAAATTTATTCTAACCTCCAACATCCACCATATGCAACACCGAATTGTTTTTAATGGTTTGGCCACCTCTCCCTAGCATTTTGGGAAAGTCGACCATCGGGTGATAGGGACAGATGGCCAACGCATTTTTGCGACTATTTTCATCATATCTTTGCAGTAAAAGAGAGCAAAGGTGCGAATCGTGGAAGTTACACTGAAGAAAACCTAAGACGTGCGATTGAAGCTATGAGAACAGGTTCATCAGTTAACGGTGCGTCGAAAACCTATGGTATTCCTTGAGAGGAAAATACGGAATAATTACTTCACGGTTGGTAAATTAGGACCAGATAGTTGGGAAAAGCTAATGAGAGGAAACTGGTGTTACATATTAAGAAAGCTTAAAAAGGTAGATTTCCTCTGACAATTTCTGATGTTCGAAAGCTTGTTTACAATTTTACTGAAAGTCTTCGTATCAACCATAAGTTTAACAAAAACAAAGAAATGGCCGGTTTGATTGGTTCAGATCATTTTTAAGAAGAAACCCTGATCTCTCTTTTCGAAAAGCTGAGAGTGTATCCTTAGGACGGGGCGAAGGAATGAATCATGTGGATGTTGAGAGTTGAGTAGTTCTCAAACCTGTTTCCATATTTAGCGTCGATGAAACTGGTCTGCAGCTCAACAATAAAGCAGATCATGTAATAGCTGAGAGGGGGACACGAGATGTTTTTTCCATAACCTCAGGAGAAAAGGGTAAAAACAAGAAACCCGAATGGAAGGATTCACTGCCACCTGGTTCAGAAATTATCATGCCCGAAAAATCTACGTACGTTACTTCAGCCATTTTTACGCAGTGTTGTAAAAATCGCTTTCTTCCACGTAAGCGAGAGGGAACAACATTTCTAATACTAGACGGTCATGCTTCCTATTGTAATTTTGTTTATCTTTTGGAAGCTGCAGAAGCGAATAATGTCATTCTGTTGTGTTTACCACCGCATATTACACATTTCTTACAACCTCTGGACCCGTTTTTAAATTTTTAAAAACTTATTCCTACCAAGCCTGTAGGGAATGGATGCGAAGCCATCCAGGTAGAAAAATAGGGCGTGTACAGTTTGGTGAACTTTAGTTGGGAAAAATCTGCTACTGTAGGAAACGCAGTATCGGGTTTCAAGGCCACGGAGATATTTCGTTGGAATCCAGGCTGCATACCACATCATGCTTATGCAATATCTGATCAAACAAGAAATACCCAAAGAACACTAGAAGAGGGAACGCCTGCCCAAGCAACACTAGATCAAAATACGCGAGCTACGACACCGCAATCATCATGAAGCCACAGTTCTGCAAAAATTCTCTGATGCACGTCCCCAGTAGAAGTCACGCGTGCATCTACACCAGAAGTTACTGCCGCGCAGGTTTTGGAGCAAATTAATCCCACGCCCAAACTTTAGGCAAGTGTAAGAAAACGGGCAAAATCTGTCGCTGTTTTGTAGACGCCCCTGAACATATTTCTTCGTTAAAAAACAAGAGCACAAAAAAAAACTAAAATAGTTTTTTTTATGCTACGTCAAGTTACCTTAAAAATTACTCAAATTTTGTTTTTTGATATGTTACTTATATATTTTATGTTAAGGTCATCTCACCCGACTGTGTGAGGACAGATGGTCAATTGTAGTTTTTTTCTTTTTAAAATGTAATAACAAAAATTATGTTTTTTATAGTATTTTCTTAGTAACTCATATACATAAGGTGTAAACAATTGTCTGAACCCAAAACCAAGCTTCCCAGTTTTTTATTAAATGAATTGTAGATCATTTTTTAACATGACAACTGCTATAGTAGGGTGTTGCCAAAACCTACATTTCTTTAATGTTATGCGTATGCCTTAAGGACGGACCGTACGGCTTTTTAGGATTAGTATTTTTTACTCAGAATTAATCTTGGAATCGTTATACCTCAAGTTTATCCGTAAATTTCTGAACACGTTGTATAAGATTATTATGTTCTCTGTAATTTGTGTACGTTTTAAGCAAAGAATTAAGAATTTAGTCCAATATCACGGTCAACTATTTAGTATATTAGAATTAAACATCATAATCATCTTGGGTGTTGACAGAATGTCATTAGATTAAATATCTGGCGTAAATGCAGTTTAACAAGCGGTTATTTTTGCAATGTGTTTGATGTATTACAACTATTTTATGATGAATCAGTATAGTTTCATTTGATTCCAGTGATGTATATAAATAGTAATAGATAATAAAGTATTGTCTGTTTCAAGATATAGTGCGAATGCAAGCTCCCACCGGTTGCTTGAACAAGGCAGGTGGTATGCAATGAAAGTAACAATATGAGAAACACGCTACGGATCCGTATTGTCAATATTTGATTAGAAATAATAAAAGTGTACGTGTATTATAATATGAATGTATATTTATACGAAATGTCACCTACACCATGTGAAATACAAGAATACATTTTGATGGCTAATTTATTATTTATTGAGTTGAATATTAAAATTATAAATTAATATTAATTTCTTTATTTTCTTAATACCCTTAAGCCGGCGCAGATAGTTTCCAGGTACTTAAAATTTGTGTTTGCCATCGCCGGATTATGGAAGGATTAGCACAATAGATCCTTAACGGTTTTATTTATGACGTCGCACTATATCTTGAAACAGACTATACTTCAAAATTTCATTTTGATTTGATTTGATTTTTTATCATTGGTACAATGAAAAAAATGAATACGTGTGAAATTGGCTATTATCAAACAATAAATCCGATATAAAAATGGATATATATTATACATGTGTTAACTATTGTATTTAGATAATTATAGAATATATAACACGACCTAGGCACTAGAATAGTCAAGCAAAATATAAAATTATTGAGTTAGAATATAGATAACAGAAAACAGCTGGCTATTTAAAAATACAAAATTAGCTCATTTTGCAGTGCATCTACTAATTTTGTTCTATTGATATTCAAATATTTCCGCAAAGATATAAAACATTATACTGTCATACAAGAAAAAGTGCAAATTATTAAAAGAATTTGTTGGTTGTGAATACAAAAACGTTTGCTTTATTAATCGGAATATTGAATTGAAATTCCTTGTGGACTTACCTTAGATTTACGATAAGGTAGAAACAAACAAGCGCCGTTTAATTCTTTCTTCTTATTGCAACCACTTATAAAATGCAGTTTCAGAAATGGAATTTAATGTTAATGTTTGACCAGGTACAGTATTCAAAGAACTTGAGCATAAAATTATAAATTTATAATTCGATTATTGATTGCAAATAATGATATTTACGTTTGATAATGGCACATATGAAACTCGTTTGATCAAGTAGGGTGCATTACGAATTATTGATAATAATTGGTCTTAAATCTTTGAGTAAAAGATACGAACAAACGTTAATACACGACATACGATTCATACAATATTTACATATGTGAAAAAATATTTTTGAAAGTTTCCCATACAATTTTATTTCATGTTTTAATGAGTAATTTTGAAGACACACAAGACTTAACCAATAATTGTAGACTTTATTAGTTAAGTTATTATATTTATTTGAGCTATTTTAATTTACTATGGCTTGTCTTCGTTTCAGAGTTGCATGAAGTTTATAATAGCAAGTGACTATAGTGTTTTTAAAATATAAGATATACGTATTTAGGGTTTGTATTGTATCTATGGTATGGACGATCAGCATTTCTAAAGTAATTTAATTTATTATGTTATATAATCTTCAGTAAGTTTAAATATAGTAATTAAGTGAATTAAACCTTCACAAATGAATGTGCATTTTACCTGGTAGGTATATTAAACATGCTTCCTAAGAATATATATTTGAAACTTGAATTTTACAATAATATACATAAAATCTCATATTTTATAGATAAAGCATTAAGCACATCAGTACGTATAATAAAATTGAAATGAATATAGAAGCAATATGTTATAAAGGAATTGGGTAAAAATTTAACAATAACCGTCATATCTATACACATGAAGGAAAGATCATTAAAAATTAAGAAAATGGTAGATGGTGACTTAAATGGTTTAATGAATTCAATGGGAGCTTAATATCGGTAGTAACCCGTTTCTTTAACTTTATTAATTGAAAACATAAGAAACCTTAAGTCATCTTCATGATCCGAAATTGCGCTTGTGGATCTTCTATTGCGCACTCTATCAGTGATAAATCATTAGAATCGCTTTCTTATAGTCCATTATAGCCTTGTTCATTTTATTTAATATCACATTTTCTACGTCTAACATACATATTGGCAAAAGTTGCTTTAGAACAGATAAAAGACATTGCTTAACATTTCTTGTCGTCTTATAATTAACACATTTAAGTTCTTACTGGCCGATAATCGGTACATTAAACACCGGACTGGTTTAATTCCTTATATCATCTATAAGCAGAAAACTGCTGTTTGGAAAAGGCAACTCTGCCAGAAGGGTTATTTGTGGTAAATTCGACTTATCGGCTATTCTTATTCTGACGAAAACATATATATATTACTACCCGATGGTTGAATTCGGGTTAGGATATTTTTCTACCATCCGGTAGTAAAAGAATATACATAGTGAAATACATTTCAGCCAAAACTGAACTCCAGCAAATATTAAGATCCAATCAACAGCCTCTGGAGTTAAATTATGTAAATCTGCAATCACAAGCTGGACTCGCAATCACATTCCATTTGAATAACATTATTGCACCTTCCTTGATCCGTCCTAAAGCGATTCAACTTACACCAAATTTTTCTTGGTTGTGTAAAACCAGACACTTTTATCAAAGGATCGTCCATTAATTGTTTATTAAACACTTTACGTTCTAACCAACTTGATTTCCAGACGTCTTAATCGAAAATTGTTGATTTAGAAAATCTTCCTTCCAAATTGGACTACGTGATTTCAATCTATAAGGTGGTAAGTTCTGAAGATCTTGAGAAATTATATATAAATTAGGAAAATTTTGATATTTATCTCAACAACGTTTTAAAGCCAATTTTCTTCTTAACTGATGAGGATAAATGTTAGCTAGAACATTGAGCCAAGGAAGTGCAGTAGATTTTACATGATTATGAACATGTTGCTCACTATACCGGTAACCTATAAGGAAGCGATCAAAGTTGTAAAGATGTTTCAGAACGCAAAAAAAATATACCTATTTAAGTTGAAAACTTGATTGCTGATCGTAGCAGGTCTTTTAAACCTGACAGTTTTAGTATTTCCTAAAGCAAAATCTCAATAGTTATTACTTATCCGAAACGTTGAGTACACAGTATATTTTCAGAAGAATATAAGATTCACGTCATTGGTCTATATTTCATTCAACATTTAACTTCAAAGTTAGTATGACGATGGCTGATACATGTACAACTTGCAATTTCTTTTTATTCAAAAGCTATTTGCAGCAGAAAAGAACGAAACATTAAAATTCTCTCTAGAAACACAAAAGCAGCTTTATTCGAGAAAAGTTTGGATTTTTTATGATACGGAAAAGAGTTCGAAACCAAAGGCTATGAGAAGCAACGCCATAGTTGTATGCTTTGACTTTACATAACCCTCCCTCTTATTCAAATATGGGAGAATTCGACCGCCACCTGTGCTATTATGTTTTTGACGTCTCCAATCAGATGATAGAGCATCAATTTATATCTACAAAAACGTATTAGTCAAAGGAGCCAAAATGAAGTAACATCGTTGCTACTTCAGTATTTCACAAAAGCCATTGATATCACTTTACAAACTCTTGTCATTTTAAGAAAATGATGCCTAGGACAAAACAAAAGTTACGTAATGTAGAGCTTTATGTACATATTGATTCATTTCCTTAAGTTGTTTGACAGCACCCTCCCTATTTGGGAATATCATTTCTCCTAAATGGTTTCTCACATTCAAGCGTAGAGATGAGAACAGGAATCCAGGACAGTCAGAAGTGTTTAAAAGTAAAATGGTAATGAGTGAAAAAGGGAACCGGGGAGCTTTTAAGGAAATCGTCAAAAATTTCCTCGGGAACTTTAACGACCCAAATTATAAATATATCGTGAAAAACATGTTAACTAAATTCAAAGACTCGAGTTTTTCGATAATTTTGAAAGTATATTTCTTAAATTCGCGTTTAAACTCTATTTTTCGAATGTCTTGTTGTTGTTAGTGAAGAACAGGACCACCACGCTGTATACAAAAGGCAAAGTACCAAAAGCAGCTTACAGCGGAAAAAGAAAAGACAACATAAGGACGTATTAATGCGAGGAGAATTTAGCAAATCATTTCCAATAGTTTGATAAATAAGAAATTTGTAAAGAAACAATTAAAACATAGTCTGAAAAGAACTACTTTTAGCCAGAGTAAGTAAAATACGCCCATTTTGTGAAAAATCTTTAGGTGACTATGAAAAATTGAATGCCGTATTTAAAATTAGCGCACCAAACAATATAAAAATCAGTTATGACATTGCATATACTTTTTCATGACTTAAATTTTGCTGGCCTGTGATAATTATTTCACATATCCAGCAGGCAACGTTTATTCGTATCTTTGTGCAAATTTTTTGAAGTTGTTCTTACTTAATATATCGAAATCTGAAAAAATATTGCTAATGACAGCTTGCGTAATGAAATATTTTATATATTATAAACAAGCAAAATTAATTGTGAAGAAATATAACTTGATTTTTCACTTTGATTAAGAGGTATATATACATATAGGTAGATAGCGTGAGTTGAGGTTGTATTTACCACATTTTCCAAAAAATTTCAATGTTATATTTGTGTTCGTGGTGCATGCACTTTTTTGCAGATCGCACTGATCTTTGTAGTCGATACCATCGGAACCGCACACTGGGCGCGAGGTTACGTGGTCTCCGTAATTTGGACACTTCTCCGGACATTGGCAGGTAAAATTATGGCCATCAGGAGTTGGAACACACCGAGCTCCGTAACCGCACTGCTTGTCTCGACAGGGATCCGTTTGTTCTGGAATACAAATGATATATTTAAAAACTAAATTCGAAACAAGTAGTATATATACATATATGTACGTACTTCGTATTCAATAAGATAGTTTCTAAATATTTATAGTGTTAGTAATTGCATTTTTGGCATAATAATACACAACTTTCAGTGACTGTACGTACGTAGAATTAAATATTTTACAATAATAATTTTTACTAAAAATTCAATACGAAACAAGTGTGATAAGAAATAGAAAAGCAAAAATATTGAAAAACGAAATTTTGATGATCTTTATTACTAATGTCTAATCGGCAAGAATATTGCAATATTCTTCATATCATCCATACTATAAAAATTACAGCAAACAATTTAAAAACAGGTTTTTTATTTATTGGTTCTGAAACAGAAAATTCCCTGCTGGCAACATAGCAATGTTGAATGAACAACCTGCATATTATTGCTTTTGCTAGTTAAAAGTTAATGTATGGTAGCTTTGCGAAATTAACTCATATTTGCACGATCATAAAATTTTACAATATTTTTTAAATATGCTGAGAATAAGTTGCGGTTGTCGGTGATTATACATAAAAAAAACGTTATCTTGATGCTATAAATATAATAAATTAATTTAAATTATAATATAATGAAATAGAGAAACTTGCATGACTTGTAAAATTAAGTATAACTCCTTATATAATTCTCTTTGAATGGCCCGTATAAGGGACGGGGGGGGGGGGAACCGGGTAGCGAAGCCAGCGATGCCACATGTACCATAATTATTGAATTGTACCATAATTTCGATCGAATTAATATTTTGCTTAAAAAGTATTCGGGAAATAACGATATAAATATAAGATGGCAACCTTGATTGGTTTGGTTTGCCTTGCCACGTTCCAGAAAGTTATCACGTCACGCAACGTTCGGGGAATCCCTAATATTTTTTCTGCTTATTGCTTTGCTTCGATGTTTCGGTCACTTTGATTCTATTGGTGTCGGTGGTTGTTGGAGTATGCCCTTTCGCTGCATTTTCGTTTATTAGTTGATATAATGGCGGCAAGTTTATCGCGAAATGCATTCGAATCATCTGGATCAGACTCGGAGGAACAAGAACGCAATAGAAAACGCTTTAAAAATGTCCGAAGACGTGCTAATAGGCCTCAAAAATAGAAAACAGAATGGGAATGCGAAACTGCTTTTAAAGGATGGTTAAAACCTCTTAAAGGTATGTTCAGAGATAATATATAATTATTTAATTTGCATGGTTTAGGTTTTTATTAATTTTAGATAATGCTTTAAAAGCAAAATGTATTGCATGCAATTCAGAATTTGTTGCTGACTTATCAGTTATTAAAAATCACAGCAAAGGAACAAAACATGGAAAATTTGTCAGAATCCTCCGTCCAAGTCAGCCAAAAATTGATGTATCCATTTCAAAAGGCAATGAAGCAAAAACTGAAGTGGGACAAGCGGAAATATAAATTTCAGCTTTTATTGCTGAACAGAATATAGCTTTTAAGACACTATGTTTGGCTCCAAAAATTTCGTTGTTAGCCGATTGAAACTAAATTTACCTGGAATAATTGTACAAAAATGTATTTGCCATTACCTGCATTTATGTGCCAGTGAAGCGTGCAAGGTTCTACCTCGCCATTGTAAAGATCTAGCCCGGAATATTTTCAATTTTTTTTTTAAAAGCAGTTCTTAACGCCAAATTCAACTATTAGAATTTCAGCAGTTTTGTGTAGTAGAACCACATAAAATCCTTAGGCTGTCTCAAACAAGGTGGCTATCATTATTAATAGTAGTTAATAGGATAATTGAACAATGGTGACCTTTGCAATTATATTTCACACAACAATGGACTGCACATAGGTTGCAGCCTTCTGAAACTATTGCAAACAGGCTCAATGATTCTGAAACTAAACTTTTTTTTTTATTGCCTGTAATGGATTCTACCAAAGTTTGTCACTCTTAATCAATATTTCCAAAATGAAAGAGTTGTCATTACTGCAGTATATACTAAGATGACTGAAACTTTTAAAGACATGTTATTAACCTATTTAAATCCAAATTATATACATACATAAAACTGACCTATCAGATATTGATCCAAATAATGTGTAACAGTTTATTAGTTTAAATGAAATATATCTTGGGGTCAGAGTGGCTGAAAATATAAACAGATTAAACCCTGAAGAAAAAGATGATTTCTATATCTCATGTCGGCAATTTTTGATAGTTGAAAAAGATTTGATTTCAAAGACAACATTTTATCCAAAATAGCAATATTTGACAACAAATATACTAGGCAGAAACCTCAGTCAATTTTAAATATTATGAATTTTTTGCCTAGAATTATAAAACCAAATGATTTAGATAAGAAACAAAAGGTGGATGATCAGTGGAGGCTGTACTGTCAGTTAATTATTAATTTTGATGATGACATAAAAAATGAAAGTCTTATAGACAAATACTGGAATAAAATTATGTTATTTACTGACCTGTTACATTAAAATTTATTTAGTGATTTGGGCGAATTCGTTTTGGACATTTTGATAACACCACACTCAAATGCATCATGCGAAAGGGTTTTTTCGAAAATAAATTTGATAAAAACTAATGTTCGAAATCGGATTTGTACAAATTATATATATATTTACTACAATTTGTACCATAATTTTTCCTAAAACTCGATAATTCTGGCATCGCTGCGCAATAATTTCACATTTGACATCTGGCATCACTGACCGAGGCAGAAACGGGTACCCCCATTATTATGACTACAGGGCGCATAGGCCAGATGAAGTGAGCCATAAGTTTGAATGTGCAAGTCATTATGGCAACGACAAAAAGTGAAAAAACATGTTTTAATGGGTAGGTGACGTTATTTTGCGTAATTTTTAATGATTCTACAATTAATCTATAATATAATTAATAATATTCTGAGTTACATCATTAGATATGGTGCATTCTTGTGAACACGCTTGCAGTAGCGAAATGTTTTGAAGAAAATGTGTAACCGACATAATATTTTTTTGCACATTTGCAGCACGTGGGCCAGAACCGGAGGACCAAATAGGGCAGTACCCGGTTGTGCCCCATATGCAATGAACATGTTTTCAATATTCGACAGAACAGTTACCGTTTTAATAACTTTGTACGCTTTGTAGACATGATAGAATGGTACGCTAGTCTACCCAACTGAATTTGTCTGCTGATGAATGATATGAAGAATGCAATAGAGCAAGTTCTATCTGGGGCAATAAGATATAAGAAAGCTGCTAAAACGTTCCCCAATCTACTTTGGGAGATAGGATAAAGAAGATGAAGAAGAACGGTTTTTCGTTGTAATGCAATATAATAAGTTTCGTTTTAGGAATGGGAAAGTATTAATGTGTTTTCGCAAAAGAACAAGAAATTGAGCTTGAGGACTACGTCTAGCACATGAATAGTCTATTGTTGGATGTACGGGATGTTTTGATAACGATTTGTTTGGGAGACTTTGTCTGTAGAAATTGTGAATTCAAGCTTTAATATACCAAAATATTTTACGAGTTATTATTCTTAGCTACCCAGTTCCGCCCCTCCTCCTTCCCCTACCAAATTTTCCTTGAATATAGAAATATATTTTATATTTAACTCTAACAGGTTTGTGTATAACGAATGGACGAATATCATTGGAGAAGGTAATCAAAGGGAAAAGGAATATCAAAGAAAATCTGAGGCCTGTGTTGTTTGTTATTTTTATAAATAATATTGCGAAAGCGATAGACTGCGAGGCGCTTCTCTTTGCTGATGATCTACAGATATTCCATGAAGTAAACGCAGTGGATGATTGCCTGGGGCTGCAGAGGAATCTGGATGTCGTTGGTGTATGGTGTCGGAGGAACCATCTTTGCCTCAACTCTAGGAAGATTGATGTAATCCACTTTGACTATAAGCTGAATGATGTACCGCTTCAGCACTGCACGACGATAAAGGATCTGGGTGTTACCTTTGACATCAGATTGTCTTTTGATGAACATGTCAATCAGATGGTGGTTGGCCTGTACAAAATGTATAGATTCATCTATAGGAATTGTCGGGATGTTAACACTAGATGCCTGAGTATTTTGTATTGCACCTACACTAGATCAAAAGTACAGTATGCTTCCATGGTATGGTATCCCATTTATCAATCCCATATTAAAGCATAGAAGCAGTACAGAGAAGATTTTTAAAATGTATGGTATTTGTGGACGATGGTGAATATAATGAAAGGGGCTCCGATTACCAAGAATATGCTTAAACGATTCAAGTTTACTTCCCTAAATGACAGACAAATAAATCTTAGTTCAATTTATATATAGCCTCTTACGTGATCATATTAACTGTGCATGGCTACTGAATAATGTTAACATCAATGTTCCAAAACATACAAATCCCCGTCAACCCAGAACGTTGTGCCAATTATAACACGATATGTAATGACTGTGGTTTATATTATGATACATTTAACAAAATATGATACTGAATTAATGCATGGAATTGTTTGTTTTACTGTGGATAAGTTTTTTCTTTCTTAAGCAATATTTTCCTGTACTTGGGTGTGAAACCTGTTGGAAAATAAAATCAAATAAATAATTAAATAAAAGCCATCAGTGCACCTCAAAACGCAATAACCTTCAAGTTGAAAACTTGTTTACAATACTTTATTATACTGTAAGTAAACTTATTATAAAAATGTCAACATTCAAATGTTTCTTTTGCTAAACACTTTAACTTCAATGAGTTTGATTTATAACACAAAATTAGTGTTTTTTATGTTTAATCAATCAATGGAAACCACAATATCATATGTTGGATATTTGTCAAAAAACAAGATAATATTGTAGTGTAAATTGTTTCTTTGACAAAAAGTTAAACAACATAGACACGATCCAAAGTATATCAGATATTCAGTATATGGACTTTGATGAGAAATGACGCAATTCAATAATGTATACGGAATTTTATTTGAGATATTGCTCTACATACAATAAAGTTCATAAGTAAACAAATTTTTTTTGAAAGTATTAAAATTTGAGGTTTTTTCAAAAACAGTGGAGATATTAAAGAGCTACTACTAATGTTTACAGACTGTATATATAATTTCATAAAATTATATAAAATTGATCGATATAATACACATAAAATATGCTGTTACTTATCTTTATATTATTATGATACAGTATTGGCCAAATTGACCGCGTTCACAAGGTATTGTATTTAATATGGAGGAAAGAAGAAGAAAATGTAAGTTGTCATATGTCTGAGTCGCTTTGGCAATCTACATGCGCCAATGCGTTAATATGGCGTCAAATTTAAAATGTTGCAAAATTTTATCTGTTAAGTAATATAACCTCCCAAAAGCCACTTCAGGAATGCCATAAATAGCAATATTCATACACCATTTGACATTTGCCATAATTGCCCCTTGACGTTTGACATCCAAAATAATACAACTTTGACAAATACAATAATGCTTGCCTAATAAACAGTATAACTAAGTATTAAAGAAAATATAGGTACAGAAAATTAATATTTAATAACTGTATAATATTCAAATTATAGCTGGTTCTCATGTAATAGTATTTCATTAACGGAAACTATATACCCTTAGATATTATTATTAATATCTCTGAAATATATACATTACATTTCAGAGATGTACGTGTTGATGTTAGTGTAAATGTATTTTAGTAGTATTGTCCACATCATATTTCACATTTTTAATTCCTGATGAAGCACACACACTATGTGCGAAATATTGGATGGAAAAATAAAGAACTAAATTGGCAAAAAATGAACACTTTATATACGACATTAGATGATATAATTTTTTTTTAATATTAAATTTCATCACAACACTATCAAAAACATAAAAATATAAAAAAATATAAACAGTATGAAAATACGTATCTAGGAAAAAACTTACTCCAAAATACGTAAAACATTGGCTTGAGCCCCTTTTTATATAAAGGGCACAATTAATACACACATGAAAATGTTTTGAAAGAAATTAAATAACAAGCATCAAGAATATGAAATAGAAATGATCGAAATACAAAAACATCAAAATGCAGTAAATGACAGATAGGAAATCTCAAACTTATCAGTAATATACCGGCATTTATTTTAATTAAAACCCCGTACATAAACATTCAAGAAACGCTCGTCGTATATAACAATACATGTACTAAAAAGATGGTTTTATCCTCAGTTGTTGTTGTGGCTTTCAGTCTAAATGAAAATAGTATCGTGCACGGTCAAATGTGTTTCATATTCTCGATGCTTGTTGTTAAATAACTTCATTCAAAACATTTTCATGTGTGTATTAATTGTGCCCCTTATATAAAAAAAAGGGCTCAAACCGATGTTTTAATTATTTTGGAGTAAGTTTTCATACATATTATATTCTCTCTCTCTCTCTCTCTCTCTCTCTCTCTCTCTCTCTCTCTCTCTCTCCCCCTCTACATGGTATTTGTTCGAATTTCAAAAATTGAAAGAAATGGAATAAATGTAGTAGCATTTGTTAAATTTTCTTTAAGATCTATAAATATTTACTATTTTCTGTAAATAACTCACAGTAGAAAATACTATATATTTTTAAAATGTACAATTTTTTAGTTTTGCGAATACAGTCTAATTAATGTTTGTAATACTGAAACTGCTATTTCCTATTTTTAATATGTAAAACGTGCAATTTAACCCAGTATCCATTACGTATTTTATTCAGTACTTTCTAGTCTAATAGATTTATTTGTGGCTCCGCTTTAACATTCTGCATTCCATTATAATTCAATTTCATTGAATATAAGTTAAAAGGCTCTTATTGAATGTATCAAGTACAGCGGATGTAAAGAAATTTAAACATAGTTTGAAAAAAATGATTTTTAATTAAGAGAAATAAAAAAACAGACAAAAGCTAACAATAATGAAAAACCTATAAATATAGTCTCGAATTAGGATATAGTTCTTGCAAGAGACTGTCAGAGAAGCAGAGTGAACCGAAAAGGACGACGTGTAGACATAATGAAAGCATCTTCTAGTTGGTCTAGATCAGGGGTCTCCAAACTTTCCAGCTTTAGGGCCATACTGATTACTCCAGTAAGTTCCGAGGGCCAAAACCATATTATCATTGTTGCCGGTGGTAAAAAGTGAAATAGTCCACTGATGAAAAAAAGTCCGAAAAAGTACGCAACGTTTAAAAAAGGCTGCAAAACGGCAACACTGCATATTATTAATTTTCCTGTCATTATCTGTAATTTCTAGATTAGTCGTAGAGTACGAGCCATGAGGAGTAACGTGACACGACATCTGGTGGACACAAGCGGAAATAGGTAGTACCTTCTATCGCTAACAGATGGCGCTAATAGCACGTACAGAATAATCTCGTTGGTTCGAGAAAGTTCTGGTGTCTTCCACTCACTTCTAGATGGCAGTAATTGGAATATATAAGAAGGCTAGTGGCGCAACCACAAGTCAGTTCCTATGACACTGTTGTGAAATAAAATAGTGCGTACCTCCTTAAAACGTGTTTGTGCGTGTTTAAGTTTAAGACATCTTTGTAACAGTATTTTGATTTGAATTGTTGCTTTTGCGTGTGATTTAGTAGTATGGAAAAGAAGCGAAAAATTCAAAGATCAGTGGAACATTCAGTATTTCGTAATTGAGTCCAGTAAGAAGGCGCTATGTTTGATTTGCAATGAAAGCATAGCCGTTCTCAAAGAATATAACATTAAACGTCATTATGAAACAAAACATTTTCAAAATTACTCAAAATATACAGGAAGTTTGCGGACAGAAAAATTCGAAGCTATGAAGCGCGGATTGAAATCGCAGCAATCTTCATTTACAAAACTCAAAACTGAACAAGAGGCTGCAACGCGTGCCAGCTTTCGTGTGGCTCTTGAAATTGCAAAACGTGGAAAACGTAGAAAACATCGCTGAAAATATATCCTCTCAACTGTTCGACAAAAATGGACATGTTGAGTGGTTTTCTTTGGCCTTGGATGAGTCAACGGATGTGTCAGATACTGCTCAGGTGTTGATTTATATTCGAGGAGTAGATAAAAGCTATGAAGTGCATGAAGAACTTCTTGATATGAATAGTATTCATGGCACAACTACTGGTACAGATATTTTTAAAGGAGTTGAAATGGCCATTAATCAAAAGAACCTTCGATGGAAAAACTTGAAATGTATTACAACTGATGGAGGCAAAAACATGAGTGGGAAAGATAAAGGAGTCGTCGCTCTTGTGTCAAAGGCTGTAGAAAATGACGGTGGTTTAAAACCATTAGTCTCACATTGTATCATTCATCAACAGTCTTTGTGCGGAAAATGTTTGGATATGTCTGAAGTTCTGAAACCAGTCATATCAACTGTTAATTTTATCAGATCTTTTGGGCTGAATCACCGACAATTCCGACAATTTATTGAAGAGATTGGAGAAATTGACTTACCTTATCATACTGCCGTACGTTGGCTTAGTTGTGGGAAAGTCCTTCAGCGCTTTTTTGAACTTCGAGCAGTGATCGAAATTTTTTTGAATGAAAAGCATCGCCCTCTTACTGAATTACAAAACAACGCATGGCTGTGGAAGTTAGCATTCTATGTTGATTTGACAAAACATGTGAACGAACTGAATTTGAGATTGCAAGGAGAAAACCAGCATCTTCCTGATTTATACACTAATATCAAATCATTCCGGAAGAAATTGATACTGTTTCAATCACAACTACGAAGTAAATGTTTTTCACATTTTAAAACATGTGAAATATTCAGCCACACTACTGAGACTGAGTTTCCTATCGATTTTGCAATCGAAACTTTGAGTGCTTTGAAAATAAATTTTGATACTCGTTTCTCGGACTTTGATGCCATTGCGAATCAAATTAAGATTTTTCAGAATCCTTTTGATACTGACATTGAAACCCTAGCCCCGGAACTTCAAATGGAAATAATTGATCTACAGTGCAGTGATATAATTAAGAACAAATATCAAAACTCATCTTTGTTGGAATTTTATAAGAGTCTTCCACTGACACAATTTGATAATTTGCATAAATTTGCTCGTGGGCTGTTTTCTGTTTTTGGTGCTACTTATTTGTGTGAGAAGACCTTCTCCAAAATGAAGTACACAAAAAATGTTTACAGATCTAAATTAACTGATGAGCATCTTAAATCTCTTTTAATAATTGGTACAAGTAAAATTAGTCCACAACTACAAACTATTGTCAGTGGAAAATCTCAATTACACAAATCTCATTATTTCATATGTCATTATGCTTGTTATAAGTTATGTTTTTATTTAAAATGTATAAAATGTTAGTTGGATTCATTTCAATAATTTGTTAGTTATTATATACTGAAGTAAAATTTTCTGCATATTATACATGTCTTTACTCATTACAATTCTGTGTTTCTTTATCCAACTTATCACAAAAACAATAACAATAAGCCTACAACAATGTTATGAGTAGTTAGCCCATGACCATATCAATGTAGATGTCATATTAATAATTATTCAACATAAAATTAGAATACTTCAGTAAACTAAATTTAATTTGCTATAAAAAGTATGTTCTCTAAAAGGAGTTTTCAAGTATGCTAGCTCTCCGCGGGCCGGACAAAATCTGTCCGCGGGCCGGATGTGGCCCTCGGGCCGTAGTTTGGAGACCCCTGGTCTAGATGAACGCACTTAGAATAACATTTCACTTAAAATAAAAGCTAAACATCTTATTAAAAGACTAACACGATAATAAAACGTTTTAGAAAAAGTGCCAGAATTGCAATTTGCAAATAAAGAAAACAATATTTATTATTTGCAGAACAACATGTTGGTTGAGTTGCTGGAAAATTATTATGTAATTTTTCAAAGTTTTGAATATTTCCCGGCAACTGGTTATCCTACTGACACCAGCGATTGCTCTTATGGCAGCTTCCTTTTGTCGGAAAATGTCCACGGTTCCCGCCGATTCACCCCAAAGAAGAATCCCATACGTTGCCCTATTATGCAAGTTGCTGAAGTAGACCATCCTAGCTTCCCCATGTCCGACTATCTTCCTTATACGGCGAATGGCAAAGATTCAAGTTGCTAGTATCTTTTAAAACTCTTTTGTATGTTAATGACAGAAAAGATTGCTGTCAGAGGAAATGCCCAAATGTGCCATTGATTCTTTTTCCCTTGAACAGGTGGTGAACGTCTTTTTGTTTTCTGGTTATTCATCTTCAGTTTGTTCCTCTTAAGCCACTCGTTTGCCTCGTCCATGTTGCTCATTCGAACAGCATTGAAGCGTAGTGCTCTCTTCCTTATAAAAAGCGACGCATCATTTGCATAGAGGTAAGCCCTCTCACAATTTACGTTCATAGAAAGGTCATTCATGTAGATGACGAAGATAGCAACTTCGCATCGAACTTCTCATCAAAAGCCTCTGCTATGGCGTCAGACTATTCTACTAGTGCTGTTGTAGTGGATACGATGTTTGAAAATATAGTCAATCGATTGTCAACGTTGGTCGTATGTTCTTCAACTATTTTCTACAGGAAATTAATTTCCTAATATTGTTATTAGTCAGAATGCAATTTTATACCTTTTGTTATGTTTTATGGTTCATTGAATTTTTTGTTTTTGTGCCTGACGCCTTTCTGACACATGTACAGTTTTATATTTTGTTGACTGAAATAAAGCTGTACTACTATTATTATACGTATTGCATTATACTGTAAAAATATGCTAAACAGTGTTTAAAAATTAAAAAGTATTTACTTCAGTGGTAATCATTATTAATAAGGTAAATAGAGTGATTTATTTTGAAACGGAAAGGTGAAATATACGTACATTTACCTACAAACATACATTCATAAATAACCACTATGTATGCCGATGCTCAGGCGAGCTCGTTAGTATCCTGCGAAATTACTCGAAATAATAAAATAGAGAAGAACGAAGGCCATTTAAATGGATGCATTAGGAACATCTGCAGGAATATTAAGGAAAAGGAATAGACTCAGGAATGGACTAATAAGAGAGTAAATGACCGTTGAAGATACAATTATAAAATACTCTCAAAGTTTCGGTTAATTCGCTTACACGCTTATTTGTATACAGGAAATATATGGACTGATATACATATATACATTTAAAGACTGTTATTTATATTTATTTTAACTACTAATTCGTATTGGGGATATGTATCACATAAAAAAAGGGTACGCATGAATATTTTATTTTACGATTTAATAATTTGCAAACCAAATACGTACATATATACATATGTGTGTTTACAAGAGAATAGAGGTTACATAAAAGCACTACTTACCCTTTGGGTATATATAACAGCTTAGTGCTGTTTTATACTCAAAAATAATACACAAAATAAGAATGTTCGCGTATGTAAAATTAAGTTCCATGTTCTACACTTATACCTGCGTTTTTGAACGTCTTTTATGATTCTGAATATATTTTTATGTTCAAAATTTTACTACAGTATATATATATATAACATTTATTATATTGAACATCAATTATAAACCTAGAGGAAAAATAAAGAAAATACAAGAAATTCCGAAATACGTGACATAAATATTAACTACATAATATAATTATGCAATTTGCCTTAATATTACTATGTAATAATTTACGTGAACTACAACACTAAAGTAGCTGTGATAGTATCTAATTCTATAAACAATACGTTAAAATTTCACAAATTGTCTTTTTTACTCTTTTTAAGAGTAATACATTATTCATACGAGAGTGACTAGTATACTTGAATAAACACTAAAGTAAATGACGATATTTTTACATGGATACATTGTTTCCTCCATTAATATTACTGATTTTCTAAAAGCTCGTTTAATAGACTTAAGAATTAAAATTAACTATTAAAACTGAAAATAATATAGTTTTTGTTTGTTATTAGCAAATACAATAGGGTTGAGAAACTGGTTGTACAAGTGCTGTATTAAAATCCAGACAAAATGTACAATGTCCTGTTGATTATATGTGTTGCAGAGGCTTACTACCATATGGCTTTATAGTTTAACATCTAATAAATGTAGCCAATTTTGTATAAATTTCACCTTGAGTAAGTATTTATTATAGCCGAATTCTTCCCAGAAAATTTAGAAGTTCGTTTTCCTGTTCATCACTTTAAATATCTCACCAAACCATTTTTTTAATTTTCTTTCGTTGCTTCTGCAATTTCATAAGTGTAACAAACAACGTCTTAAATAGTTTATCGTTGGTGAAAAAATATGGATATCCCTCTGCTTGAATTACTATCCGTATCCAAATATCTAACAGCAAAGTCCAACACTTTTCTCGATTCAAAATTAAGAAAAATAATTGCTGGCCTATTTAGATAAGGCAAGAATATTATAACTAATTTAAATAAATGGCATTTTATTTTAAAGTGCATACATACCCAGATATGTGGAAATTTCTCTATGTTTGATCAATCGCATTCAGAACACTACAACAAATTGTTTCAATTCATTGAACATAATTTTCATAGATATGAGTACATTTTCATATTTCTTCCTTTGAACCTAATATAATTACTTGACCTATACTCTGTTAAATTATACATATGCAATAGCATATGGTCCTTCGTTTGCGATAGACCTGAGTCCAGTTGATATTCCAATGAAATTTTGTAGATTTTCAATTACGTTGAGCTTCTTCTTCAGATGCTAGTGTACTGCGTTAATATTGTCATGTAATAGAATATCTCCACAAACGAAAAAATTATTTCCCATTGCAATTTTCATAGTCTAATTTCTTTTTAGTAAAAATATGTTTGACGAAAAATGTATTTTTACAGATTTATTCATTCACAAGAGAATAACCATTAAGGAACTTCTGATGACAATTCTTCTTCTTGCGTTATGGATATAAATTACAATTCTTCCTAGTCACCTTTGGCCTGTTGTCCTAATAGTTTCTATGACTCATGTATATGTGAATATTCATCTTGTTATATTTTCAAATTTTGTCATAAGCATTATTTCCGTGTAGTTTTCCCTGTTCACTTTTGATAAAACTCGGGACACTGTTTAAAATTCGAATGCACTTTTAATCTATTCAAATTTATATTCGTTTGATCCCGTATACTACTATTGTTTGGTAACATCTTTCCAAAATTTTCAACCCAATGCTTTTGTATTCCAGTTGTCCACATTATGCTCCTCCTTAAAATCTTCTAACAACTTCTTTCTTCTTGGACTCCCATATGATCTATTCCACAGACTCTGCTCTTTCCTGATCCGTACCTACTTATAACACTGAATTTTCCATTTCCCTTCCTGGCCATAGATAGTCTCTTTTATTCGTATTTATGCCCGTACCAGTTCTCCTGATAGATAAAACTAAGTTTTAGTTAATTGCCGACGACTAATACTATTTAATAAATTATAATCATGAAAGTATTTTCAAGTAACTCTCGTATGTTATAATTCTATGGTATATGTGTAGATCATAAAAATCTTAATATTCAAATACTGCAGGTCTTCGTAATAGGATTGCCACGATAAACTTGATTTAGTCGTGTGTATGATAAAAAAAGATTAGGTCACTGACCTGTAAAGAGGAAATAAAAAATCATTTAAAAGTTAAAATCGCGAGCTGTTTATTTTCAATTATATTTTCATTAGAGCATTTCGAATTATATAAGTAAGAGAAAAATAAAAGACTGTTAAAGGCTAACATAACGCGTCTGCGTTTTCTGTGTGTCCGATTTTAGGGAAATTCAACTTCTTCGGAAAGAAAACCAATATAATTTGCATTATAATGCATCATTCATGACCGATGTCGCCGGTTCAAGATATTCCGAATATTGAAAACTACTGGAAGAGATTAGAAAATTCCGAAAAGTCCGGTTTGTTATTATTATTTTCTTTAAGGACAGTTAAAAGACAGTATACATCTAATAATGAAATAAATATGCCTGAATTGATTGAAACGTAAATTGATGAAGAAAAAAGCACAGAACATAACACGTTTTGGCGATATGAGGCGAAGTCTTACGATCGATGGCGATTCTGTGCGTGCGCGCGAACAGGACACGGGTTGAAACGTCACTGAAAAGACCACGCTGCTTACCATTGCTTGCCATTGCGGGGCAGCTACCTGCACCAACGGTAGCGTGACAGGCCGAGCAGGCGCCATATTGATTTTAAGTTTGGCAAAGCATTATAAAAGTTACAAAACTCACCAGACAACCGTTAAGTCTCCTAATGTTTCCTTCAGATGTTATATTTTCTCCAAATCCCATATATCAAGAAAGTATACATGTGTTTAGTAATATGTTTTCTACCGATTAAATACGGTGCTGAATATAATTTTTGGTACTCTTAAGTTTTCCAAAATTTGAAATAAAATATTGTATACCATGAAAAAGAAAACTTTCATTATATTATCTAGATTCGTATGTGCTTCTATATACAAGTAAAATTTAAAACCCTTTCTCTTGAAAACAAATAGGTGTATACAACTTACTAGTGAAAATTGAAAGGAATATTGTTTATCAGTAAATGAAACATCCTGTTGAATTAAGAAAAGAATACTATTCATTTTTAATAATTGCCTTTTAATTTTGTACATTTTTCCTCTTAAGAAGTATTTCAAAATCCAACATAAATTAAAATCACTTGGAGCTACATTAAGGAAATAGTGTAGATGAAATAGCATTGTTATTCATTGTTATTTTGTGCTTGGCTCGCACATTCTATACAGCAAGAGATCTTCTGCAACAACAATCTAGAGCATATGATTTATTATGACAGACGGAATCTAAAGATGGGAGCAAATATGGAAATTCTTCAAATAGAAAGGTAGTGATTACCATTTTTAGGAAAATCAATAGATATTAATACACTAGCTGTACTTAAAATTTTTGAAAAGTTTAACTATAATAATAAGAATCTTTAAATGCATTGATAGCAGTAAGACACAATGTCGGTTTGTACAAGATTCTAGGAGTTGGAAAACCAAAGGAATTACCAGTTCGTGCTGAATTCCTAAATACGACAAAATTAATTTTGGCCAATAAGTCTGAGGCATCTGTATTATGCTTTGCAATGTTAACTATGAATGATGTACTAACTTCTTCACCTCTAACAGAAAACAATTAAAGACCATACCCTTATGCAAAGTACAAAAACTTATGTGATAACGTATGCAGCTGACAATATACTAGATAAACGATCCTTAAAAGTTAAGCGTCAAAGTTCCGAACTAAAGTCTTATAAGTTGATGCTTGTGGTCAGGGAAGTACCGGAAGACAAGTTTTTCATGTTTACTTTCTGATTATTTTTCGAACACCAATCAACAACCAAAAACAAGCTGTATTGAAAAACTCAATATCATCATTATTGTCGATGAACGGATATAGTTTGAAGTCATCTGCATAGACAATAAGTCGGTATACGATGGTGTCTATTAAGTCCTCAATAAAAAAGCAGTCATTAATTAAGAACATGTGACATAAGTTGGTACCTTTATGTACGGTTTGGTATGTAAGTATAAATAAAGCTATTGTAAAATACATAGTCAAATCTGTTATAAGTAAAAATCAATTAATCCAACCATGGCATGTCTTAGTCTAAACTTGCCAAATTTTACAGGAGCATACAATGACATCTAGTATCGAAGGCTGGACTAAAATTAGTATATACTACATCGCTTCAACTTCCGTCATCAGTAACTTCAGCGTTCTGCGTAATTACTGCCAAGTGTGACACATTTGTAAAATTGGAGATGATAAGAATGGGTCTATAATTTCCAATATCTAACTGTCGCCTTTCTTATAGATTGGAGAGATACGAGCAAGGGAATCTCATTCATTCATTATAACTTATACTCGCATGTACCTGAAATTTATGTTTTAAGAATCATATTGTCCATATGTCTACTATCTTGTTCGTAGCACTCTGGCAAAAGTATTCTTAATTTTTTCAACGCTTCAGTATTAGCTTATACGTGATGAAAATTTAAATCTGTGACTGATCTAGATTGCGTGTGTATATTTACAAAGAGAACGTTTTGGGGTTCTTGTCGATTTGGAAGCTTTTGGTTTGCTGCTGATCACGTTACTTTAAATTTTGCTGTGCATATTTTCATTAAATTGCCTACAGTACAGTGATTGCCTTCGAGCTGTTGTATACAAATTAATCGCTTTGGAAAAGGTTTTGACTATAAACGCATTGCTTCATCGTTACTAATAAATCCACACATATGCACTATCCAATTCCGACAGCTTCTCACCATCTCTCATTTAATAATCAATTATGGTAACTTTAGAGACTGAATTTTACTAAGCGACAGCCGGTATAGATGTAGATTTTGTAATAGAAGACATCCATTATGAACGGTTTCTTCGTTCATATCAGATGACGCAAAGGTATGGTATTGTAAAAATGGTAGAGATGATCCGCATCTACAATCCAATAGCAATATCTAAGCAGAATTAATGAATTTTGTCGTGAATGATACCTAAGTATTACACATATTTAAGTACTGAATAGTTCAGCAGTTGCAACCAGAGCAGCAGGCAAATTAAATTATCTTGGGGATTAGGTTTTGGAAAAACACTCCGCCTTTGCAAGTATGATGATGTCGATAGAAGAAACTATATTTAGAACTTAAAACAATGATTGAAAAATCCACAAAGTTGCGATTTTAACAACGATTTAGCGTAAATATTTGCGCTGGCATATATGTATAACGTGCAAATACTTCTACTTCAGATAATTGAAAATGGTTTTAACGTAAATGAATATTTGCGTTTTTAAAATTACATAAAACGTTTAATGGTAACGCAATAGCAAATGCGGTCGCAGAAGAGGAACAATTGTAATTCCATTTTATGAATATTTGATATATTTAGTGAATGTAGTACGAAGTAATACGATAGAGAATATAACAGAAATAACATTTAATGTCGTCCGGAACATCTAGAACAGAAGAAGAGTATAACGCTTTAATACTTCGATATGAAATTTATATTTGTCATCACTTTATGCAGATTTTAATATATTAATATTTATTTTGTGCACGTTTCTTTATATTATATTTTCTGGGAACTAAAGTTTTTAGAAAAAAAAAATTAAAAATATTCCTTACTCATTTAAGAAAATAAATAAGCCTGCGAACATGGATTTAAGTCTTTGTGTCTGTTGTGAACCAGCCTGTGTAATTAAAATTTTCATTTCAAGTTTGTAAAATTTTTTTTAGAACATATAACGTATGATCAAAAAGTCTTTGGATCGCTATAGCCATGAAACGTAAAGCTATCTATAGAATTATTTACTTCTGTGGTTCTTGACTTTGAAGTATACATAAGTCACAAATAAAATAGATTTTAGGTTATAATTATTTAGGTTATTTAGGTTGACTTATGTATATTTCAAAGTCAAGAACCACAGAAGTAAATAATTCTATAGATAGCTTTACGTTTCATGGCTATAGCGATCCAAAGACTTTTTGATCATACTATATTTACTCTCTATATTTTCGTGTCTAGGAGGTACGAGGTATGTACGTATTATAGACGAATAAGCTACATTAATGTTGGCAAATTCAATCATTTGTTAATATTCTGTAATGAGAAGAAAATTGATATTTGGTCCTACTGTCTTTATCTTACTACTGAGTGATTGGTTTTCTTATACCTATATATTTAAGTCTTATTTGGAATCTTTATGATTTACAACATTTTATTCTTTATACTTGTGCACTTATTCTATTATGCATATGTCGCTCCAAAGGGCTTTTTGGAAAGAATACTTTAAATGTGTAATAATAGCAGAGCCATGTGAATATTAGTGCGAAGAAACATTATACAGTAATAATCATGAAGTAATCTCTAATACATAAATCTTTATTATAAAAACATCGGTGTTTTAAGTATGGTTTTTATAAGGATTCAGTTTGACCATAAAAACATTGTCAGACTGGTACAAATCAAACAGCTTTCTGAGATTCTAATATATACTCTTAGAAGAAATTTATTTTTTAAATACTTAACCTATATAAGAAAAAGGCTTGTTTAATACGATCCCCACATTATTAAACAAATTCTTGTTATACTTTGAACAGCTACTTTATAAGCATTATTTCTATAACACGATTTTGATTTTTAAATCACCAATCCTGGTTTTGTAAAAATATGCATATTTCTAGACGTGTAGATTAAGTGGTATTATTAATTCATTAAAGTTTATCATTAAGTCATTAGATAAAAATTGCTAAGTATGTCCTAAATATATTTCTACTAACATTTTGAAACAATTTAATAACAGAAATGAAAGATTTCATCGTAAAGAAACCTTCGGGAAATTCAAGTAATTACCCAGTTTTTCCGTTCCGGAAAATTTATTCTGAACTTTTTTTAATTAATCATTAACTTCGCCCATAACATGTTGAGTAGTTATCATAAATTTCGGCAAGTTTGAAACTTTTTTTTATTAGAACGCAGTGATGTAAGTTTTCGTAGCATTTATATTAAAACGTCCGACATTTTAAATTTTACACTTTAGGTAAACGACTTGGAAATGTAATTATCCAAAGTCATGCATAATCAACTAATGAAGTAAGTAAAAAGTGTTTATGATATATATATATATATATATATATATTTACTATTTAAAAGAAATCCATTGAGAATTTCTTTGTTTTAAACAACTTTTCTTGGTGTAGCGGCCTCAATTAAAATTACGAATTGGATTAAAACAACAAAATTTCTTTAACGTTTCGACTTTTATTAAGTCTTTTTCAAAAATATTAAAAAGTTTACATAGATATACATATAATGTCAAAACCACAACAAAGTCATTTCGAAATAAATATCCATTTGAGAGGTATTTGATGTTTCCTCTCGTTTTTATTACTATTTCTTTTTTGTTTTCATTACATTTTAGTGTAGTTTCCTAAGTTAGTGGTGGAAACCAAACATTTTATTTTATAATTACTTTTCATAATTGAAATAACTTTAAAATTGTAACCGGTTTTGTAAAATTGTGTGTGTGTCTGGTGCTTGTATACATTAAAAAAATTTTAATGTATACAAGCACCAGACACACACACAATTTTACAAAACCGGTTACAATTTTAAAGTTATTTCAATTATGAAAAGTAATTATAAAATAAAATGTTTGGTTTCCACCACTAACTTAGGAAACTACACTAAAATGTAATGAAAACAAAAAAGAAATAGTAATAAAAACGAGAGGAAACATCAAATACCTCTCAAATGGATATTTATTTCGAAATGACTTTGTTGTGGTTTTGACATTATATGTATATCTATGTAAACTTTTTAATATTTTTGAAAAAGACTTAATAAAAGTCGAAACGTTAAAGAAATTTTGTTGTTTTAATCCAATTCGTAATTTTAATTGAGGCCGCTACACCAAGAAAAGTTGTTTAAAACAAAGAAATTCTCAATGGATTTCTTTTAATAAAAAAATTTTAATGTATACAAGCACCAGACACACACACAATTTTACAAAACCGGTTACAATTTTAAAGTTATTTCAATTATGAAAAGTAATTATAAAATAAAATGTTTGGTTTCCACCACTAACTTAGGAAACTACACTAAAATGTAATGAAAACAAAAAAGAAATAGTAATAAAAACGAGAGGAAACATCAAATACCTCTCAAATGGATATTTATTTCGAAATGACTTTGTTGTGGTTTTGACATTATATGTATATCTATGTAAACTTTTTAATATTTTTGAAAAAGACTTAATAAAAGTCGAAACGTTAAAGAAATTTTGTTGTTTTAATCCAATTCGTAATTTTAATTGAGGCCGCTACACCAAGAAAAGTTGTTTAAAACAAAGAAATTCTCAATGGATTTCTTTTAAATAGTAAATACAATATACGGCCAAGAAACTAATATAAATAATATATATATATATATATATATATATATATAGCTACACCGTGCTGATGACGACCAATGAGTCAGAAACACGTGTCTACGGTTGCTCTACAGCGGAATTACCCACTATTTTCCAAGACTAATTTATTAATCCGCACTATTTCCACATTTGATTAACGTTCCAGGGTCGGTTGGCACGCAGGTTGACAATGTCTTCCTCGTGGCGATGTTGGTTGTTGTCCTCAAAACCGAGGATCTTCCAACTGAAGCTGCAAATAGCGGTCTGTCGCCTGATGGTCCACCGTTTATGCTTACATCTCCAAGGTTATCCCACCTTATTCCTTGGCTACACCGTGCTGATGACGACCAATGAGTCAGAAACACGTGTCTACGGTTGCTCTACAGCGGAATTACCCACTATTTTCCAAGACTATATATATATATATATATATATATATATATATATATATATATGATAAATATTGTTTTCTCGTCCGTACTATTAAATATTGGGTAGTGGATTCTCGGGATAATCGGACCGTTTTTGTTTAGAAATTAAAAACTCATTTATTCAAACTCTATATATTTCGCCACTGCTTTGTGGCTTCCTCAGGAGTGAATTTGAGTAATTTGAAAAAGAAATACACTTTTTACATAGCAGTAAAAGTTGTAAAAACATTAGATAGTGAAACAACACGTTAAAAAAGACATCAACTAATAATAACTAAAAACACTTTACACAGTTTTTTTAAAAACTAAAATATCAAAGTATTACAACACAAAATACATTACTAATTGTTTAAAGTTGTGTGTTACAAAGTGTGTGTCAGTCGTGAAAGCAATGTGTGTACTCTAAGTACACACTGAGAATCCACTACCCAATATATATATATATATATATATATATATATATATATATATATATATATTGTCACTGGATTCCGGGTTTTCTTCCGCGTTTCCACTGCTTGGTCTTTGGAAAGACCGATGCTGGTTTCTTGACGACGTTTCGGCAAAATCACACTTGCCATCTTCAGGTCTGCGATAACTGTCTGCTTCTGCTTCTTGTTATTCGTAAACTGTATATATATATACATATATATATATGATTAACCTAATTTGTCATCATAACCTAGAGGCTATATTGTTTAAATACAGTAAATTAATAAATAATATTCTTAATTTTAATCAATGTCTTGTTAATTTGTTGATACATATGAAGTACATACAGAGTTTTCTTTCTTCCGACGTTTCGATTACACTATTTAGTAGGCGAAACTAGTTGTACAATGGGAATAATGCAAGTAATTTTCCATTTTCATATAGATCGCATAAATTGCAGACGTTAACTTGTTTGCTAAAAAGTAAATATACTATATGCACGTCAAAGCAATCTGTATACACGCCAAGGGATTTCATCCCAGAACTATGCACAGACATTCACGATCTACTGATTGGCCATTTGCATTTTAGACAAATTTACATTTTACAATTTTACCTCTGATTGAATTCAATATTATTGTCAAATTTGACATTTTAATTCTATAAACGCAATTTAAAGATGTTTTTAACAATGATTTTGAAAAATATCGGCATAAACGAATCAACATGATATGAAATTAAAATTATAGGTTATTAGTACTATTCTGTCATATTGGCAGTGTTCTACGTACTTGCATGTAAGCATGATCATATAATTAAGTAATGTTCATTTTCTAAATTAAATATTTAAGCTCGACTATGGCTGTAGAACAAATGACAGAAGGCTGAATTAATAGCATGAAGGCACCCGTTATAACACAACCTGACGAAATGCCACTATCTATTGACTTCTTTTGGGATTATATTGTTTTACCAAAATAAAACCGTTTTTCCCCTCATAAAATTGATGTCCTGAATGCTATTTTTTACTCTAGAAGTTTCGATGTTTCAGGAAGCAAACATGTATCTAATACCAACGTGTATTAGGGTGAATTATAGCAACGATGGTAATGCGTTATATGTATCTTTAGATATTTTGTTCTTTTGTTTCCAACATTAGACTTCACCATTACATCAGCTGGTTGCTTAAATCATTTTCTCCAATTTGTCTTAAAGGCACATTAAAATTTGTAAATCTCTGATAACAATGTTTTTTCATACGCCTATATAAGGTGTAATATTCTCATTTTTGTCTATAGTTATTTATTGCTGCTAAAGCGATCAGCGAGATTTTCATCTGCGTCAATTTAAAATTTAAATATTAGTTTAAAATTTTGTTCGACTTGTAGAACTTGTGGTACTCATCACCAGGAAACAATAAATGACATCTTGTTCAGAATATTTTCGTATGACGCATCCGTGGGCATTAATTAGATTTTCACTGCCTTTCTATGATTGAGGGAAATGTTGCATATTTCCAATCGCAATTTTTTTGGATTTACACTTCTGTTATACACCGTCTTCTGTATTAGAAATTTAACAGGCGTAACTATGGCTAGATGACCTAATATATGTAATTTACTGTTTCATTCTCACATTCAGTTACATGGGAATTCACAATTATAATTGAACATGGCAAACTTAATATTAACTATTTAGCACTATTATGAAGTGTGGGTTTCATGTAATTTGATAGCTTTCTTCGATTTAGCGTCGTTAATTTCTGATGCTACTCGTATATTCACGACCCTTAAATTAACTAGTTGTAGTTCTATCGATTATGTTATTATTACAAATGTGCCACCGCACTTCCAAGTAACTAATTTTGATCCGGGATTATCAAATAACTCTTGACAGGTTGTAAAGCTTAATTCAAAAATAAAATAAAATAAACGCATATTCCAAGGCATATGCATGCATATATGAATTTTAATTTGTATATGTATGTATTTTCTTATCTGTTGGAGATTTTTCCACGTACGCATTTATCATGCATATTCAATTAATGAAAATAACTTGATTTTTCTATTTCGGTGCTGTAAAGTTCACTTTACGACACCCGTTTTGGTTGCATAGAGTATTACTTTAACGCATGCTAATTTTATTTTTTTGAGGTTGGTAAAAAAAACAAATTAACCAAATCATATTTAAATGTCAAATATAAGCTTTGCCTTTAATGTAACAAACATGTCCAACAGAAGTTGTACAATGAATACAAAAACACACACGCTAACCATTTTATTTACTAATTAACAATGTAAATTGTTAAGCAGAGTTGTATATGATAAGTTTTCGAAACCTACTATTGAAATTTACTTCCCATGTTGATATAAAAGTTTACTATAACACTGGAAGATTCATGTGCATTAATGGATATTGCATGCAGATTTTGGGAACATTACGTTTTGCCTGAATTCCTGTTGCTTCGCATTGACTGACACGTACATTATTAATCCCTATATTATTTTCTTTCACCAACTTAAAAGTGCTGGTATTGTTTTTAATAAATATGTCGAGACTTTGTTGGCAAATGATTTTATAAATTGTCTTCTGCTATTTTGCGAATCTCTGAGGGCGTGCAATTATTTATTTAGTCCTTTTTGTTAATAATTAGAAATAATTTATTGCATAAAACAGTAAAAATTTTGACCAAATTACATATAACACCGCCGATATTCAAATATTTAAAATGTTCTACTTAAAAATCAGAGTAACCAACATCAAAAATTTTTTTTTAAAATATTCGAAGAAAACATGTCTCTTATTTTAAGGATTTTTGAACTTTTAATAACCGAAATAGAAAAAATAGTATAAAATACTCGTTTCATAAGACGTTTTGTGCACTTGTTCTTTAGAAAAATCGTCTAGCGGATCGTTTTGGAAATAGAAGACACTAATATAATTTAATAGCTCTACGTACGTAGAAATGGTCAGGTACATAACCACAGTGCAGGGGTTCTCAACCTTTAGTGTTTGCGACCCAATTTTGAATCGAAATCCTTATCCCCCCACAATAACTTTTGCTAAAATCGTGCTGTAATATTAGTTTCAATTTAAATTTATTTAATTTTGACGTTAAAACTACACTACGAACTTAAAAATTACTTAGTAAATTAGTGTTGTACTGGAATCTATTGCAATAAACGCAAGGGTCAGCATACAAAATTATATCATTTTTTGTCAATTATCGTATCAATTCTACTCCTCAATATTCAAAATAAATAAATGCATAGATCAAGTAACAAGTAACAAATAACTAGAGCTAGATTGCCTCATAATTTTTTTGCCAAAGAATTGCAGTCCATACCTCTATCAAATGACACTGTAGCCTCTTCGAATTGGTGATATAGCTGAATATGCATCAGCTTTTCGAGAAGTTTTGTGACACTTTTTTTTCAATTCAGCTTGATGAGGCAACAGATAGCAATAAAGCTCATTGAATACCCGATGTTTGATTTTGTGATGGTATGTTAGCAGTAGAAGAACTACTATTCTGCAAACAAATAGAACTCAAAGCAACAGCATTTGCATTGTTTGCTATCTCAAATGATTTTCTAAACAACGCAAATACAGACTGCTCGTACAATATCGGGAAGATTCCAAAGTATACAAATACTTGTATTTTGTTTTACACAGTGTATCTGGACACACTCTACAGAGAAGCTCTGCACTTTGTGAAAACATGGGTGCAATACATTCAGCGTTACTATTTTATCGCGAGGCAGGACGTTTATCATGTAGGAAATTTTTACATGTTTATAAATTAAGAGATGAAATTGCCATTTTTCTAGAAGAGGAAAACCGACTGGAAGCCGATAAATTTCGAGATGATTTATTTGTGATGAAATTGAGCTACTTGATCGACATATTCGAGAAATGAAATACCTTGAATCTTCAACTCCAAAGTGCAAACACACACATATATTGGATACAAGTGATAAAGTTAATGCTCTTTGTAGAAAATGGTATTGTGGAGAAGATATATAAAGCAAAAAAGCCTAGACATGTTTGCAAATGTGGATGAATGTGTAAAAACTTACAAGGCTGAAGAACAACATGTGGAAGTTGTCTTTGCAGGTATTGAAAATCATTTAACCACGCTGGCACATAATTTTAAAAAGCATTTTTTACTGACTTCACTTGATACCAAGTTACAAGTGGGTTAGGGTTCCAGAAATCTGTATAGACTTTCACGGCAAGTGCCGAAATCAAAAGACAATTTAGTAATAAATCACTCTTTGAATTTTGGTCAGGGTTGGATGATGAGTTTTCTACATTGAAAACAAGAACATTTCGTATACGATTAATATTTTCAGCATCTTATGTTTGCGAAACTAGCTTTTCCGCGGTGGCTGCTTTGAAGACAAAATATAGACCTCAGCTAAATAAAGAAAAAGAGCTTAGATTGTCAATTTCTAATATTAAACCTTCTTTCGAAAAACTTTGCTCTGCAGGACAATCTCAAGTGAGTCACTAATAATTATTAATCTTGTTCTTATTTTAATATTGATAAATTTTATTAATTACATTGTGCAGTACTGATACAATCCTCTTTATAAGTGTATTTTATTTTTTATTATGTCAGAATGTATTTCATTGCCCTTTTTTTCAGTAAATTAAATAATTTGTTTTAATAATATCTTTTTTCATTTTTTCTGGATATACTCGCGCCCCCCATTTAACTTTATCGCCCCACTTGGCTGATTATTCAGGAATGTGGCAGTATAAAAAGTGTCGTTGCGGTAACTAATTAATAAAGTGAGATAATTCATTTTTTTTAATTTATTCATATTAAATAACTCTGCCGAATATGTTTTAATATTATTTATAGTTTTGATAGTGTACAGTGTAGATTTCAGCGGTCATTTCCAACTATAGAACTTCTCTCATGTTAGGCGCAGTTGCTGAAGTTTTTTCGGTTGTTATGAAGGACATCTTATCAGAGTTGCTTATAGATAAAAGGTCGACAGCTACGACAACGTGACACGTATTCAACCCAGAAAATAAGTGTTATATTATGTTTACTAACACTAAGTACAACATAATGTACAATTATTAATCAAAAATCGTTGGTATATATGTTTACATAAATAATTCAAGATATATATTTTAATTGCAGAACCTAACATTGAAAAGAATATTACGTGTTGTACCTCTCTCTCCAGTATTTCCTAAATGATAGTGAATTTTACATAGATACTTTGGCAATTTACTATAGTATATCAATTATTTCTTCAGAAGTGTCTATAGCAAGTCTTATAACTGATCCAAAAGTTTAACTTCACAAAGAAATGAAATCCAATTCTGCACAGCACATTTAAAATCAGGTGCTAAAGATGTGCAATTTGATTAAATTATACTGTACTCTGTTCCCATTTAATTCACTAATCACATATGGAGGGATTTGACATCTATTTTTTATATTTCACATATTCCTTGTCTACTTAATTTTCTCTGACGTTAAAAATATTTTACAAAAATAGTTCGCACTTTAGAAATGTCAGCTTTTTCATTTGACTCTTTTTCATATTTACTGTAGTAGTTGGGAAGTGACACATATTATCAATAGAAACATTAGTTTTTCCACCGAAGCAACATGAACTTATTGATCGTTTAGTTCTCGCCAAAAAGCAAGTAGGTCTCAACGCATGTTTGAAAATGGAGTTTTCTCTTTATTCAAAATGTAGTATATAAAAAAAAATTGTTTCGGAAATACATAATTACCATTTTGCATTTTTACGTTAGAATTAGAACGATATTAGTATTTGTGGGTGCGAGTGCCAAGAGAACTGTTTTTAAATTTTAATGGAAAAGTTGTCAAATTCATGCAAAACAGTTTTGGCCACTATATTAATCATTCGGAAGATCGTTTAGTAAAATTTTAAATAATTTTTGATTTATTGTGAATATGTCCAACCTCTCAATTTGTTGTTGAGTCAGGCATATCTGTTGGACAAATATAGATACCTATGCTATCATGCGTACTAAAATGCTGTAATTACTACCAGTAATGCACTTCGTTGTCATCCTAAGGTTGAAAAGGCACCTACAAGAAACGCAGAGTTGATTAAAGCTGAATCAAGTATGTATATTTCATTATTGAGTATGTGCATAGATCAGTTTTACTTGAGCTAATTAAGCAACACAAATGACACAATTATTATTAAATCCGATAGTAATCTGTGATAGCTACACAGTATAGAAAAATACATCAGATATGTACAGGGCGTTTTTTTATCTTTGATATTATTTTGATCACCTGCAACTTATATATATAGTATATTTTATAAAGCATACCCCATACCAATCTTCAACGGTTTGCGAGAAAACAGCGGGAAAATTTAGTTTTGTAACTTCTCTGTTCTTAAAGATGTCGAAATCAAACAGAAATCATTTTTCATAGTTATTTAGAAAGTTTATTTTTAATAAAACAAAAGATTAACGATTAACAAAGTAACAAATTATTAAGAAAAAACAATTTTACAAAATTAAATTATTCTACGTGTCTTCCATTTTTCTCAACACATTTTTCATACACTCTTATGGTATGATTTGTTGCCTCTGCTAACATCTCCGGATTTTCTTTTAACTCGTTTATTGCATTTATAATTCTCCGCCTCAGCTCTACAACATTATCGCATGGTGTTTCGTATATTATATTCTTAATATGCCCCCAAAAGAAAAATCCATTACAGTGAGAACCGGACTGTTTGGGAGCCAAGCAATTGTTTCTCCCTTTCCAATCCAACCATGTGGATATTCTAAATCAAGAAAGTTTCTAACTTGTATTACGTTATGGAGCGGAGCACCATCTTGCTGCCACATTATCCTTACTAAAATATTTAATGGTAAATTATCAATCTGTTGTGCTATCTCGTTTTGTAATAAATGAAAATAATGTTCCCCAGTCAATGTTTGATTAATAATTGCAGAGTGGAAATTAGAAAGGGCCTAAATGCCATTTTTAACGAAATTAAGTTAACAACATAGAAAGGTTCTAAATATCATACTTTATGTCCTGTGAAAAGCCATAAGTGGCAAAGTTAAAATTTAATTGTCAGGAGGTAGTAATAGATGTCGCTTGGCGTATGATGTGAGCAAGCGTTTTCATTTGATAGGTCCTAAGTCCATCACAGAATATTGCCAGTTTGTTTTAAAATCGGCAGGTGTTAGTTATGTGTTTTGTGTGTCTGTATATTAAAATGGAAGGAAATCAAAGAATAAGAAAAGGTAAAGGTAGCATACTGAACAGAAGCATTTAAAATGGAATGGAAAGTCGTACAAAACGTATAAAAACAAAATGGTACCTGAAAAAACCATCCCCAAAGAGCAGGTTAGGTATACAAACATAATGTTTCCCTTTCTGGTTCTAATATTGAAAATATGTTATATGTAAGTATCATGTAAATGCAAGCTGGGGTGTAAAGATGTTACATACGAAAGGCGACGTTCCCCTTGGGAAAAGTTTTATTGTCAAGATGCTAAGACACAAGGGACGTTTTTAATGGGTTTAATGAGTATTTGTGCTGTGCAAAGAAGGCGGCACGGTTCATATGAGGATCCGCAAAGCAGTCGACGTCAGGCCACTATAGCTTATTCCGTTCCTGATGATACAGGAAAATTTGTTCGTGTATGTAAAAAACTTTTCCAAGACACCTTCGCTGTTAACGATAAAAGAATTTGCGTACTTATTGAGAAAAAAGGAATGGGTGAAGCTTGTTATAAAGATAAACGTACCAGACATGCTGCGCCAAAATATTCTGAATTTGACCGGTCGTTAGTCAAGGCTCATATTAACAGGATCCCAAGGGAAGTTGGCCATTACTCAAGATCTAAATCGGGAAAGGAGTACATTAGCCCCGACTTAAATATTCACGGACTGTTTAAAGCATTTCTGCAATCGCACCCTGATTCAATAGTCACCTATAAATTTTACAGGTATGTTTTCATAAAGAATTTTCCCAATCTGTGTTTTCACATACCACGTGTTGATACGTGCAGCACATGTGATAAACTTGACTGTCAAATCAAGGCCAATATTGAGTCAAGTCAATCTGCTAAAACTCAGCTGGAACTTCATCACCGCAAGGCCGAGAGAGCAAGAGAAGTGCTAAAAGAAGATATGATTGAGTCTCAAGAACCCGAAAGCATCAAGTGTTGTTTATCCATGGACCTACAACAGGTCATGTTCGTTCCATCACTGACCCACAGCGATATGTTTTACCTCTCACAGCTATCGTGCTACAACTTAGGTGTTCATATTGGCGATACGAATGAATCCTACATGTGTATGTGGCACGAGGGGGTAGCGTCTCGCGGAGCTAACGAAATTGCGTCATGCCTCCTCCATCTTGCTAATCAAGGACTGATTTTTAAGAACCATTTAGTAATATGGTGTGATAATAGCGGGGGCCAGAACAAGAATAGAATTTTATTATTTACCGTGATGTTTTTAGTAGCCAATGGTGTTTTTGAGACTATCGAGCAGAAATTTCTTATCAGCGGCCATAGTTTCATGCCCTGCGATAGGGACTTTGCTTTGATAGAAAAGCGTAAGAAGGTAGCTAAAGCATATGTTCCCTCGGACCTACACGCAATAGTTAAATCAGCAAGGTACTCTCCTCCATTCAATATTGTTGACATGACAATTTCTGGCTTTTGGGACCTAAAAAAAGCTGCGGATGCATATATTAACACCACAAAGTTAAATATAAGTAAAGCTTCAGTGATAACCATTGAAGAGGCTAATCTTCCATTTATTAAAATGAAGACCACTTTCTCTGATATTCAGGAAGTAGTGAAAGTCAATGTTTTAAAGAAAAAAAAAAAAACTTTAGCTGACCTTAGACGGGCAATCAAGCTGCCGCCAGAAAGTAAAGTGTCTGAAAATAAAAAGGTTTCTCTTCGAAGCATGATTCCCTACCTTAAGAATCCGGCACACCAACGTTTCTATAAAGAGCTACTTCACATTGACGAAAATGTTTCAGAAAATCTAGAAGACGCCTGAAATTAACAATTTTTTACTAAAAAATGTCGATGACAGTTACGGCCTTTCCAAATTTTGCACTTCTGTTTTTGTTTATATTGGTTATAGAACGTTATTTTGATAATAATTTTGCTAATAAGTATGTTTTAAGTTTTGTACTACTTGCATATATTTAATAAACGTTTATCAAAAAATTTTCTATGTCTACACTTAATTTTGAACTTTGCCCGTTTTGTTTTTCGCGATTATTTCTGAATTTTGTTTTTGGCACCTACTCCCACTCTTCAATTATGGGACCTAATATATTTCCTGCTACTACACCACACCAAACGTTAATTGACGGATATCCTTGACATTTTATTTCCTGGATCATATCGGGATTATTTCTAGACCAGTGACGGGTGTTCTGACGATTACAACCATGTTTGGTTGTAAAAGAACTTTCATCAGACCAGGCAATGAATTTCAAAAAGTCAGGATTTTGTCGACATCTATTTAGAAAGTCCTGACAAAATAAAGCTCTCCTTTGGCACTGTTGGTCGGTAAGTTTCTGGGTTTTCCGAAATTTATATGGTTTATATTGGTATTTCTTTAAGACTGCTTGAACTGAACTGCGGGAGACCGGTATTTCCTGGGAAAATTTATTGAGTGATGTTGATGGATAAACTTCATAAAATCCTAGTATGTTTGTTTCTGTTTCTTCGTCTAAAACTCTATGAGGTCTGGGGTTTTTAATATTACACACGCTTCCTCTTTCTTACATTTTTTTTGAACAGCCTTGCAAAAATTTGTTTTGACGGGACTGGACGCCTCGGATAACGTCTAGCATATTCTCTGCGCGCTGCGATTGGACTTTTTTGGTTAACTATATGGCAAGCATATCACTCCTTTCTCGAATACTAAACTGTGCCATTTTTAAGACAATTAAGTGCCATTTGTGCCGTTTATAATTTAAACGGCGTGTAACTAATCCCTGTTTAAATTTACGATAGGATTAAGTTTCGATTGATTTGCACCGTATAATATTTTTCGCCAGTCAAGTAAACCAAGATTAAAGAAAAGCAACATTTGGCAACGCCCTAAAAAAATTCGCAACTAACTTCACATGCGATGTAAACATGTTTTTTAAGGTTATTCTTGTTTTATTTTTCTCAATAATCCGTCACCCAACGTCACCCGCCCGATTTGTGATTTCCTTCATCCTTCATATTCCCTCTATTTTGGGCTTGAAACAAAATGGATCAAGTCCATAACGAACAAAAAAAAAAGGAGTAGGTCATCTAATTTTTCAAATGATAAAAAAATATTGATCGCAAATATTTGCTTGGAATACAAGCATGTAATTGAAAATAAAAGGACCGACCATTCTATGAGAATAAAAAAAAAAGAAGTTAGAAAATTGCAGCCGAAGAAAAAAAGGAAACATTTCGTACCGGAGGTGGTTTATCTAAAATAATAAAAAAGGATCCATGTCATGATGTGGTGCTAGCCATTATGAACACCAAATCAGTATTTGGTTTGACAATGGTGGATTAGATGGAGATGGAATATACCTTAACAAATCTTCACAAAATCAAACCACAGGCAATGTAGTATTTGAATACAAAGATAACACTATTGAAGATTATAGCAGTAATAATACTGAGGTTAATACAGTATGTATTTATTTGTTTATAATACATATGTTTTTTAAATTAATAATATACTTTTTGCAGGTGGCCCAAGAAAAACAAGTATTGGTAAGCTTGAATGAAAATAGCTTGGAGGTATGTTTATGCAGCCAGAAAGCAGTTCTTCAATATTTTTCGAAGCAAATGCAAAGAAAAAATTTAACTCTTAATGTTTTTTTGTGTACAGAATTACAAATTTCAAGCCACAAAAATGTCAAAATTCAAGCAAAAGTCACAACTGGTCACAATAATACAACAAAATTAGGTTAGAAATAAAAATTAAGCCGCCAAAATTGACCGTTTAATTTAAACCTCGTTTATACTAATTTAATCCTAGTTTTGGCTACGGAGCAAGGGAAATTTACACTTTAACTACAGTTTAGCGTTAAACTTAGTTTAACAACAACGGTGCAAACAGCCATAATAATTATAACTAACCTTAAATGACTGAAAACGCAATGTGTCAAAACATTTTGAAAAGCAGATGTCAAAATGTAAACAATTTGGTTACATCATGACAATTACCTTTTAGTCGGCAATAATAGATGAAATGGTATTTTTTTATTGTTGCATGTTTAAACGCCGTTTTCTCGCAAACCGTTGAAGATAGGTATGGGGTATGCTTTATAAAATATACTTGAAATTTCATGTAAAATCGAAATATCCGAAAATATTAAGGGCTTTCCATTTAAAAAAATATAAGTTAGGTTAATATCTTGGAAAAACTTCATAGATAGGTACCTATGCAAAATGATTTTTGCTTCATTCTCATATTTTTAAAAACAAAAAAGTTGCAGATGATCAAAATGATGTCAAAGATAAAAAAACGCCCGGTACAATAAGATAAAGAAGAATGAGTTTATCGAATACTTGCCTGAAACATTAAGTAACTTATTTGAGTAGACTCTACAACAAGTTACATTTAAATGTAAATAAATTTGTCAAAATGAAGTGTCAAACATGTTCACTAAAACAACATGGCTTAAATTTTAATTATATTCGAGTGGAGTGGGATTTTTACAAGTCTCGCAAAATGTAACAACAAATACACTCAGATCGGAGGAAAACGCTTTCTACCATCACATACTTCAAACTAAGGACGCTCGTTTGCTATGGACAATGCTTGTACAACTTGGCGTGCGTGCGAGGGGCGATATTGATTTGCCACGACACTTACCATATCTCAATCATATCATTGATTCATGTACCGTGCTTTTGAAATCTTACTTTATTAAAGTAGGCAGTTCTTTAAGTAATTAGTTAATCAATATTTACTCTGACATCTGTCACACTTAAATTCAAATTATAGACGTTTATATTTTTTAAATTATTTTATTATAATATTAGAGTTACAACATAAAATATTTATTATTGAAAGTTACTATAGAACTGGTAAAAAATTAGAAATTGGAAACTGAGTTTATTCCATTAATCAGTGCTTACAGGATTTCCGGCAACAATTTCCTAATCTGCCAGTTACTTACGCACAACTGCAAAAACATATTGATGCTTGATGAAACAGGGGCAATAACTCATAAACCTGGCGGTGAAGCAGCTAGAAAACGAATAGCAAATTGTATAGAGGATATTCATATTCGAATGGATAACTCACTCAAAAAATCAATAGCAAAGCTCTCTCTCAAGAAGTTTAGTTGTCAGTGGAAACATATCATACTATTTTAAAAAAGGACTTAAAGTCGTTTGCATATAAAATTCAAGCAGTTTCGGAACTTAAACAGGTATATTTTGGTACGAAAACACAGTGAATAACATAAATAATAATGACATTTTTAACAAATGCTTGTTTGCGGATGAGACTTGGTTCCATCTTTCAGGAAATTTTAGCAAACAAAATATGAGCATTTGGTCTGCAAAAAGCCTTCATGGATTTGTGGAAACAATAGCTACATCTACAAAAAATGAGCGTCTGGCTAGCAGTTTTAAGAAGACGAATTGGGCCTATATTTTTTAATGAAACCATAACAGATAAAAGAAAATGCATCAGCGCAGAAATCTTGAGAAACAATAGCTTTTTTGAACAATTTTTCGATACAGGGTTTATTAATTTTCCTCCAAGATCTCAGAATCTGACAATTTTATACGATTTTATTTCTCTATATTTAAAGAATACCATTTGCAAGATCAGACATTACACAATCAAAGAGCTTCGTAATGCTATTGTGAATTCTTGTGCTGACATAACCCAAGAAATACTAATAAATCACTTTGAAATCACGAATCTTAGAATTCAACTTTGTCTTCAAAATAATGGTCAACATTCCCAACGTCAGTTTTAGTATTATTTTCCTTTAATTTTGACTATTGTAATAAAAATGTTTTAAAAAACTAAATTATTAATGACATAACCAAACTATCAAAATTACGCGTTGATTGCGTATTTCCTGACTGTTAGAGGTATACTTTGGTGCGTCCTTTGCCAAAAACTGCCAAGCCTACTCAGATGAAGGATCTCAGACTTATTAGTATAGTATCTGTTACATTAAAATTATTGAAAAGTAATTCGTACAAATTAAATGGTTTTATTGCATATATATATAATACTACTATATCGCGTGTAGACAAGGAAAACTTCGCTCCAATATTGTGAAATAAAACATATGGTGCTATGCCCTGTTATTGGAGCATTGTCCAAACTGCGCATACGTTACAAATAATTTTTCAAATTTAGGTCTGTTTGTTTATCACATACATTCATTACTATAAATATTGAATTATTGTTTGTACATCGTCAAACAAGTATAAATAGTTTAAAAATCGACAAACCTCTTTATAAAAAATAATTGTGCCTTTTTAAAAGTGGAAAAATAATTTAATTCCCTTAATGAAAGACAAAATATCGTCCTGGCATCATGTGCAAATCACAGGCAAACAAACGATCATATTGAAGAAGTATATTTGTCAAAAGTTGTACGAATTGTGGTTCTGTTATCGTAAATTAATTAAGTAAAACCCGCAATCAGTTCAATTGCATTGCAACTGTGTTTCTTTGAATATATTACAATGGGATATCGTGAACAGAAAGAAAAACACCTCTATAGGTCATGTACAAAAATTTGTGATATAATAACAACACCTAAATTATTCAACTCAACATACAAGAATAATAATGAATTAGATATTGTGGTATTCTTGTATTCTAGAATTACTCTCATCTATATCGGAGCAATGTACAGAAAGAACACAGTAAATTTTACATGAATTAGGTAATTATATTATTATGTTACATATTAAAATATTTGAATTGCTCATAATAAAAAGGCTTCTATTAAACCTCTTAGAAGAGACACATACCAATCTTTTTGCCACAACCTTCTAATTTTTTTGATATATATCTAATAGAACATACATGTGTTCATAGAAAGTTGAAGAATTTTGACATGTCCACCACGGAATCCACAGATCCCATATGATATGCGATAATAATATGCCGAGATTGGGTATTTTGAGAAGAGATTTGGCCGGTTATTGGAATTTATGCTATGATGCATCACTGATTGTGAAAATAACTTGAAGGATGAACACATTATTTATAAGATAGTGAAGTGTTTTTTTCTAATTTGTACTTTGCTAAATATGTATCGTAATATCTGTCACTAAATTGTAATCAAGCACATAGAATGTATTTTATATTTAAATTTCCAATAAAATATGTTTTAGTTTAAAACAACTTGTAGATGGTACAGTATAAAGATAATATTCATTTTGGATTTTGCCAAATGATGAATTCTTCTTAACTTTTCCCAACATTGTGGAAGTGCAGTGTTATGAACAGCAAGATAGGCACGGCATCAAACAGTATTCCTGTTTTTATGATATTGTTACATTCTCTAAATCTTTTTTATCATTTTATAAATTTGTATGTATCTATTAATTTATACAAATATTTATATTTCATAATAATTTTTGTTTTGTTTTAATTCCAAGAAAGTATATACAAAATAGATTTCCAAACATAAATAAAATAAAATTTAATTTTTTACTTCGTATGTAGAAATTGAACTTTGCTTATTGATGTAATTATTGAATAAAATACAACATCAACATCCTTTTTTTACAAGCAATAATATAAATTATTTGCAAGTCTAATTTCTACTCATCTCAGTTTATGAGACATAGACATAAAGAAAAATGTATTGATTACGAATATGCTATTACAGACACTAAAGAAATTCAAGTGCATCAGAGTTGGTAATTGTTTGTTTATATTCTTTGCTACCATATGGGCGTAAATAACACTATCATGTTTTTATTTTCATGAATGGCTTAATCATTCTAGATTAAAAAAAAAAAGTTAACAATAATAAAAATTATATTCAATCACAAAAATTTAATGATGATTAATTCCACGACTTTTGCTAAAACATTCATGTTTCAGAGTATATCTCGACACAGGATTAAATACAGGAATTTAATTAGTTTTGTACATTGTTGATTATGCGACATTATATTGAATAATGTACGTAGACAAATATAAAATAGATGTTGTTTTATTCGTACGTATAGCCAAAATATTAAATACAGTAATTTTAGTAATTTTATTTGCATTCTTAAGCTTAAAAATACAAGCAAAGCTATATGTTGAAATATAATACAATCTGACATATAAAACATACCTGAATATATTCGATTGTGTATATAAAACATTAATTTATAAAACGATCGGTATTTGCATTTAATAATATAATTTCACAAATACCAATAAACATGTACAAATCAATGTATTAGTTATAGGTTCACAAGTTTTTCTGTTCAAAATCTTTTCTGATAGTTGAAATGGAAGGACCGGTATTTACATTTAATAATATAATTTCACATATTCCAGTAAGCACGTAAAAATCAACGCAGAAGTTATAACTTCACAAGTTTTTCTTTTAATAAATCACTGGAATCAGCCTTCATATCGTTTATTTATTCTACCTCGTATTTTCTGAGTAATTCTACAAATTCACCGATGAAATAAACTTGCACAAAACTGAATTCAATAAAAAACAACTTTGCGTATGCTTTCAGTAATATCATAGTTATAGATGTCAATTTAAATCAGAGGTTATAATTATGTTTTCTGTTTATCTGTCATTTCGTAAATTTCAAAATTGACAATTTGAGTCGACGCATGCGCAGAACAGGCAATACTCCGATTTTATCTCTCTTAGTTGGGACGAAAAATTACACATTATCAATATACAACACACGCAATATAGTAGTATTATATATATGTTTTATTGTTTATAATAATATTTTACCTTTCACACAATCGGACTTTCGACCTGAATTCAACTGCAAAACGGCTTTGTTGTCGGTCACTGATAACTTGCCGACTGCGGTAGACAAAGGTGCTTTTTTCTGCCTTATGTTGCTCGACTATACTAAGGCATTCGATACAGTCAACGATGGCATTCTCTTGTCTGTGTTGGAACACATTAGTATAGGTAGCACAGGTTGGGTTGATTATAGAATATTTGACTGATCGTAAGCAGGCTGTGAAACATGTCATAATTTGAGTAAGGTTATAAATGTCAATGTAAATAGTAGTAGTATACTTATTGTGGATAAAGCAAAAAGCCTGGGTTTATTTCTTGATTATAAATTTCTAAATATATTAAAATGCTTATTTTAATTTACTTTGGCCTTACAGAGAAATACTTAACCAAAAACACAAAAAAAAATATTTCCATAAATCATGGTGCTTTGGATCAATTTACATCATGTCGAATGCAGACAGTTCAGAAAGCATATCTACGTTATATTTATAACTTAAGGAAATACGATCATATTTCTTACAAAATTCGTGAGACTTGTTGGTTGAAAATGTATGGTCACAGACTATAATTACAGCTGAGCTTTTTCAGAAAATTATGATATACAAAACTCCTGCATCCTAATACAATTAAATAAGATTTAGAACATAACAATGTGATTCCCTGGGCTCCTATTATCTCCTCTGCATAGATTTGTTATTTACCAGAGGTCATTCACATACAAAAAAATGAAGCTTCCAGATGTGATACTTATGCGAGAGGATGTTAACATTAATAAGTGTCAAAATGCATACAATAAATCTATGTTTACAAGAACAGCTGTAATAAGTATATTAATATTTATAAACTATATTCTAGGTGAGAAGAAAATAACCGGGGTAAATTTATGGAAGTCGAGTGAGGCCTTTGATTCAGAGACCATAAGTACATTACTGGACAAGTTAGAAACATATGGAGCAAAAAGAGAATCTCTAGAACTAATAAAATATTATATATCAAATAGAAAACAAATGGTTGATGAAAAGGACACAAGTGTCAAATAGGACACTCAACAGAGCTCGATCTTGGATCCCCTACTGTTCATAATCTATACTATCGATCTGCGTAGTACTCTTCCGGAATCTGAGATCTGAGTATGTATATACATGTGGACAAATAGGGAAGAAAATCAGTGGCGGAAGTTCTCGTTGCAAGGGGAAGTAAATTGATAGCAATACATCATGCTGTGATGCTTACCTACTATTCTGCATTTCACACCCATCTCTCTAATGGTGTTATGTTCTGAGACACATCTTCCCCAGTCGACAGAATATTCATCCTGAGAGAGCTGTGAGGACACGTTGCAACTTGAACAGTCACCAAACCCAAAACAAACAAAATGAGGAGAGGCATGAATACAACACCCACAATCATAATAACTTGCGTATTCCTATACGTAGATTAACATTGCCTCAGAAAAATCCACAATACTGGGGCATCAAACTGTTTAATCACTTTTCCAAACTTATAAGGAAATTGAAGCTCCAGTTAAAAGATGAATAAAATACTGGCGGAGAAAGAGTATTACACCCTCAATAAATTTCTGGCGGACAATAGCTTTAGAAAGTACGATAGCTGTTTTCATTAACATTTTCAACTCTTTCTTATTTTTATTTTTGTTAGTTTATTATAAATCTCTTTGTGTGTTAATTCTTTTTGTGCTTCTTACTGACAATATTTGTATTATTTAATACAAATATTTATTTAATATTATTACTATTATCAGAGTTTTTATCGCACCACACATCTTGAACATGGCCATTTCACATAGCAATACTAAATCTGTTATAAATCTATCGTTTCTAATATTCATCACTGTTGTGTACTTATGAGTATCTTTATGTATGAAGTGTTTCCTACTTCCTACTACTTTATTTGATCTCATTCTGCTATTATTATGTATTAGCTATGTCTGTCTTACGTGGTAAATTATAATAGCCTGTTTTCCAGATGTACAAGTCATTGATATTAATCAATTATGAATTTTAAGTTGACGTAAAAGTTGAAACAATGTAATTTGTTGTGTACCATATACAAAATTTCAATTAATATTTTTACTATTCCAAAACTGTCCATTTAATCTCTCAGACAATGTATAGTCAAATTTAAGTAAAATATTCTCCTATTTTAAATTTGCCGTCAGAGAAAGTTATGTTAAAAAATCAAAATCGAAGCCTAAATGAATATCATATCCCCTTCTGACAGTGTTTGATAGGAAGACGTCAAAAGATTTCGAAACATAATTTGCATAGAACTTTGCAATATTCTCGCATCTCATTTTGTAATTGCCAAGATCAAAAGTCCTGAGTCTCTTGTGCTCGGTCTAAGGGTTGTTTTAGTCCCACGGGTAGAGGGGTGAAATTACATCGATATATACGTTGAAAACGTGTATTATTCAGATTAAAAGAAGAGAGTACATTTTCGGAAATTCTTTGCGAATGTAATATTTATACACTTCCCTGTTATTCCGCAGCTCGTTCCTCAACTGTATTTATACACTCTTTTTTGATTAATTAAATTTTAAGTTAAAAGATAATTAACTCGACTGTATAAATTCGCAAAGTTGAGAAGTTTTTATTAGAATAAGATTATGTAAGTTTTAAGTTTGTATAGAATATTCATTCGGTTGTCAGTATCAAAGTTTTAGTATTGTCATTGTGGCTCTTGCAATCTTACAAATATCTTGTTCTCGGAGAGGGGAACAAATGTTTATATCTATATGGAATTAAGTTGCTGAATATAAACGTCCAAGTTTGTAAACAAACAAACGGAGATTTAAGGTGCTTAAATATGTACACATAGAACAATGAAGGTTAGCATGTTGTAAATTTATTTTCCAAGTTTGGAAGTTAAAATTATTCTTTAAAGTTACGTATATATACCGATTTTTTTTACTTTTCACTTTATATTATGTGACTAATTATTTTTAAAGCTTCATTTGCAAAATGGGATTTTATATCTTTTATAGAAAAGTGGAATTTTATATCTTTTATGCCCGCAGTAGTTCTCAAGTTTAATTACACTAATCCTAGAGCGTTAAAACAGAGAATAGTAAAAGAAATTTGTAAGAAATTACTTCCGTAGTTCTTGTTGTGGTAGGCGGCCCAATCGTGTCCTAAGCTATAAGCTTATGAAAATCATTAAAGTAATTTTAGTGTATTATTAGTGCCTGTAGAATATTCAATAGCTTTGTCACTTCATTTCCTCGCCACTAGAGAAAATAATTGTTGAATTCTTATATAGTCAGCAGGCAATGATGATAAAATACCAATGTAAAAAAAGCCGGTACAAGTGAAGAATTTATACTGTGAACCGAAGAATGTTCAAACATCAATTACCCACTCTGTCGAACGGTACTGGTGGTGGTATATATATATATATATATGTTGTCAGTGTATTCCGGGTTTTCTTCCGCGTTTCCACTGCTTGGTCTTTGGAAAGACCGATGCTGGTTTCTTGACGACGTTTCGGCAAAATCACACTTGCCATCTTCAGGTCTGCGATAACTGTCTGCTTCTGCTTCTTGTTATTCGTAAACTTAAACAGTTTACAGGTTATATGTTAGTTCTTTATTTTTTCAGCCAATATTTCGTACATTTGGATGTGTATCTCCTCAGGGCATCAACTATGGGTGTACATTATCAAGAAATAAGTGTGCTGATATACCTATTACACGTTTGTAAATATACTTACAATGTGAACTATTTCTGTGGACAATCTCGCAAGATTTGAATATACATGTATCTTCACCACTTAACTTACTGACATTAGTTGTTTTAGTAATGATTTTAACAACGCTGTTCACTAATTATAAATCAAGACGGGATACAACAACAAGAAAAAACACATTTAAAAAACTATTCTAGTTAGAACTTCGTTACATATTTACATAATTAATGTATTGTGATGTTTATCATTTTACAATCAAAAGCCTAACGTCAAGCAACAGGTGGATGTCACTTTGATCATCTGTGAACATCATTACCAACCCACAGAACAGTTGTCTAGTGAGAAACTCAACAACAAAGAAAACCCTATACCTATTTTAAATTGATATAATATAAAAGTATGCAAGAAAATGTAATTTCAAAAGAACCGTGTTATACTGTGTAATTGTTTGTTGTAATTCAAAAACACAATTATTGATTGATTGACTCTGAAGGTAAATTGACTGTTCTGTTTGTGGATGTTTCAAATGTTAGAAGAAAAGCATATATTGAATTAAGGTTATTAATGTCTGATCTGAAATTCATACTGTTACTTAACTTATTGATCTCAACCATTTCCAGGAACTCTCTGCATTTCTTGTTTTGTAAAGTTCCAAGTATCTTAGCATCGTCAAAGCTAGGTACATGTTTATTATTATTCATATGTAAAGAAAGTGCACATCTATCCTTCTTGGTTGTAATGTCACTCCGGTGCATTGCAAGACGCGTCTTGCAATGCGTCTTAACCAAGTTGACGTCTGGCCTATATATACTTGTTCACAGTCCCTACAAGGCACCGAATACATAACATTAGAACGGTACCCTAGGTCCGGTTTATCTTTGACTTTGCTGAAATACCTTCCTATGGGATTGTTATTATACAAACCAAGAGCTGTGCCTTGGGTCGTTAGCAGAGGTGAAAGCCTTTCCGAAATGTGTTGTATGTATGGGAACCGAAAGTATTTAACATTATTCCCGTCGCCAACCGTACGAGGGGCCAAGACAGAATCCACCGGAGTGTTAAACAAGACTTTATGTACTAAACTTCTATGATAACCATTATTGATGAAAATATTGCTAAGTATTTTTAAGTTCTTTGATGATAGAGAGGGATGACTGATCCTAGATTCTCTATCTTTCATAGCTCTTAAAAGATTAAATTTTTGTTTCATAGGGTGATTAGAATGAAAGTTGAGTAATCTACTCGAATTGGTCGGTTTCATATACCAGTCTGTGATAATTTTATTGTTATTGTCTCTTATGACTTTTGTATCTAGGAACGGTACACCTCCCCCACTTCAGTTTCTACAGTGAATTGGATGTTTGGGTGGAAAGAGTTGAACACATCCAAGATGTAAAGCACAAATAATGTCATCCACGTATTTATGTATAAATGCAAATTCAAAGGGCAAAACTCTAAGTATGTTGTCTCAGCCAAGATTTCACCCACATCCGTGCTTCTAGAATTTAAGGGGATGCTGAAGTTCGGACCTAAAGATAGAAAGTCCTTGATATTTTTAGGGACCCCTCTATGTGTGTGATCCACACACCAACCGGACTTTCTATCTTTAGGTCCGAACTTCAGCATCCCCTTAAATTCTAGAAGCACGGATGTGGGTGAAATCTTGGCTGAGTGTGAACTTATTTTAACTAGTACACCTCTCACTGATACAGATGCCCCTAGAGCTAAAATAACCAATATATTAACTAATCATTTAACGTCATCACATAATAAGCGAAGTGTATGGGATGGTGTGAGCAATGAGTGTAAGAGGTATTTGCGGGGCAATCCTGATATCCTAATCCTAATGGCTGACAAAGGATCTCTTACAGTTGCAGTTGAAAAGACCGAATATTTCAATAAAATACAAGAATTGTTGAATGACAATTCTGTTTATAAAAAGTTGAACAATGACCCAACGAGCTCAGTTCAGTCATCCCTCCCTATCATCAAAGAACTTAAAAATACTAGGCAACATTTTCATCAATAATGGTTATCCTAGAAGTTTAGTACATAAAGTCATGTTTAATACTGCGGTGGATTCTGCCTTGGCCCCTCGTACGGTTGACGATGGGAATAATGTTAAAAACTTTCGGTTCCCATACATACAACACATTTCGGAAAGACTTTCACCTCTGCTAACGACCCAAGGCACAGCTCTTGGTTTGTATAATAACAATCCCATAGGAAGGTACTTCAGCAAAGTCAAAGATGAAACGCACCTAGGGTACCGTTCTAATGTTATCTATTCGGTGCCTTGTAGGGACTGTGAACAAGTATATATAGGCCAGACGTCAACTTGGTTAAAGACGCGACTTGCAATGCACCGGAGTGACATTACAACCAAAAAGGGTAGATGTGCACTTTCTCTACATATGAATAATAAACATGTACCTAGCTTTGACGATGATAAGATACTTAGAACTGTACAAAACAAAAAATGCAGAGAGTTCCTGGAAATGGTTGAGATCAATAAGTTAAGTAACAGTATGAATTTCAGATTAGACATTAATAACCTTAATTCAATATAAACATTTCTTCTAAGATTTGAAACATCCACAAACAGGACAGTCAATTTACCTTCAGAGTCAATCAATTAATAATTGTGTTTTTGAATTACAACAAACAGTTACACAGTATAACACGGTTCTTTTGAAATTACATTTTCTTGCATATTTTTATATTATATCAATTTAAAATAGGTATAGGTTTTTCTTTGTTGTTGAGTTTCTCATTAGACAACTGTTCTGTGGATTGGTAATGATGTTCACAGATGATCAAAGTGACATCCACCTGTTGCTTGACATTAGGCTTTTGATTGTAAAATGATAAACATCACAATACATTAATTATGTAAATATGTAACGAAGTTTTAACTAGAATAGTTTTTTAAATGTGTTTTTTCTTGTTGTTGTATCCCGTCTTGATTTATAATTAGTGAACATCGTTGTTAAAATCATTACTAAAACAACTAATGTCAGTAAGTTAAGTGGTGAAGATACATGTATATTCAAATCTTGCGAGATTGTCCACAGAAATAGTTCACATTGTAAGTATATTTACAAACGTGTAATATATCAGCACACTTATTTCTTGATAATTGTACACCCATAGTTGATGCCCTGAGGAAGTAAACATCCAAATATACGAAATATTGGCTGAAAAAATAAAGAACTAACATATAACCTGTTTATGATTGCTGGATTCCCCAAGGACCGATCATTCTAGTGTTCGAACGGCAAAGACTTCTGCTTTTCTCTTATATATATACTGGGGTGTCTCTAAAAGGTGCGGAAAAAACGCTACCACACATTTCTGAGGGCAAAATATGACGATCTAACCCAACTTACCTCAGTCCAAAAGTGGATGCTTTCGGAGATACAGAGTGTCAAAAGTTCAATTTGGTTTTAGTTTTTTATAAATAATTTCTGTAATAATTGGTATATTGTCACAATATTTGGGTAGGGGGGGTTTCGTGGGGTAAAAAATTTAAATCTGCTCTCATTTTCATTGCAAAATGTAGAGGGCGCCACCTGCGGCATATTGTATCCATTTAAACCGTAATAACTTTTTTGAGACTCACTGTATTTAACTTTTAAATAAAAATTCTTATTCTCCAATGTTTTTTACCTAGAAAAGGTATACCTGGTAGGAGTTGATTGGAGCAGCCGTTTATGAGTAATCTGGATATAAAAAATTCATTCCGTATATGGACACATATGCTTCTGTAATTTGGGTGTTATTCTTGTGGCAATTCAATGCAATGGTGCATCCACTTTTGGACTGAGGTAAGTTGGGTTAGATCGCCCTCAGAAATGTGTGGTAGCGTTTTTTCCGCACCTTTTAGAGACAACCTGTATATACATACATCTAGGGCCCAGGTTATACCTGAATCTCATTTACATTATCGGTAGTCTATCGTACTCTCACACCTGGGGATATTATAAACAATTTAGTCAACTTAAAATAAGTTGAAACGAACAATATACTCAACCGTTGGAATAGTTTTTTGTGATTCCTACTGTATAATGTGCCCCCGTAAACTATACTGCGCATTGAGCAAGAGCAAAATAATGATAAATAAATTTCTTTTCCAGAAATGCTTGTTCCTACCATTTGAGAACAGTTGTTAAAACAAATATTATATATATTTTTTTGAAAACTGTTGTTAACTTGTAGAACTATTAATTACTTCCCAAATTAAAGGGACAAACTTTTGACATTAGTTTGTTTTGTAGTTTGATGATTTGCTTTAGATGATCTTCAATATTTTGACCAAGATTTGTAATTCTGTAATCCAGTGATTTGCTTTTTAACGGAATCTAGCATAACCCCGCCAAAATCTAGTTGGTTAAATATTTAATTTTTCAACTTCCGGAGAAAAATAGACTTTTTCTCAAGGGTACACCTTTCTTGGTTAGAATTTAGATTCATGAAAAACTAGAACAGAAATACATACAGCTTACAAGGATGAAAATTGTTACTAATGCAAGTGCAATAGTTATGGCTGTCGATGTGTTATATATATATATATATATATATATATATATATATATATATATATATATATATATATATATATATATATATATATATGTTTTAGCAAGTTTTTCAGCCCAGCAGTTGAGAAAACTGAAAAGAAGAATATTCTGGTTGACATAAACGACTTATAATATATAACATGTATAATTTTTATTGTACGTAACTGAAAGTTATAGTAGTGTAATCTTCCTGTTTGAAAGATTTGCATAGATATTTAGTTAGAATCTTCTTGGTTTAGAAGTTGTGAAATCCTTCATCAATTTTGTGTTTTAAGGTATTTTAAATCACATTACTTCATTTCATAGTTAATTATTCTTATGAAGAGTTAATAGATATGATTGACGTTTTGGGTGAATCTGAAAGAAACACTTTGCTAGCATCCAGTGTTATTCTTGTGGCAATTCAATGCAATGGTGCATCCACTTTTGGACTGAGGTAAGTTGGGTTAGATCGCCCTCAGAAATATGTGGTAGCGTTTTTTCCGCACCTTTTAGAGACAGCCTGTATATATACGGAAAGAAAAATATTGGGTAAATTCCGCTGTAGAGCAACCATAGACACGTGTTTCTGACTTATTGTCGTCATCAGTACGGTGTAGCCAAGGAATAAGGTGGGACAACCTTGGAGATAAGCTATACGGAAGACCACCAGGTGACAGACTACCATTTGTAGCGTCGGCTGGAAGATCCTCAGTTTTGAGGGCAACAATTAACGTCGCCACGAGGAAGACGATGCCAAACTTCGTGAATTTACCTAATATTTTTCTTTTCCTTGTATTTTATTTATCTGCGATAATTCCGTTTTCTTTGATATATCTTTCCTGGGTCTAGGATGGCACGCAGGTTGGTATTGCCTTTCTCGTGGCGACGTTAGTTGTTGTCCTCAAAACTGAGGATCTTCTAGCTGAAGCTACAGATGGTAGTGTGTTACCTGATGATCTACAACGCTACCTCTAACATACTTGACATCCTCATTTAACATTAGAGGGGTGTCCACCTATATGTTTTTCAGGTCGGTTTACTTGATTTTTGTTTTAAAATGACCGCTGGGGGAGAATCTAGAATGTGCGTCAAATTAGGGTTCAGGAAACCAAAACGGTGCTTGGCAAAGTGTCTAAAACTGCAAAATTTGCATAAACTTAAGGGCACCCTCTTGAGTATTTCGTCAATTTTCACGGTAGAAGGCTGAAATTTTGCATAGTTATATTACAATATGTCTTACAAATTACAATTTTTCCGTTTTGAAAAACCTTCATTAGAAGCGATTTTATTCAAATTGTTAGAAACGTCCGTAAAATCGCCTTTGATGCAATAACGAAGCGTGAATTTTTGAAATAGAAGGTTGAAGTTATTTTACTAAATTATTCTATGACGAAAAATTTTCTGTTTTTAAAATTATTGTCTAGAATGTCTAGATCAGAAAGGTATGGAGAAAATGAATAAAATACCTCGATGGGGGCAGAAAAAAGTGAATATACTTAAGCAAAAAGGTACCGAGTACGAAAAAGAAGTGTACAAGCACGAAAAGGTGTGTACAAGTGTTATTTTCGTCAATACATTAAGAAGAAACTACTGAATTGTGCTATTGTCTCATAACTTGCATATTTTCAAAAAACGATATATACTCCGCAGCCGAGCAAGTTAAGGAAAAAATGTTGAAGCTGGATTTACTTTAGTCATGCTTTAGTTGTTTATCACTCAGCTATGAGAGACCAATAATGCAAAATAAAGCTCTTCCAACATGTAACTACATTAGGAGCCGTTCTGTAAAATTTGCATGTACATCATAGCAGTCCTCCGTGATTGGTTTGTTGATTCCTTAAAGGTTACAAAGTCACATAAAACAGGAAATGGTTAGAGGCAAAAGCGAGGCTGCGGAATATACATTGTTTGGTAAAAATATTTTTTCCAAGTTATGAGACTGGCACAATTCAGCAGTTAAATTCTCTTCTTAATGTGCTGATGAAAATAACACTTGTACACACCTTTTCGTGCTTGTACACTTTTTTTTAATACTCGGGGCCTTTTTGCTTAAGTAAGCTTTTTTCTTCCCCCTTCGGGGCATTTTCTCCATTAGCTAGTACAGACCTTTTCAGTGACAATTAAAGTCTCACCTCAAATGACATCAATATAATGCAAATAATGTCGTACCATTGATATAAATAATTTAGGCAGTAATTAATATACTAAATGCCGAAATGTCCATAGGTTGTTCTTTCGACATGCCTTATTTACAATACAGAAACTGACTGTTAAATTAAAAACAAAATAAATTACACCATTCGGATTTGAATCAACCGCCACAAAGTGCATGAGGTTTAAAAAAACTCGAATTTTTGAAAACTGTCAAATCTGATTTAGACAAGATTTTTAAAACAGAAAAATTTTGCTGATAAAGCTTCAGTCGTTCAATTATTAGTGTCATGACTTCAACTTTCTATTTCAAAAATTGCCTTATTGTATCAAATACACTACAGACGTTCCGAAAAATTTGAATAAAATCCCTTCTAATAAAGATTTTCAAAACAGAAGAAGCGTAATTTGTAGGACATGTTGAAATATAACTATGCAAAATTCCAGCCTTCTATCGTAAAAATTGACGATTTGCTCTATTTGCATTTAATGCAAATTTTGCAGTTTTTGGCACTAAGCCAAGCCCCGCTTTATTTCGTGAGTCCTAATTTAACGCACATCCTAGACTCACCCCAATGGTTATTAAAAAAATGAGGTGTGGCCACCACACGACTTTCTTATACGTATGAGCGTTTCAAATCATACAATTTTAAAAAATATTTTATACAAAAATTATTCAAAATCCTATTCTAAGTACTTCCAGTCTCTCAATAAATCTCTACAGGATACATACTTTGTGAGATATTTGCAAAAAAAATGCTACTCGCTAAGAGTAAAAGTATTACTTCCGGTCCGAATTTTGAATTTTCATTTATACAAAAAATATTCCCATCCAACTCTAAATACTTTTATATTTTTGACAAATATATATAGAATGCATAATTTACAACATATTTCCAAAAAATCGCTCTTCGATAAGAGTAAAAGTTTTACTTCCGGCACGAATTTTGAATTTTCTTTTATACAAAAGGTATTGAAAATTAAGTTCTAAATATATTTATACTCGTAACGTACCTGTCTAAAAAGCATGACTTGCGAAATATTCGCAAAAAACTGATTTTCGATAAGAGTACCTACTTCCGATAGGAATTCCGAAAAACTTTCTTAATAAAATTCTTCTCAAAATTCATTTTGAGTATATATTAATTCTTTACAAATTTGTTTAAAGCTAGTAGTTGACGAATAATTTGGCAAAATTCGATTTTTTCACTGAAGTAAACTACTACTTCTGGTCTGCCGATTTTACTGAAAATCTAATCAGATTTCAAGAGGGCGATTATATTCGTAAATATAAAATTTGGAATTGATACCTATAGCGGTTTGACCGCTATCGTGGTCACACACACACACACAGAGAGAGAGACATTTTTTAAAAACCACTTTTACTAAGTACTTCCAGTCTCTCAATAAATCTCTACAGGATACATACTTTGTGAGATATTTGCAAAAAAAATGCTACTCGCTAAGAGTAAAAGTATTACTTCCGGTCCGAATTTTGAATTTTCATTTATACAAAAAATATTCCCATCCAACTCTAAATACTTTTATATTTTTGACAAATATATATAGAATGCATAATTTACAACATATTTCCAAAAAATCGCTCTTCGATAAGAGTAAAAGTTTTACTTCCGGCACGAATTTTGAATTTTCTTTTATACAAAAGGTATTGAAAATTAAGTTCTAAATATATTTATACTCGTAACGTACCTGTCTAAAAAGCATGACTTGCGAAATATTCGCAAAAAACTGATTTTCGATAAGAGTACCTACTTCCGATAGGAATTCCGAAAAACTTTCTTAATAAAATTCTTCTCAAAATTCATTTTGAGTATATATTAATTCTTTACAAATTTGTTTAAAGCTAGTAGTTGACGAATAATTTGGCAAAATTCGATTTTTTCACTGAAGTAAACTACTACTTCTGGTCTGCCGATTTTACTGAAAATCTAATCAGATTTCAAGAGGGAGATTATATTCGTAAATATAAAATTTGGAATTGATACCTATAGCGGTTTGACCGCTATCGTGGTCACACACACACACACATACAGACACACACACACACACAGAGAGAGACATTTTTTAAAAACCACTTTTACTTTCTTATACGTAGTATAAGGAAGTATTGTGATGATGAAAATGTTCGACCTCGAGATTTTTGCAGATGTCCACGTTTTGAGGTCGCCTGATACCAAAAAAGTGGTTTTTAAAAAATGTCTCTCTCTCTCTCTCTCTCTCTCTCTCTCTGTGTGTGTGTGTGTGTGCGGGAGCACGATAGCGGTCAAACCGCTGTAGATATCAATTCCAAATTTTGCATTTACGTGTGTAATCTGCCTCTTGAGAACTGATTAGATTTTGAGCAAAATCGGCAGACCGGAAGTAGTAGTTTACTTTAGTGAAGAAATCGAAATTTGCAAATATTTCGTCAATTACTAAGTTTAAACAAATTTATAAAGAATTCATATGTACTTAGAATTAAGTTTGAAACAAATTGTCTTAAAGAAGTTTTTCGAAATTCCTACCGGAAGTAGGTCTTTTACTCTTATCGAAAATCAGTTTTTTGCGCATATCTCGCAAGTCATGCTTTTAAGACAAGTACGTTACGAGTATAAAAGTATTTAAAACATAATTTTCAATATCTTTTATATAAAAAAAATTTCAAAATTCAGACCGGAAGTACCACTTTTACTCCTATCGAATAGCGATTTTTTGCAAATATGTAGTGAGTTATGCATTCTATATATATTTATCAAGAGTACAAAAGTATTTAGAGTTAGATATGGAATATTTTTTGTATAAATTAAATTTCAAAATTCGGACCGGAAGTAACAATTTCATACGTATAAGAAAGTCGTGTGGTGGCCACACCTCATTTTTTTGGTATCAGGGGACTTCAAAACGTGGACACATGCAAAAATCTTGAAGTCGAAAATTTTAATCATCACTATACTTCCTTATACTACGTATAAGAAAGCAAAAAAAGTTCAAGTAAATCGGCCCAGTAGTTCCTGAGAAACATATGAGACATCCGCTCTATGTTAAATGAGGGTCTCAAGTATATTAGAGGTAGCGCTACCGAGGTACTTCTGATATAGCAAGATTATTATATATACATATATATATACACAATAATTATTAAAGGAAAACGTGGATATGTACAATTAAAATAGAATTTAACAAAAACTATAACAATTTTTGCGTTCTTATACGTAGTCTAAGGAAGTATTGTGATGAAAATTTTCGACCTCGAGATTTATGCAGATGTCCACGTTTAGAGGTCCACTGATACCAAAAAAGTGGTTTTTAAAAAATGTCTCTCACTCTCTCTCTCTCTCTCTCTCTCTCTCTCTCTCTCTCTCTCTCTCTCTCTCTCTCTCTCTCTCTCTCTCTCGCTCTCTCTCTGTGTCTGTCTGTCTGTCTGTGTGTGTGTGACCACGATAGCGGTCAAACCGCTGTGTAGATATCAATTCCAAATTTTGTATTTACGTGTATAATCTGCCTCTTGAGAACTGATTACATTTTGAGCAAAATCGGCAGACCGGAAGTAGTAGTTAACTTCAGTGAAAAAATGGAAATTTGCAAATATTTCGTCAATTACTAAGTTTAAACAAATTTATAAAGAATTCATATGTACTTAGAATTAAGCTTGAAACAAATTGTCTTAAAAAAGTTTTTAGAAATTCCAACCGGAAGTAGGTCTTTTACTCTTATCGAAAATAAGTTTTTTGCGAATATCTCGCAAGTCATGCTTTTAAGACAAGTACGTTACGAGTAGAGATGGTCTTAACGGTGGTTTTTCATTCACCGTTCTAAAGCAAACGGTGATTTCAAAATCGCGGCGATTTTAAACAGCTCTTTTATTCACAGCGAAAGCAGGAGCCGCTTATTTTCTCCGTTTGTTTTCACTGTTTGTTTTCACCGTTTGTGTTCACCGTTTGTTTTCACCGTTTATTTTCACCGCGCATGGTAAAGTGTTCCTCTGAGCTGTTTACCGTGAGCTGTGAAAATAAACGGTGAAAACAAACGGCGAAAACAAACTGTGAAAATAAACGGTTCTTGCTTTCGCCGTTCGCTTTATTTAAAACAGCTCTTTTAATCATCGTTCTCCGAGCTGTATGGGTTCGGTGAAAATAAACGGTTCCTGCTTTCGCCCATATTTCGCCGTTCGATTTTAAACAGCTCTTTGAGCTGTTTAACTATATGCGTAGTGAAAATGAATATCTTAACATAAATTCGCGTTATGTAATGGAAATTATTGATTTGTTGATAAACTATCGAGGTTATAAAATATTAATATACGCATATTAGGTATATCAGTAGGTATTTGCTTTTAATTGATGTTTTATAAGTATATATATATAAAACACACGAATGTGCAAAAAGATTTAAATTAATAATATATAGTAAGTAACATGATGAATAGTTTTTAGTTATATAGATGATCATGTATGTACAGTTCTGTGCAATAAATTGGCGTACACGTCTTATTGCTAATTTTGACATTATTTTGCCATTGTGAAAATGGTTTAAGTTAAGTATGACAAATTGAATTATAGCGTCAATTCAATTTGTCATACATGACAGATATTCAAACAAAAGTCATATTTACATAATCGTATAATAAGTGTACGGCAGTTTATTGCATAAAACTGTACATAAATATTTCTACAAAATATGTATGGATAATAAATTAAATATAACTTACAAAACATAAAATAAGTAAAAAGTAACTCCAAGCAATGAAGTATATTTTATTTATTTATTTGTTCAGTTTAAAGTACCTATATGCAATAATTAAATACATTTCAGTTTCTCTTCTAATATTATATTTATTAAATATAAAGTTTACTTGGGCACATTTTAATTATTAATTTATTAAACTACATTATTAATCATTATTAATTATTATGAAAAAAGTTTACTAACTTTGTTAGTGATTTTTCACAGTGATTAGAAAATCACTGTGAAAAATCACTGTGACCAATATCTGCTCTCATCTCTGGTTACGAGTATAAAAGTATTTAAAACATAATTTTCAATATCTTTTATATAAAAAATATATCAAAATTCAGACCTGAAGTACCACTTTTACTCTTATCGAATAGCGATTTTTTGCAAATATGTCGTAAGTTATACATTATATATATAATTATCAAGAGTACAAAAGTATTTAGAGTTGGATATGGAATATTTTTTGTATAATTGAAATTTCAAAATTCGGACCGGAAGTAACACTTTCATACGTATAAGAAAGTCGTGTGGTGGCGACACCTCATTTTTTATTTTTCCATTTCGGTGCAGGTTATTTTTCATATAGATTTGAAGTTTTGTTTTATAATTTGCTGAATAACATGTTACTTTATTTAGTCATAAAGTTTTTAAGTAGAGCAATTAAACTCATGAACGGTAGCGTATATGAGCTTAAATGCTTTAACTATGGTATCATTTCTTTGTTCCTGTTGTGCTTTAACAAAAAGTTATTTGCTATTCAGAATTCTTTAGTATACTCAGATACTGTAAGTTATACTATTTAATTTTCACGTGGTAGCAGAACAAATACCCATCGTGAGTGAATAAAAGAAAATATTGTTAGAGTAACATTAAATTTGTCTTAAGCAAACTTAATAACTCGTGCGTACGTAAGTACACACACCTATATATTCATTCTAACATTCATTTGTATAAATAATAACATACATCTTTTTGTGAGGTTTACATAGTAAACAAAATGAAGAAATTCACACCCTGTCTTTGATAGAGGTTATTTCCATTGAAAGTTGAATATAAAAGCTCTCTTTTCATAAAGAAACACGTCAAAATGCTTTGTTTGCTTTTATTGCTTTATACATAAAAACAAGAAATATCTCTGTAATATCGTCAAATAGAAGAAAAATAAAATAGACAATAAAGTATTACTAATATAAGAAATAGCAGATTGTATCTTATTATAAATGAGAAAATATCAAACGCAGATACCATTCATGTGTGCACTCGTGGGATTCGTCATAAACAATAACCCTAACGATGCGTTTTCTTGGCTAGTCCACCTCGCTAAACTGGTCGACTGCAGTGCAGTTACTTTATAAATGAGAAAAATAATAGTTTTAAAATACAATATACCTATAAATCAGATAATAACAATATATAATATTATATTTTAATCAATAAGTAATTACTTCAAATCGAGGCCAACGCAAATATAAATAATATAGATATAAATAAAAGCAATTTTACTTAAATACATATATAACAAGTATCTATTTGTAAAATAAAAAACCAAAATTATTTCATACATCGATTCTTTCTCGTCTTGCTGCATTTTTCGTGTTTTGTTTGAATACAATTGCAAGCATTGATTAGAGCTTCCATGAATTAATTTTTAATTTGAAGTGTCATACATATGAAAATCGCCAAGACATGTAAAAAAAAGAAACTAGTGTGGGCACCACATGATTTTCTTATATGTATAGTTATGAGCAGTAAAAAGTGACGAGCGCTGAAGCTGTTTTGCGATATTTTCGCTAGATTGTGGTGGACTTCATAATAGTACAGAGTGGCATGTTGTCTCTCTATTCCATCTTCCTCAAGAGTTTTCTATACCTTCCCGTTGTATTAATCTAGAATGAGACTGCTCTAAATATATTGAGGTTTGCTAATATGACGTTTAGTAATATGTCCAAAAATGAAATAAAAAACATTACAAGTTCACTCCTTTAAAGGCCGAAGATAAATTTTATTGTTTAAAGTTGTTAAGTAAATATACCGTGTTTTATGTTATGTCGCTCTTTCTATGACTTCAACTGCACATTTCTCATAGATTTTAACATGAGATAATTTTAAAAATAATTAGATTTCTATGCTTGCAAGAGTAGGATAAATAATTTAAAAATAAACTAAAACGAGATTTCCAAGTGCTTTGCGTCAACATTTGTATAATTGAAATATTGAAGAAAACCAACGAATTATCAAGTTGTAACACACTGTTGTTATCTGGCTAGGCGGTAATAATAATAATAAAGATTTCTTTCCTCTTCATTTCATATTAATCTTTGTTTTAAGTATAGTTTTGTAGAGTTTATAAAACGTAAATATTAGAACTACTTAGACTTAGACTTAGACTATGTTGACTGGTGAAAATTTAAAAAGTTGTAAATTTTGGTCTTATCGTTAAATTCTATTTATTCAAATTCAAAAAATTTGTTTGAAAATTCTACTTGATAACAAATTGGAAAAGACGTCTATGTCTTTGTTGTCAAAATCCGGGATAGACTGGACGAACTTCTTTTCTATTGATAGGACCGCCAATGCGTTCAGTCGATCTTCGACATTGTGCTTCTCAGAAATGTTTTAATGCGTTTGAGGGGGCAAAAACATCGTTCACATTCTGCTGTCGACATGGGCGTTGTACAGATAATACCCAACAGTTTACATGTTTCTATCAAAACCCTTTTTAGGTTGTTGTTTGTTATGAACACTAAAAGTGGCAAAACATCACCAACGTCACACATGTCATCGCGCCCATACATTGCTGAAAGTTCACTTTTCAATTTTACGCTGTCCAACATAGGTTAAGATTTCATCAAAATGTTTTTGTGGAAATGAATAACTATAAGTTTTAAAATTTTGAGAATTAAATAGTTTTGCTGCACTTAAATGATCCCTAAAATCAAATCGGTCGCTAATTTGGCTTAAAATAGTGTCACATACTTCTTTTGCAATAACAGCTCTGTTATCTCAAGCTTCATTATTGCGTTCTTGATTGTCATTGTCAGTAAAAATTCTTAAATTTCTAATGTGAATAATTTGCTGTTGGGATTGTTCAATTGCCTTTTGCAGTTGAGCACTGTCAATCGAGCGCATTTGAGTCTGATTAAATAATATTTCAATATGTGGCATGATGAAATGAAATATTTTCAACGAGTAGAGAAATTTTGGGCAATTCAAATCTTTCAATAAACCACTTGCTTAATTAATAATAACTGAATTCATCCCATCGTCGTCAACAATTTTGTCTAAACATTCTTTGAAAGAATCCTGGTGTTCAAATAATGTGTTCACAGTTCGACTTAAAATCCAAAGTGTAGGAGCAGCGAGGTAATCTACGTTTGACTATTTCATTAAGAATTACTGTTCGTTTTGGTGATCGAGAGAAAAAGCTTGAAAATGACTGCAAATATGGAAAGAAAATCTTACATTTTTATTGCACTGTGCCGCTCGTTCAATAATTAAATTAAATTTATGCGCGTAATATTACGAGGTGCATTCAAGTTCTAAGGCCTCCGATTTTTTTTCTAAGTAACTGCTCACCCGAAAGCTATGAAACTGGTGTTACTTCTCGACGTAATCTCCCTGCAGACGTACACATTTTTGACAAAGTCGACGCCATGATTCCATGGCCGCGGCGAAGGCTTCTTTAGGAGTCTGTTTTGACCACTGGAAAATCGCTGAAGCAATAGCAGCACGGCTGGTGAATGTGCGGCCACGGACAGTGCCTTTCATTGTTGGAAACAGCCAAAAGTCAGTAGGAGCCAGGTCAGGTGAGTAGGGAGCATGAGAAATCACTTCAAAGTTGTTTTCATGAAAAAACTGTTGCGTAACGTTAGCCCGATGTGCGGGTGCGTTGTCTTGGTGAAACAACACACGCGCAGCCTTTCCCAGACGTTATTGTTGCAGTGCAGGAAGGAACTTGTTCTTCAAAACATTTTCGTAGAATGCACCTGTCACCGTAGTGCCCTTTGGAACGCAATGGGTAAGGATTACGCCCTCGCTGTCCCAGAACATGGACACCATCATTTTTTCAGCACTGGCGGTTACCCGAAATTTTTTTCGTGGTGGGGAATCTGTGTGCTTCCATTGAGCTGACTGCCGCTTTGTTTCTTGGATTGAAAAATGGCACCCACGTCTGATCCATTGTCACAATCGACGAAAAGAAAGTCCCATTCATGCCTTCGTTGCGCGTCAACATTGCTTGGCAACATGCCACACGAGCAGTCTTGTGGTCGTCCGTCAGCATTCGTGGCACCCACCTGGAGGACACTTTTCGCATTTTCAGGTCGTCATGCAGGATTGTGTGCACAGAACCCACGGAAATGCTAACACTGGAGGCGATCTGTTCAACAGTCATTCGCCGATCCCCCAAAACAAGTCTCTGCACTTTCTCGATCATGTCGTCAGACCGGCTTGTGCGAGCCCGAGGTTGTTTCGGTTTGTTGTCACACGATGTTCTGCCTTCATTAAACTGTCGCACCAACGAACGTACTTTCGACACATCCATAACTCCACCACCACATGTCTCCTTCAACTGTCGATAAATTTCAATTGGTGTCACACCACGCAAATTCAGAAAACGAATGATTGCACGCTGTTCAAGTAAGGAAAACGAAGCCATTTTAAGTATCTAAAACAGTTCTCATTCTCGACGCTGCCGCAATTCGACCTGTCGTACAGTGCTGCCATCTCTGTGACTTATTGACAACGAACACACGCTCATTTTAAAACAATGCACATATTTCTATTTCTTTCCAGTCTGGAGAAAAAAAATTGGAGGCCTTAGAACTTGAATCCACCTCGTAAATATAATGTGCATGTAGAAATGTTCTTTTGATAATAGCTTGGACACCAATTGTGTTACCACTCATCAGTACTCATCACGGACGCCCCATCGTAACTTTAAGCGATTAGTTTATTGTTATCAGACCCAGAAGGAGAATTTAAAATTATTTGCAATTCATTAAGCAATGTTTTTGTTAATACTGCAGCATTATGTCCACCCGGCTTAAAGAAAGAACAAAGGCGTTCAAAAATTTGTCCATTAAACACGTATCGAATAATAACAACCATTTGCTGTTTATTAGAGGTGTCTGTAGTTTCATCGGCCTCCAAAGCGATAAAATTTGCAGATTTAATTTCTTTTAATATTTCCTGCTTGCAAATTTGCAACATAGCAACTAGCAATTCGTTCTGAATACCTTTTGAGGCGTCTTTAAACACTTGTGAACTTTTCATATGTATTGCAAGCACAGCGTCTAATTCAGCTGCAAAGTTGATTAAGCCCACATAAATACCTGGATTCTCCGACGTCAATGTCTCATCATGACCTCGAAACGCCAATTGAGAAGCTCCGCAAGATTTTATAAACATAATTAACCGGCGCAAAATATAAAGATTTTTTTTCCACATCTTCGTTATACTTAATTTTATGTCGCAAATAAGCACTGTCTAACTGTTCACGTATGTCTACTTTGTCTAAAACACTAAAATCCAGGTACGTATTTATGTGAGAAACGGAATTTTCGTGTTTCTTTGGCCTCTTTGCGATATGATTTAAATCATTCAACCCTTGTTTATTCCACGCACTAATTTCTTTCTTAAAAATTAAGTAGATAAAAGAAAATCGTTTATTTGTTAGTGAACATCCCTACATCAACACATATTTTTCATATATATTTTCATTGAATTCTCTATTATAAGTTCGAGTTTTACTTGTAGAAGTGTAGTTTATTTGTGTTCCCTTACTGCAAAAATAGAATTTCACAACTGCTATACATAATTTGCAAGAACTTCAACAAAAGAATATTGAAATATGTGCACCATAACGCTACAAATGCTGCAAAATGCTTTAAAATGCATGAAAAGGCGCATAAACGTGTGCATCGAAGAAGGCGGGGGTCATTTTGAATATTTATTGTAGTTTGTTTATTAATTTTTAATAAAATGTTATTCAAACATGTAAATCATTTTAAATAAACATATATTTACAAATGTTATGTCAGTCAAATGTCAGTAATGACAGTTAACTTGATAGTTTAATGAGAATCATGTCAAAAAATGATACCTTTGTCAATATAATTTAAGACACGCGGTATTATTATGCTTACACAGGTGTCTGTGTCAGATTTTTTAAACTATTTTCTATTATACATAGAGCACCATGTATATCGAACTGAATACTTTTTATTTTTAATTACTGGAAAAGGCAACAAGAATGTTCGTTTTAGTTTCAGTTTCTTATATATTCTATATACTTGTAAATCAATTAATTTTAGAATTATTAATTTCTATAAAATTAGTTTCCTTTATTTACGAATGCAGTTAGATAATAAGTAGCTTCTTTAATGTGCCTTTGATAGTGTTACTTATACTTATAATAATAATAATAATAAAAAGTATAAATGTAGTAATGAATTTCAAGATTATTTTAGATTTCTAACAAGGTAATCAGTAGAGAATCATTTTAATTCGCCTTTTTTGTATTGTATGAATTAAATTATTATTATACTGGTGATTCAGTTAGAATTCATTTTACGACAGATAGACGTAAAAATTTGGATCTGAGATCCTCTATCTGTTTGGAATTTAGTAAATCATTGTATTTGAAGTTAGGTTCTACCTTTAAGCCAAAAGTGCAAAGGTTTACCTACGTATCTCTTTGTGTGCTTTTTTTACAGCGCTGTATAGTGTTAACATATAAAAGCGTCTGTAAAATCGGCGTTAATAACATGTCATTGTATAATGCCACCAGAGAGGGACGATTCTACATTCTATCACAAGGTAAGCATATCCATACAGAAGACATAAGCCAAGTTTCCTATTTACTTATTATTTTGCATGATATACAATTTATAGATAAAGGTATATAAACTGATTATTAAATAGCTTGAGTGCATTTTATTGATAAATTGCAACACCATTACATTTACCAATATAATAAGTAATGAGAGCACATTCATTGCTCATTATTAAATGCAAATGCAAAGTACATATGCCCAGTATTCTAATTATTATTATATTATAAAGCTCATTATAAATACTAATTGCTCTGGAAAATACTAATCTCCCAGTAAATATAGTATTGTTCCGTAAGAACACTAAACCTTCAGTGAAAGTATGTACTTAAACGCGCAGTAAAATACTAAACGCCCAGTAAAAATAGTAAGCATAGTTAAGAATATACATATAGTAATATCGTATACTTCTAACTACTTCTGATCTATAAACTCATCAAAATAAAACACGAGGTGATACTAATGTGGTACAAATAAAACATTGACTAAGTATTCTCACGTGAGGACAAAATATTCTCTTTTATATTTCAAGCAAATCTATTCTCTGTTCTATGAGTTTGAGTTTGGATTCGTTTAAAACGAACCTGATCAATGCCGATTACGTGTATCACTATTATATAAAAGTACGAGGGCGTATTTTTATGTTATCTACCTAGCCATGAAACAAAAGAGTGACGATGTCAAACAAATTATTGAAAAATTGCTGTCCCTGTTAGAAGTACATGTGCTAAGTTGTGTTTAGTTTATGCTGTGTATGGAGATTTGAGACGGTCCACTTCTAGATAAAATGAGCAAAACTAAAGTTGAACATCGCAGCGTAATAAAGTTCCTGACAAAGGAAGGCAATGATCCAAAAGCAATTCATGAAAGAATGGTTGCTGTATATGGGGAAGATAAACCATCTTATTTCCAAGTAAAATATTGGTCTAAACTCTTTCGATGGTGCCGAGAGTCAATCAATGATGGCCCAAAGTCCGGACGACTTTGAAGCTCGAACTGAAAACATTGTGCGAAAAGTCGAAAATTTGGTACTGATAGATCGGCGTGTAAAGATCTCTGTCATTGCCAATGAAGTCTGTATATCCAAAACAAGTGTTCTCAAAATTTTGCATGACGATTTGGGTATGCAGAAAGTGTCTGCACGGTGGATACCCAGATTGCTTACACTTGAACAAAAACTGCGCAGAAAAGAAGTTTCTCAAGAAAATTTGGTCAAGTTGGAGAGGGACAAAACATTTTTATCTCGAATTATTACCGGGGATGTGACTTGGGTATATTACTCGGACCCTCCTACTAAACAAGAATCCATGCAGTGGGTTCATAAGGGCTCTCCACTACCAAAAAAGGCCAAGACACAATTTTCTGGAAGAAAACTGATGGCAACTGTTTTCTGGGATGCTGAAGGAGTTTTGCTTATTGAATATATGCCGAGAGGGTCTACCATAAATGGAGAGGCTTACGGAAACACAATTAAAAATTTAAAAACTGCTCTGAAGGAAAAACGCCCGCATTCTTATCCACAAAAAACTTGTTGCCGCACGACATTGTCGGGTTCATAAGGCAAACAAAGTTCAGCAGATAATCAATGACTGTGGGTTTATAGAGTTAAGGCATCCACCTTATAGCCCCGACCTAGCTCCGTCAGACTTCTTCTTATTCAAAAATTTAAAAAGGCATCTGAGAGGAAAGCGTTTTAGTTCTGATGAAGAACTCAAAGAAGCTGTTGAAGAATATTTTGCGGGGTTACCGAAGCAATTTTTTTCTGAGGGTATGGGGCAACTGGAAAAAAGATATAATAAGTGTATTAGTGTTGAAGGCAGTTATGTAGAAAAATAATTTTTTTTCTCTTATGTGCTTTTTTTCATGGCTAGGTAGATAACATAAAAATACGCTCTCGTATATGCAGTGGAATTACGGAGGTTTATTCAAAACACCGTGCCAATAAATAAACCACCATTGAATTTAAATTATTTACACAGAGTGTATACTCATAAAATAAGGGCCAGTTTTACCAGCTTCCATTAAAATACTCGGTTAACTAATCGTTCGCAGATACAAGGGGAACACTGCATATTTCGGGAAAATCATAAATGAAATAAGATGATGACAGAATCAAGTACTTTATTGTTTTTCGAAATAATCATCCTTAAGTTCCTTACATTTTTCCATTCGTATAAACTAATTTGTAAAGCGTTTATCCCACTCAGAAGTTGCTATGCTTGAAGTGTGTGTTTCATACGTCTCAACTGTCTCTTCAGGTGATGAAAATCTTTGTCCACGCCTTTTATCTTTAATTTTGGGGAACGTAAAGAAAGTCATTGAGGGATAGGTCGGGACTGTTGGGAGAATGGCAGAGTAATTCAACGTTGTTGTCGGTCAAATAGTTGAGTGTTTTCTGCAATAACTTTCGGCAAACAAATGGTAGTATACCATTCTGCTTTTACAGTTCTAAGATTTTTCAAAGGAACCCTGACCACGTGACTAGTCTTAGATACAAAACAAGCAATCATGTGTTTAGAAACATTGCGCATGGTTTTATCTTTCAGGTTCATATGAGTAGATCCATGTTTCATCGCCACTGATGATTATAAAAACGAATTTTGATGGACCTGAGTGGAATCGTTTCAGTGTTTCTTTGCGCTACTTCACACGAACTTCTTTTTGGTCTGCTGATAAATTATATAGGATCCACCGCGCACGCAGTTTCCATACGTTTAAATGATCATGCAAAATTGTTTGTATTGCAGTCATTCCTATGCCTAAGAACGCACGAATTTCAGCATACGTCACGTGTCGATCCAACAATCATTTTACGAACGGTATCGACGTTTGCCGCAACAACAGCCGTTGATGGTCGTCCTTCACGCAACTCATTGCTGAGACTATTACGTCTATATATAAATTCTTGAAACCAACGATATATTGTTTTAGATAGTGCTTCACTACCAAAAGCAGAATTCATTCCCTGGACACATTCTTGTCGACTTAAACCCCTTCGAAAATCATAATAAGTCATCGCACGAAAGTGTCTTCTTGTTAAATTCATTTTGACACTTCTTGGTTCTTTCGCTTACATAAATGTGAGCCGAGAGTTGGCCGAATTTGCAAAAATCATGGTTCAGGTATCAACTGTATTGCTGGTTCCCGAAAGTTTCTCGTATACGGCGGTTATCTAAACAGTGTTTAAGGATTTATTGTATAAAGTTAGCAATATTTAACAATACATTCATTTAACAATAAATTTATGTCCAAATTCCTTTAAGCAAAGTAGGTTTATTGAGAAAAGCTTGTTTCCAAATAGGTTTACATGATTTTAAACTTTGTTATATTCTGAAAGAATTGGAGGAGCTTTACAATACCGACAATAACTGTTGGTATAGAATTTAACTGCACGTCAACTTTACAAGCATGTACACCACTCGTCCATACCCAGCCCCGTGAAATTTCGTAAAGTGTCTACATATACTAGTCTCAACACCAGCCTGCCAACTAGGTTAGTATGCAAGGATATCAGTCCGAGATATGTTCGTCCAAAATGGTATTTTAATAATATGCTGTTAAATGCAATTACAAAAAGAAAAAGACCAAAGGCAAGCATAAATTTCCATCGAACATTTAGCATCTTTACGAATTGAGACAAATTCTCAGAACTGTGGTGGAATTAAAAAACTTCCAAAACTCATTTGTCAGAAAACATTATATATTCTTAGCAATAAATTTGATTACAAATAATTATATTTTTCTAGTAATCTAAAACGTACAAGCATAATTATACTGTTTATTTCATTTATAAACGAGGCGAGACAATTAGTAATATAATAATTATTAATTTCAAATAGGTACAGATTGATCCATACAGCACAAGATATGAAAAAATAACCGTTGTCAATAATAATATTAATTCAAATTTTCTGGGTTATGTGCATGTGTGAGAAATCGTAATTACTGTTTAATATTTTATCAGGTAGTCGAAAGACCAGTTAAAATTTTTACGTTTAAGGTAACGGTAAGCGCTAATCAATGATTAGCGCTTACTGTTACTGAAAAATGAAAATTTGTACTAGTTTGTGTTTTAATCAATGTTGGAGAAACTCTCTCTAAAACTCCATGCATATAATTAAATTAATAAGTCATCCAAATATAAAACAATGTTTAAATTATTAAAAGTAAACACAAATATCAAATATGCCTAGATATAAATTTATTTTAAATTAGGTATATAAGTTTGTTCAAATTTATAAAATAATTATGTGAAATATTTACAAATTAAATTTAAATTGTAAAAGAGTTTAGTTATTTCTTTAAAAATCGTTTACCGATTAAAAGAGCGCTATCATAAAATTAACAGGTTTCTCACCACGGGAAAAATCTTAATTAGAGAGTGTTTGGTCGGTTTGCACATCTACGGAACGCTATTTAAACTTTTTTTTATTTAATACATAATATAATGCATTTGTTTTTTCATCTGAATTAATTGTTATATATCTTTATCTGTTGTACAGATCATCGGTGTTTTATAAGCAGGTACTTCTGGTGCAACACGCGTATAAAAACATTGGCACATTCTATCCTCGAGCCTCGATGCTACTATAGTTATAACATGGTCTCGCTACATATGTGTATCACGCCACATCAATTTATTTATCTCATGTCTTACTGTTGCAGTTTTATTTTATATAGACTAGTGAGCGCTCAGTGGTCGAATTTCGACTTTTTATTTAATTAATTTAATGTATTTGTAACACATATACACAAATTTCATTTTCCGCACTCCTTCTCCATATGAACCTATTTTTGCCAAATCTCACTCTTGTGTGCGCGCAATATGCTTAAAAAGGGGTACAAAGTTTTTTTCTTCACGTATTAATATATAAATATGCTAGAGTTGATATTCAAAAGTTTAATTTCTATATTGTTAATGACATTTTCTAAATCCAATTTTTACTATAACTTAAAAATTACTTATTTTCATAATTAATTTTAGGATCACAGTTGCACATAATATATTGTAAATAATGAGCTGTGACCACCACACGACTTTCTTATAAGTGTGAGGGTTTCAAATTATACAATTTTAATAATTTTTTTTTTTCAAAAATTATTAAAAATCCTATTCTTAGTACTTCTCTTTTCTTAATAAATCTCTGTAGAATACATATTTTGCAAGATATTCCAAAAAAGTGCTACTCGCTAAAAATAAAGTGTTACTTCCAGTCCGAATTATGACATTTCATGTATACAAAAAATACTGCAAATTTAGGTCTAAGTACTTTTGTACTCTTGATAAATATATATAGGATGCATAATTTACAACATATTTCCAAAAAATCGCTCTTCCATAAGAGTAAAAAGTTTTACTTACGGTCCGAATTTTGAAATTTTACTTTCTTATACGTAGTATAAAGAAGTATTGTGATGATGAAAATTTTCGACCTCGAGATTTTTGCAGATGTCCACGTTTTGAGGTCCCCTGATACCAAAAAAGTGGTTTTTAAAAAATGTCTGTCTGTGTGTCTGTGTCTGTCTGTGTGTGTGTGACCACGATAGCGGTCAAACCGCTACAGATATCAATTCCAAATTTTGTATTTACGTGTATAATCTGCCTCTTGAGATCTGATTAGTTTTTCAGTAAAATCGGTAGACCGGAAGTAGTACTTTACTTCAGTGAAAAAATCGAATTTTGCAAATATTTCGTCAACTACTAAGTTTAAACAAATTTATAAAGAATTCATATGTACTTAAAATTAAAATTAAGAACCATTGTATTTAAAAAGTTTTTCGAAATTACTACCGGAAGTAGGTCTTTTACTCTTATCGAAAATCAGTTTTTTGCCAATATTTTGCAAGTCATGCTTTTTAGACAGGTACGCTACGAATATAAAAGTATTTAGAACTTAATTTCCAATATCTTTTGTATTAAAAAAATTTCAAAATTCGGACCGGAAGTAGCACTTTTATTCTTAGCGAGTAGCACTTTTTTTCGAATATCTTGCAAAGTATGCATTCTATAGCGATTTATTAAGAGAATGAAAGAAAATAGGATTTTGAATAAGTTTTGTATAAAAAAATTCTTAAAATTGTATAGTTTGAAACGCTCATACGTATAAGAAAGTCGTGTGGTGGCCACACCTCATTTTTTTTATACAAAAGGTATTGAAACTTATATTTTTAATACTTTTGTACTCGTAATGTATCTGCCTAGAAAGGAAGGCTTGAGGGATATTCGCAAAAAACTATTTTCATAAAGTTAATTTTGAGTACATTTGAATTGTTTATCAATTTGTTTAAACGTAGTAGTTCACTTCTGGACTGCCAATTTTACTGAAAATCTAATCAGATCTCAAGAGGGAAATTATACTTGTAAATACAAAATTTGGAATTGATAGCTATAGTGGTTTGACTGCTATCGTGGTCACACACATACACACACAGAGAGAGACATTTTTTAAAAACTACTCTTTCGGTATCAAGAGACTTCAAAACGTGGACATCTGCAAAAATCTCGAACTCCAAAATTTTCATCATCACAATACTTCCTTATAATACGTATAAGAAAATAAAACCCTCAGAATGAATATAATTAAAAACAAAAACAAAAATAGAGTAAAATTAATAAACGTGTTAAAATTGAATTTAAATGACTTCATAAAAGCCAATATAAACTGCATAAATATCTTATAAATAAATATTTCTTGATTTAGGAAAATCTTGAATTATTAAGAAAGGTTGCAGTTTTTTTTAAAAGATATTTAAATGCTTCGTGAATACTGGTTGATTGCAAATTTTAGCGAATTAATGGAGTCCATATCTATGAACTTTATATAGTAAGATGTGCCGGAGACTGCACTAGATGAAGTACTTGTTTATCGCGCCGGTTGTATTTCTGTGTAAGCGTAAGATTCTTGAAAACATCATAATTTTATTTCATAAAAATTGAATACTCTAGGATGTAAATAAATGGTAAAGTAAGTATATACGGTTCTTGAATTGCATATCGAGAAAGTAAAATTGAAATAAAGTATGACTTTCTTGCAAGTATATATGCCAATACGGCACCTACTTCAGTTAAGAAATTCTTACTTAGTTCTAATAATCGTTTTGTTCTTTTAATAAACCATTACTCGAGCTAAGAAAGAATTAATTGTCCATTATCATCTGTATTACTGATATGAAATATGGATTATAGTGATTAGAAATAATAAGATAATCAAAAGAGTTATTTAAGACTATATATATTAAAAAATTGCTACATCATAAAATAGAACGCCGATTACAGATTAGGCAACAACTAATTTAAATAATAATAATTAGTAGTTATTAGTAGCGTTGTGTTAGTAATATTTGCATATCATCAAAAGAAGTATTATCGAATTTGTAATCACAAATAAACTGTTCATTTTTCTTTTTCGCGAAGGATAGAATTTGACATTTATTAAAATCAGTTCAAAGTTATTACTATCACAGCATTGATTGAGACAGTCTAAATCCATCTGTAGGTTTAGACAGTTTGAAAGTAACACTTTTACTCTTGTCAAGAAGCAGCGTTTTTGTACATATTTCGCAAATTATGCATTCAGCATAGATTTATTAGCAGGGAACAATTTTTGCATGGAACAACATTTATTAATATGGAACAATTTTTGCATAAAAAATTTGTGCCACACATACGTAAAGAATGTCGCACGCATGGTGTTTACACCTCATTGCTTATAAATCTAATAACAGTTCTATTCAAAAAAATGTATATTGGAACACAGCGAGAGCCTATGCTTTAGTGAATCGTAGATCTATTAAAATGAATTTTCAAAATGCCGACTGGAATGAATTTAAGAGACAAGTTGATTTGAATCTTCTTTGGATAACACCTTTACCTGAAAATTATTTTAGGTTTTTTGGGTCTCATTAAAGGGGCAGCTAAAAGATCTATTTCAAGAGGTTTTCGTAAGGAATACATTCCATGCTGATCTGAAAGAACAAATGAATTATCCAAAAATTTCAATAAAAATCTTAATCCAGAAATTGCTGATGAATTACTAACTTTATTAAATCAAGAAAGAATGAACAAATGATCGGGTCTTATGGAAGACATGAACTTCACACATTCTAGTCTGTTGGTAACGTAGATATTCAGTTAAATTGTACACATCGAATTATTACGGGCACAATAAAATCTACTCCACTTCCTTGGATCAACGTCCTGGCTAACATCAGTTAAGAAGAAAATTGGCTTTAAAACGTTGTTGTGATAAATATTAAAATTTTCTTAATTTATAACTCAAGTTATTCAGAACTTACTACCTTATGGATTGAAATCACGTCCAATTTGGAAGAAAGATTCCCTAACTCAACAATTTTCGATTAATGACCTCTGGAAATAAATTTGGTTAGAATATGAAGTGTTTAATAAACAATAGATGATCTTTTGCATTTTTTAGTACTGCTTTAAGTTGTCTGTTCAACTGTTTTTTCTTTTTGAAAATTGAGCCAATAATTTTTAAGTTATCAATTTTTTTTGAAAATATTTGACCAAAGCAGGTGTTCGGAAAAAAAATCATTTTCACATTGTTTTTAAAAGTAAAAACATTACATTTGGTGGTGCTTGTAGTCAAGAAAATTGTGCATCATTTGGTATAAGTTGCACTCGATAATACCTCAAAAAATTTGTTTGTTCAAAGCCTACTTCCTGACATTTTCACATAGCAAAAATTTTTTTTTTATGGAACACCCAGTATTTTATTGAGGCATTTTGTTCCTCTTTTTATTCTCTTTCAGTTTTGTTAACAAGGTCCTATACCTATCCCTTACCTTTGTAATTTCTGAGATAATCACTAGAGGAGCAATTAGCGGTCAATTAAAGAACTACGAGCGCTGTTGTTCTATGCATAAAAATATTCGTTCAACCAATGGAAGGCAGGAATGTGGGCAGACTTCCTTAGTCAACTGTCAAACAAAGTAATGTTAAATCCAACTATCCCAAAAGTAATAATTTTACAGAATGAAGAGCATCGCATTTCAATTTTTTAATTCCGGCATTGTCCAGTTGCAGTATTTCATTTTTTACACTGTTGGTTAACAACGAAATAAAATAATGGTTATGTTTATTGACATATTGAAGATGTTTTCAAACATTTTTGAAAATCCGTCCGTAGAAAGCGAAGATACTCTCCTCCATTAACATTTTCATCAAAGAAGTAAAGTCCAATTATGTAACTACCCACTATTCCTCCCCACACATTTAACGACCAACGATTTTGAAAGTTTGCAGTTGTGACAAAGTGAGGGTTTTATATGTTATAATAATGAAAATTGTGACGGTGAACGTATTCACTTTAATAGAAGGTGGCTTCGTCGGTAAACAACAAAAAATTGAGGAAGCCAGGATAATTTATCTGCTGCCCATTGACAAAAATGTAAGCGATTTCGAAAATTTCTTTAATCTAACCCTGTGTATGAATATGCTACGGATGAATTACATATTTCCTAATTATTCTGGATTCTGAAATTTGACTTACATCTAACTCAAGACTAATTTTCGTAGTACTAGTATGGGGGTGTTTGACTACACTTGCAAGTACCATAAATGTCTTATCCTCTCCAGTTGTTGCTTTTTCCGCTCCTCTTTTCATATTCAATACTTTCTGTTCACTCAAACCGTTCCTTTATACTTTCGAAGGTTTATGGCTTCGGTTGACTTCTACCAGGGATCGCTGTGCATAAAGTCTGGATGCTAGCAAAGAGTTTCTTTCAGATTCACCCAAAACGCCAATCATATCTATTAATTCCTCAGAAGAATAATTCATGTGGATGATAACTAATAGCGATGCTTTTGACAGTCTGACATAAATGTTTACCGACTTTCTTTAACAGTTGATTCAGGCAATCGGCCGCATTCCAGCCTTTATTGGACGGATATTTAGGTGCATAGAACAGCGCTCGTAGTTCTTTATTTGACCGCTAATTTTGCTCCTATAGTGATTATCTCAGAAATTACAAAAGATAGGTAGTGGACATTGTTAACAAAAACGAAAAAGAATAAAAAAGGGAACGAAATGCACAATAAAATACTGGGTGTTCCATATAAAAAAAAATAGTTTTTGGTATGTGAAAATTTCAGGAAGTAGGCTTTGGAAAAATAAAGTTTTTTGAGATATTCTTGAGTGTAACTTATACCAACTGATGCAGAATTTTCTTGGCTACAAGCATGACCAAAGTTAATTTTTCTACTTTTAAAAACAATTAAAAATTTTTTTTTTCTGAACACGTGTTTTTGGCAAAAATTTTCAAAAATAATTAATAACTCAAAAACTAATGGCTGAATTTAGAAAAACAAAAAGCAGTTGAATAGACAATTTAAAGCAGTACTAGAAAATTCAAAAACATATTGAGTAAGTCATTTAAAAAGATTAAATTTTATGCATTTCCGTTGAAACCGGAAGTGCGTCAGAGCTTAAAGTATTTTTAGAATATGCGCCTCAAACAATCATTAATCTTCTACTAATTGCTTTTTCTTTTATTTAAAACATAAAAGGGCAATCAAAGGAGCGTCTACTAATGACTCACCCTGTATATACAGGTTCGGTCTGTTTTTACCTTGAATGCGAGCAAAAAGTCCTTGGATTGAAACGAACGTTGTTGCCATTATTTATACACATGTGGGCAAGTACTCTTCGACGCTAGACGACAGGCAGATACGATCATTACGATCATAAGATTCCAATATAATGCATGTGTGCATGTTGCAGGGATTGTTACCTTCATTTTTAGGTATTATTCCCATTCGTAATATTCTTAAAAAAGTATCTTAAGTTAATATTATAGGAATTCCTTCAAATTTATTATTTTTATGATTGAATTTAATTTTGTGACGCTGAAGGTCTACTTGTCGGCTCTCGTATGTATATTTGTTAGGTAGGTACGGTTTGGCAACTCCTTTCGTGCTATGTACGGGAAGCCGCGTGCAAGATAATCGTAGGCCAAACGTGTATATATATATATATATATATATATGCGTAGTTTTTTGACTTTTCTATTTTGCATTTTAGTAGGTATATATATGTACATATATAAAATATATTACAATTCTTTGCCAATTATACAAATGTATTGAAAAATTGAAAATCTTAATTTTTCTTTACATAGTTGCGTCGTTGTTATTTGTATATTTGGATTGACTGAACAGTTTGTGGTAGACCCCAAGCCTTTTAATGTGATTATAGAAATAATCTCGACTGTCCTATGCTTATTGATTACATTTTCATTTATACATTTTGATTTACATTTTATATTTGTCATTGTTTTCTAATTGACAACCAGTTGTCATATTGTTATTACTTTTAATTCATTTTATGCCACTACTACCAAGAAGATTTTCAATTTTTCAATACATGTACATATATATATATATACTAAAATGAAAAATTGAAAAGTCAAAAAATCACACGCATAACCTTTACAGTGAACTGATTTCCTTTATTAGTAATTTTAGGTAGATAATGACAATCGCAGAGTTATATTGGAAAAGTTGCAAACATGTATTCTGAAAACATTATAATTAATTTACATATTTACTTGGCATGAAGAGAGCAATTATTAATAAGGCAATAATAAACGCAGATATTGCCCTTTAGCGTAAAATACATATATTCCAGAAAATTTCGGAAAATCGGTTGATGAATTTGGTAGAACAGTTGAAGAATTGTTCACAGATTTAGCACTAGCACAAGCGGGTGACGATAATACTCTAAATAGATACGAGTAGATTGCAAGATTGTAAATGAAAAAGTGGCTCCCTACATTGATAGTTACAATGTCAGTTAATAGAAGAGCACAATAAAGTTGTTAACAAAAGTAATGTGTTTTACTATGTAAAGCGCTTAGGCTCCCAAGCGCCAACGTCCGCCAGAGGCAGAACATTACATGGAAATCCTGCCAGTCCACCTACAGCTACCGAAACGGAAATATGGAACGGACCAGCCAGAAAAAGGCCATGGGGAACAAAAGAAGAAAGTGTCAAATTGATCAGCTCCCAAAACATTACTGGTTTACTAAATTTAAGGGATTTCATGGTATAAATATTAACTGAGGTCGCAATTATAAACGATACTGGGGTTATAAGGTTTTTCTTGGTTTCAGTAACACTTTTTCCTGTGTACTTTGCTATATGAATTTATCCATTCTAAATTACACATAGATTTCTTTTGTATCAGGAATAGTACCAGTTATTACATTGATATAAATAAAAGGAAAAAACAAACTATGAGAAGACACTCTTGTATTGATAACACCAAAAGAATAAATATTATCAAAATATTTTCATCATTTACCAAGAAGATGTTTTGTCGCATTAATTATAAAGGTTTCATCAGCATCAATTTTTCTTATTCTCTATTCATGCGTTTCAATGTGTCTTTTCTGAAAAATGGTTTTACGTAATCATATTCGTCGGGGTTCGTCTTCCCTGGGGTAAAATTGCTTTAAGTATGTGTCGGGTAAATTTTTTGAGTGAAATTATTTATATTTACATTTGTTTCATCGAAATTTGTTTTAAGGAACGGACATTTTCATTATTAAAATTAGGAAATTGTTTAGTATGTTAGACTAGTTGAAATGCTCTTGTATTTAAATAATAATAATTATTATTTATTTAAAAAAGCAATACATATTGTATATGATTTGTTTATATGATAATTGTGTGCGTCCTTAAGAATGATTAAAATAAAATAAATGCCGCAAAAGAACCATTAATAATAGTAAATCATTCCAGTACCCATTATTCTAAAGATGAACTATTAATATTGGTTATGTATGACAATTTGTTTGCTGACCGATCAGTCTTTTAATTGCTTTCTTAAATTCTACATGATCGTTGGACATTTTATTATATTGGAAAATTAATTATTTTAATTTAAAGGAATTGATATTTTGATTATTTTCATGATCACGTACAGAATAATCTGGATAATTTATATAAGTACTTTCCAACTTAGATTCCATATTGATTACATTCTATCTATTTTTTTCACTTTTGCGTTAGTAGCTGTGTGGTACTCGTCATCAGCTTTAACTGCTCTTTTAATGCTATTGCTAAAATTTCCTTCTTAAGATTGTCTAAAATTATTGTTATTGAGTTTGTTCAGTGTCATTTGATTCTCTATCCCCTTGAGTACTCATTTGCTTGTTCCCACTTCTCAGAGAATAAACTTAATAGAAAAATTATATCTTTAGCGTCCACGTTGGGTAATTGATGTTGGAGTACTATAAAAATCGGATTTGCAAAAAGCAATGATAAACAGAATTTTAGTACGTTTGACTTTTCTATTGAAATACTTGATAGATACCTAATTCTAAAATAAATTGTATTTTAAATCTAAACAAAAGGTACCAGATAAGAATATATCTATCTACAAGGTTTTGGGAAACTTTTCCAAAACAAAACAACAACGCTAAGTAATATTCAATACAGTAGTATTCATGCGAAGTAAGACACTTTTCTTGAAAAGTCTTACAGTTTTTTTATTTTAAGTTTTCTGTTAAAAATCCTGAGATATTAAATCTGTGACTCAATGCTTTAAGAAGACAAAAAGATTGGAACCGTCAAAATCAAATAAATTATGTAGTGATCATTTTTTGTCTGATGATTATAAACAAAGTTGTTCTAAATTAAGTTTTAAATACTTCTATCTTCTTAAAAAAATAAACCTCTAAGTAAATGTGTTATTGCAGGTCCGAATTTAAAGAATTCTTTTATACCAAAAATGTTCAAAATCCTATTTTAAACGTTCTAATCTTTTAATAAATCTCTATAGAATGCATACTTTTGCGAGATATCTTCAAAAAAGTCGATAAGAGTAAAACTGTTACTTTCGGTTCAAATTTTTACATTTCTTGTATACAAAAATTATTCCAAAACTAGCTCTAAAAGCTTTTGTTTTGATAAATATTCAGGGTGAGTCATCTCCGCGAGGAAGGCAGATTGTGACATTATGAGAAAAGACATTTTGAAGCGGTCTTTTTCCTATTATGTTTTTATAAAATTGTATTTCTCGCAAACGACGAATTAGATAAACACAATTTTTGGTAGAGTTGTTCATAATAGAAGGTCCTAATCCAACACATTTTATTTTTTTGCAATTACTAATTGAATTTGCAGAAAACTGGATTAAAGTTACATGACATGTTTTTGTCTAAAAGTGCATTTTTTCAAATGGAACATCCTGTATATCGGTTCATTTTTGGATTGCTTACTAAATTTCGTACCAAAAACATGTTATCATTGTAAAACGTACCATTACTGAGCTATTGTCGTTTTCTGATATAATTTAGACATCTTCATATTTTTTGTTTGAATACGGTATATTAAGCCATGATATTTGTTGCGAAATTGACAATAGAATGGATGACATTTAGTTAGTAGCTTTTCAGTTGTCAAGCCTGATATTATAATAAATTTTTCTAAAAATGAGCTTAGAATGATGATTTTTTTATGTATTGGGGTAATGGATATCCGTGTTTACAATACAGCATTATAATTCAAAGAATATGTAGAATATGCCACAAAAATTTTTAAAGGCAAACAAAAATTTGGTTTTAACTCGATTGTAGGAGGTGTACGCCCAGGAACAGTTACATGGATGGATTAGTAATTAGTGGAACAGAAATTATAAAATAACAATCAATATGAACATTAAGATAGGTAAAAAGTAAAGGTGATAAAAGTCACTTTTAGACATTTCTGAACATGCTTCTGAAGTGATAAGTCGACATTAATAAGGCGTTGAGTACTTATATCTCTAAATATTTGTCGAATATGTTCCCTTATGACTTCCCTTGTGGTTACAGGTATACTGTATATTTGCTCTTTTAGGGATCCATATAAAGAGAAACTAATTTTGTGATGTCCAAAGACCTAGCAGGCTAGTCAATAGGGTATTCATGAGCTAGCCACTTCGCTAGAAACATTTCAATAAAATATCACGTGTCTGTAGTATAGAATGTGGGGATTCGCCTTCTTGTTGCATCTACATCTTTTCGTAAATTTAGCAGAACATCTTTCAATAATTCCATTAAATGTTTGACAGACATTACTCATAAGCTTCTCAGTTAATATTGCCTTCAAATAAATGCGGGTCTATCATCGGATCACCAAGACTGCCTCCCTATACATTTGTGCTGTACCTATGCTGATGATTTATTAGTGCAGTATGAGTTTTAATTTGAATGGTAATGAAACATTTTTTGCAACCTGTTTCTATGAAAACCAGCTTCATTCGCAAATAACACAATATCAAAAAGAATTGGCCGGACATTAATCTTATTTACTGCCCATTGGCAGAGCACTTTTCTAGCTTTAAAATGATGAGTGCGTAATTCAAATTTTAAATGTATGAACGACATTTGTTTCATTTTAAGGTCATTGCGACGATGGTCTGGCTAATACCCAACAAACGACTTCTTTCATTGATACTGACGTGTGGATTATCTGTTGTTGCCATAAGAATTCTTAATTGATTTTCATCATTAACCACATATTTAGATTTCCTTGCTTTTGCATTAGCATAGTTATAAAAGCATCCATTACTCTTCTAAAGGCATCTGTTTTGGGATACCTTTTCCAGGGTAATGCTGCTGGTAAACTCTTGTTATCTTGTGGTTTGATAAATAATTTCTTTCACATTCCTTCAGTACAAAGAGACCGCATTAAAATAAAAAATATAAAGTTGGCAAAATTATATAAAAAAGAAACGACAATAGCTCAGTAATGGTCACTTTTAAAATAATAACGTCTTACATGTTTTTGGTGCAAAGTTTAGTAAACAATTCAAAAAGAATCGATATACAGGCTGTTGCATTTGCAAAAATTCATTTTTAGACAAAAATATGTCATTTACTTTAATCCAAAATTCAATTAGTAATTACACATATAATTAGTAATTGAAAAAAAATGTGCTTGTATTAGGACCTTTTATTGTGAACAACGCAACCCGAAATTGTGTCCATCTAATACGTCGTTTTCGAGAAATATAATTTTATATAAACATTGAATTTTTCAGAAAAATGGTAATAAGTCAGAAAACCTTAAACCTTAGGCCTATACTGTTTTGTAACTTCTTGACTAAGAATTATACGGGGAATACAAAAGAGTAGTAATATACATGATGTTCCATTTATAAAACTATAACAATGACCATCCACCAAGTTATGGAACACTCTGTATAATAGAAAACAATTTTAAAAGGTGCTGCTAATAAGTGGCTATCACAGGATAAAAAACCGTTTTGAAATACCTTTGCTCATAAAGTCGCAATCTGCCTTCCGCGCGGAGATGAGTCACCCTGTATATAGAATGCATAATTTACGTTGCAAGAAATCGCTATTCAATAAAAGTAAAAGTATTACTTTCGGTTCGAATTTTGAAATTTCTTTTATACAAAAAGTATTTAAAATCAATGCATCTGCTTAGCGAGATATTCCCAAAAAACTGGGTTTCTATAAGAGTAAAACACCTACTTCCGGTAGGAATTACGAAAAATTTCTTTAGTAAAAATTTTCTCGTATTCATTTGAGTACATTTCTTTATAAATTTATTTGGCTTAGTAGTTGACTAAATATTGGTAAAAGTCTATTTTTACACTGAAGTACTTTCGGTCTACTGCTTTTCCTGAATCACTAATCAGATCTCAAGAGAGAGGTTATACTCGTAAATATAAAATTTTAAATTGAGAGAGAGAGAGAGAGGGGTGGAGAGGGAGAGAGAGGGGGAAAGGGAGAGTGGGAGGAAGGAGAGAGAGAGAGAGGGAGAGAGGGAGAGAGGGAGATTTTTAAAAACCACTTTTTCAGTATCAAGGACTTCAAAACGTGGACATCTGCAAAAATCACGAGATCGAAAATTAAGTACTTCCTCATACTACGTATGAGAAAGTAAAAGCGTGTTTTATGTATCTTCTTGGGTAAATATTCTTCATTTTCTTCCTATTATTCTTCTTTTTCTTGTTTATTAAGATTGCATCTACTTTATATTTTTATACTTTAACACTATATAAATATTTTAGATGTGTTTCTAATGCACATATCATTGACTGATTAATTCATTTTATATTAGAAAATAATGCCTCATATGGCATAAGGCCTGTTTTCATTGCCAACTTGAACTTCTCAAAATTATCATGTACTCGATTATTCTTATATTTCCCTCTCTGTAAGGTGTTTCTTTAAATTTGCGTTGGATTATATTGGTAATGTTTTATTTATTTGTGTTGTGTTTTTATTTTACGTAAAATTTGATTTCGTTTTAATTAATATATGTCTTATTCAAAAATAGTGATTTAATTATACAAAAAGAAAACTATAGAAACAAACAGAAGAGTATAATTTTTCTATATTAATATATGATAGGTTTGAATACATACCTATGCTGATATATATAAACATAAACATATATAGATATCTCAGATATAAATCTGAAGAAGTATTTTTTTCTTAATATTATCAAATTGTGGCCAATAATTAATGTTTCGCAATTTGGTAAACAGGTATTTCTTAAGTTTAATTAATTAGAGAAAATGTTAAATCGATGTTCCCATCTTTTCGCGTAAGCTGAGTGGATTATTTAAGTAAAATAGCTGAAATTCATATCGACATGTATTTTATGTATGCTTGAAAGGCTTTTGTCAGAGAATATATTAAAAATTCCTGTGAAATCGTCAACTATATTTACAAAAGCGCATCTAAACTTGAAAATATTCCCTTTATCTACAACGTGCAACTATATGTTGTTCGTTTGACAAACCAAATATGTTGCAAATTATATAATCCAATCTCAATAGAAATAAGTTTCGCAAGTATAAACAAATTAAAAATTAATATGAATAAGTTAAATACGTTGATTACAAATAAGTAAACAATTTTCTTTATAGGTATTGCAATTATGGCACTTCCTTTTCATAATAATAACACTGTGGGTCGTTAGCTGGAAGAATTTGATAAAAAAAATAAAAAGAAACATTTCTTTCTACTCATAATAGCAAAACAAATGTCCTCTGGGCGCCTTACTTCCAGAGGATTGTGCGTCGCTTTTAAAAGGACGAAGAAAAGAGATTCCGTTCGCTAGCAACCAGGGGAGTTGTATGATAAGGGTTCTCTTTGAGCCGTATTAGTTATCTGGACATTCGTATGAACGGAGGGTTCATTTCAAATACGACGACGATTCTTGCACAATCAGTAACGTAATTCCACGTTTTTATTTCCTTCTGATGTAGTAGGAGCGAGGGGAAAATTCCGTAGGTTCAGAATAATTACCTAACTATGAAAGGGATAAGGCAAGCAAGATAAAGTACTGAATACAATACAAAAACATTTTAAAATGGTTAGTACATATACAAAAATAAGTAATTATAATTTGAATATATGGATGTTTAGAACTTACCACATTCCCCAGTATACTTAATTTTAGTGTTAAGTCGAGCTTTGCAAGAAGCCACTTGTAACTGGCATTCGTTTTCGTAAGTTTTACCATCAGTACCACACACTGGATCAATGAACGGTTTGCAATATGATGGACATTGACAGAATGGTCGTCCATCTGAACCAATCATACATTGGCCACCCCAGTTACAAAATGTTTTTTCACACGGTTCTGCAAAAAAAAAGGCAGATTAATATAAATATAAATATATTTCTTCTGCATAAAGGTTAATAAACATATATAATGGGTATATTTAATTAATTTACTGATCGATTATATGCGTTTTAGCAATTTTTGCCCCTTCTTGAATTCAACATGGTTATCAAATTTGACAATAATGTCAATAATTTATTCGTCGATAATCTGTGCAAAACGTATGTGATCGAGACACTGCAACAAGTGTATAGTTGGAAGATCATCAATCTTCTAGCACTTAATATTAGAGCCTCTCCAGCAAACTATGTATTATATCAGGAATTGGTAGAAGTGAGACAAGTGAACTTTAGGGCTTATACGCACCCCACATTTACAATTAAGTAATTCAAAGCACAGCCATTTTTGTTAACAGTAATGAGGGAATATTTAAAATGTTTATTGAAATATACACAAACACACCCGCCCCGACCCTGATGATCAGCCCTAACAACATCATAATTATAGGTATTCTTTGAATAAGAAATTTTATTTACACAAATATCAATTTTTAGAAAGTTTTAGTTATATGGTCATGGTAATTATTGTATAAAAGCTATTGTTTAAAGTAATTTCCTATTCTTTTTCTTACGGTAGTAGCTTTTTCGCAGTAAAGCAATTTAATTTGCAATTCTATTTCAATAATTTTCCATGTGTATATAAACTTCCTGTAAAAGCATGTTTTTGGAAAATTTGCATAGTCATTACCATTCAACTACTTTATAGAAGTTCAAGACACCGTTCTTCTGACTCTGGCGAGGAGTACTGTTGACCTACGATTACCTGTATTGGAACTTCAAGAACATAAGGTATGGTCGCTCTTTTAGATATTTTCGTAGCGCACAATAATTAATATTTGATTTAGTTTAATGAATGGTGCTTTAATGAAGGTATAGGCATTAATTTAAACATTTTTTTAAATATATCTACTTACATATTGCATATTCATTTTTGGTTGACGAATACTCAGTTGGTAGGACAGGTAAAATGAAGAAATATTATCAATTAATAAATTTAGTAAGCGCTCTTATTATGATTAAAATATATAAATTAACGAGAAACAGTGTTTATATCTATACAAAATGAGAATACATACTTTATACCGTAATATGGGTGTGGGAAATTCTATTTTAAGCACTCGTGCGGGAAGTAAAGTTGGTACTTACTGTAACTTGATAAATTTAATGACATTTTAAAATCATAAATACGCTGGCCAGTTCGTCTTTCTACGAATATAATAAAAGACAATATAACATAAATTGTTATATTTCAAAGGTATGTAATTAAATGAGGAGAGCAATAAATATTGTATAAATTACCATTATTAATTCCTTTTAGAAATTGAAACGGAACAATTATTAAAAATTTTGATAGTACAATGTTCACAGCCAGATATTGATACTCCATGGATTAACTGGTTTGTTTCAATTGATCTCGATTATGAGGGTAAGGTAATATTAATAATATTATTAGATAGATAAATCTTGTTGTACGAGGGTGGTTCGGAAACTACTTGGCCTAACAAAGAAAACAGCTTTTTTTTGACAAATACATTTTATTTTTCAATATAGTCTCCTGTTCGATGAACACATTTATTTAAACGATATTTCAAATTAGTAATGCCTTCATTGTAGCTCCATGAATTCAAGTCCTCGAAATAGCTATTTGCTGCAGTGATTACCTCGGAATTAGATGAAAAACTCTCACCGCCGAGCAATTTTTTCAGATTTGGAAAGAGATGATAATTGTTGGGCGCCGAATTTGGGGACTAGGGAGATTGAGGAACTAATTCAAATCCCAATTCATGGTTTTTTGCAATTGCAATTGCAGACTTGTGAGGAGGTGTGTTATCCTGATGGGAAAGCACTTTTTTCATTGCCAGATTTTGTCGCTTAATTGTTGCAACAAATTGACATAATACTCCTCATTTATTGTTTTTCCCTTTTCTAAGTCGTCGAGATACCATATAATCTCAAAAGACAGTTTCCAAAACCTTTCCTGCTGACAAAACCGTTTTTGTTTTCTTTGGCGACCGAGAACTTTTCTGGTTCATTGTTTGGATACTTCTTTGGATTCCGGAGTGTAACGATGGATCCAGGTTTCATTGACTGTAATGAAACGGCCTACAAAGTCCTTCTGATTGCCTGCGAAAACGTGCCAAAAATTCACGAGAAATACTCAAACGATTTTCTCATAAACAATTCTTTATTAAAATTCTGTGCACACTATCATTTCAAGTATCTCAAATGACAGTGTGCACAGAGCTCATCCAACACGATACGGTGGACTTTTTCAATTATTTCGGGAACAGTAACAGTTTTTGGACGTATACTACAGGGTTCATCATTTGTGCTCACACGACCAAGCTTGAATTCGGCAACCCAGTTTTTAACCATTGAAAACGAAAGAGCGGATTCTACGTATTCTCGTAATAACGTTGAATCCAGGTCTGCTTTGACTTCGGTTGGTGTTAAGTCTTTCAAATAAAACTATTTTATCACTGCTCTCAACGCAGTTTTTTCCATTATTACAAAATCACAGGAGAGTTCGCTTTGGTGGACTGTCAAAAACAGACTAATATTTAACTATATGGAAAATTATCAACAAAGAATCGACGCAAAGGAAAAAGGAAATACACCTTTGCGCACTAAGTGCTAGCATACTAAGCGATTCCTTCGCAAACAGAACGACGTCTACAACAAATAGAAGAGGTTTCGCAATGTTCGAAACATATCTAAAAAAAAGTTAACATCAGAAGTAATGAATCTTCTTATCTATCACCGACGACAGAAAACGAGGTTCAATTAATAGTTAACAGTATTAGAGCTAAAGCAACGGTAGATTGTTACGGAGCATCGACGACACTGCTAAAGGCGGTATTTGACAGGATAGTTTCTCCGATAACATATCTAATTAACATCTGCTTATTGGAAGGTAGGTTTCCGAATGAACTAAAAATTGCTAGAATCATTCCTGTACATAAGAAGGGTTATATGAATGATGAAAACAACTACCGACCAATATCGATTTTGCCTGCAATTTCTAAAATTTTCGAGCATGTCATTTCGGCGAGACTGGTCAATTATCTTGAAGGAAGTAAGCTTCTGTCCGATGCTCAACACGGATACAGAAAAAATAGATCTATCAGCACTGGTATAATAGATATATTTAAGTACCTGCTGGATGGATTAGACAACCAAGAACATCCAGAACTGATATGTTGCGACTTGACACGTCGCAACGTAGATAATAGACTGAGCTGCTCTATGCATGTGTCCGTCAGTGCGCAATATATAGCATAAGAAGAATAAAATCCATAGCCAATCATGAAGCTGCGCGAATGACATACTACTTTGCTAATTTTCATAGTGTGGGAAGTTACGGTATACAGGCTTAGGGTATGTCTTGTAACAGTGCGCGCATCTTCCTTCTATAGAAGAGGGCAATAAGTGCGTTGTGCGGTTTACAGACGGGTGAAACTTGTAGACTCTCATTTTTAAGAGAAAAAATACTTACCATGCCGTGTTATTGATCATATCAATGACACGGCATATGACAAAATGAATAAATTTCCGAAAAATAGCGACACATACCTCTACCCAACACGAAATAAGGATTTATGAAAATGTATATCATATCATCGTCTTGCAACGACTCAGAAATATGTGGACTACTGGGGTCCAAAAATATATAATAAACTAATAGAAATCAATGGTGATATTATGCAGAACATCAGGAGGAAGGATATTGTCCACAGAATTAGGAATTTTTTACTAGAAAATATTTTCTACTCGGTGTAAGAGTTCTTAAATTACTAAAACTATTTAATTTTAAAATATTGGTTTTGCTTTGGATTGTTTTACAATGTATATTTGTCTATTTATTTATGATATATGTATTTTGTTATAGTTATTTCTATAAATCAATAAAGGAAACATCACGGATATATAATAAAAATAGGAGAAAGAATATCGGGTTAATCCACTGTAGTGCAACCGCAGGCACGTGCTTCAGACTCGTTGGTCATCGTCAGTACGGTGTAGTCAAGGAATATGTTGGGATATCCTTGGAGATAGAAACAAAAGGAAGACCATCGGGAAGACACACCACCAATTGCAGATTAAATGTCAGAAGATCCTCAGGTCTGAGTGACAACAACTGACACAGCGGATTAACCCGATATTCTTTCTCCTATTGTTATTTCTATACTTATATGAGTATGACTTTTACTGCAATGTATATGAAATATATATGTTACAGTGAATACAATTCTATTCTACTCTATTCTAATAACCTATTAAAGGATGATTCTACAGATTCCTGCGAATTTGCGCCATCTGTGTCAAGCCACGTAGTTTCCGAAGCACCCTCGAACAAGTTGCAGGAGGAATCGACATCTCTGACTCGGACATTTTTTTAGCCAATTGAATTCTGCTATGCAGAGAATTTTCGACATATCCTTCTGCAACCATATAGATGATTTCCATCCAGAATGTCTTTTAATCGAAAGCAATTCACCTCCTTAATTTGCTAACAATGTCGTTGAACTTCTTCGGAATGTTTATTAAAATATATACACAATATTAACACCCCCGCCCCGACTCTGACGATCAACCCTAACAACACGATAACTGTAGGTATTCTTCGAAGAAGAAATCTTGTATATCGAAAATTTTATTTTTTTAAACAGTTTTTGTTGTATGATATGGTAATTATTATATAAAAGCTATTCTTTAAAGTATTTCTCTATTCTTTTTCTTACGGTAGTAGCTTTTTCGTAGTAAGGCAATTTAATTTGCAATTCTATTTCAGTAAATTTCCATGTGTATATATACTTCCTGTAAAAGCAGGTTTTTGGAAATATAGCAATTTAATTTGCATAGTCATTACCGTTGAACTACTTGATAGAAGTTCGAGACACCGTTCTTCTTACTCTGGCGAGGAGTACTTGTTGACCTATGATTACCTATATTGGAACTTCAAGAACTTAAGGTATGGTTATCCTCTTAGATATTTTCGTAGCGCACGATAAATGAATATTTAATTCAGTTTAATGAATTTTGCTTTAATTAATGTACAGGCATTTACTTAAACAATTCTATAAATATATCTACTTACATATTGCTCTGACCTTTAATTAATATAATGCATTGGGAGCTTTGTAAATATGGACGAGTGCAAATAAATATTATAAATATGTTATTATGTACATAAGGTTCCACAGGCATATCTACATATCATAGGTTTTACAATATATGTTTTTAACATTTTATATACATTTACTTAACATAGTCTCTTACTCAGATAGAGAGTGTATTTTTTTCACTTAGCACTTTTAATTGACGAATATTCCGTAGGACAGGTAAAATTTAAACAATATTAAATCAATTAACAAATAAAGCATTCTATTTTGATTAAAATATACAAGTTAACGAGAAACAGTGTTTATATCTATACAAAATTAGAATAATTTGTACCTTAATATATAACCTAGGGTAAATTTATTTCTATAGAAAACTATTTATCATGAAACACACATAGTTTAGAACAAAAACACTTGAGTTATAATAATAATAATACGTGGTTGTTGAATTATGCTAAAGAAATAAAAGCAATGGTCTTGTTTTTAAACGGTATTATCTACGACTTTCTCACGTCAAGTTCTTACGCAGTTTAAGCCTGCTGATCAATTAAGCGCTTACTGTATGTATGGTATTTTAAATTCAGGAAAACGTGCTTAATTTTTAAGGTATTATTACTTCTGATTCGAATTTTGAAATTTTTTTTGACAAAAATTTTACAAATCAGGCTCTAATTACTTTTATACTCTTCGTTAATCTTATTGAATGCATAATTTGCAAGCTGCTGTTCGATAAGAGTAAAAGTGTTACGTCCGTTCCAAATTTTGAAATGTTTTTTGTACAAAAATTATTCAAATTCAAGATTTAAATACTTTCATACGCATACTATACCTGCCTAAAGAGCATGACTTGCAAAATGTTGTCAAAAATTTATTTTCGATAAGAGCAGGAATTTTGAAAAAAAATTTTTTGTAGAAATTTTCTCAAGTTTACTTTTGAGTGCATTTGTATTCTTTTGAAATTTGTTTAAACTTGATAGTTGACAAAATATTTATAAACTTTGATTTATTCATCAACATAAACCACTACTTTTGGTCTGCCGATTTGACTGAAAATCTAATCAGTTCATGAGGAGATCATATTCATAAATATATAGTGTAGTATTGACGAGTTTAGCGGTTTGGCCGTTATCATGTTTATACACACACAGAGAGAGAGAGAAGAGAGAAGAGAGAGAGAAACAGAGAGGGAAAGAGAGAGAGAGAGAGAGAGAGAGTACGGGGGGTGATATAAAAAAACACTTTCTGAAGGTCGAACATTTATTCATCACTATACTTCCTTATACTACATATATGTAGAATATAAAAAAGTAGAAAAAAACAACAAAAAGCCTGCTTGTGTATTTTAGAATTTGTCGATATCTATGAGGTAAGTCCAAAAAGAAAACTAGTAGAGGTACTGAAAAATTATTTATTGCAAAACAATCTACAAACCTTAGGCTATTTTTCTACATAGTTCCCATCATTTTGTAGGCATTTGTCATACCGCGGCACAAGTTTTTGTACACCTTCTTCACATAAGGTTGCCGCCTGTGTTGTCTACCATGTGGTAACATGTTCTTTAAGCTCATCATCGTTATTGAAGTGTTGACCACCAGGAAACGGTTTTAGGTGCAAAAAGAGATGAAAGTACCTAGAGGAGAGGTGAGAGCTGTATGGAGGATGCTCAGACAGGTCCCAGCCAAAGCCCTGTAAGCGTAGTCTTGTCACATTCGCAGTGTGAGGTCGGACATTGTCACGAATAAAAACAATACCGTTTGTAAACATTCCTTGGCGTTTGTTCTGTATTGCGCGAGGCAGTTTCCTAAGCGTCTTGCAATAAACGTTTGTATTCATTGTTTCACCTCGTTGCAAAATATCCACCAGTAAAATGCCTTGTCTATTTCAAGACACTGTACACATGATTTTTCGAGGTGTTAAGATTTGCTTGGCTCAGAAGTCATCACCGCCATTGTAGTAACGTGTTAAAAAGTTAAGTGCACTGTCCAAACGTTGGTTTTTGTGTTACCCTGTAAGTGTTTTTGCCACCCATTGAGCACAAAACTTTCGAAAACCCAGTATCACTGTAACAACTTCATTAAATTTGCGGAAATTCCATAGAAAGATCGGAAATAGTAAACTTATGGTTTTCGTTAATTTTTTCTTCACCTGCACGAACTACCTCATCAGTAACCAAAGATAGACGACCACATTGTTCTTCATTGTGCACTTAATCATGTTCTTTACAGATCTATTTCACAAGTGGCGCAATTTTTAATCAACGCCGCCATTCTAAACAAGCACTACAAAGCGCACACAAAAAACAGCGATATCGAAATGGCGTCATCTCCTTTTTCTTGACCCAAAACAACTGCCGCGCATGCACCGAACTAGGATTGCGGCGTTGCCGCGCCAAAAAATACAAAAATACTGGATTTACCTCGTAGGTGATTATGAAATTCAATTGATTAAATGTAATCCTCATCAGTATCTAACTATTAGTCACTATTACCTGAATAAGTTTACGTAAACATTTATGAAGACTTTTTTTGATTTATAGAGTTTAATTTTGAATCGGCAGTCAGAGGTACGTTAATTAAAATTGCGTTCTAAATTTTATTTTCAGTTCCCAACATCAAATCTTGAATATTCTTACAATATTGTAAAAGTTAGACCCTAATTTTAATTTATGTACTCCTAACTGTCGATCTCTAAATAATCAGTTACCGTATATGACAAAATGACCAAATATTAAGTTTAAGTTTGAAATGAAAAAAATACTGTTTCATACTGTAGTGGATTTTCTTCAGTGTAATTTCAATAACATTTAATATGTTTATGTACATCTTCATGTGACACGATTTATAACTTTTATGTTATTAATATATCTTTTATCTGACAACATGCGATCGAAATTGATTGACATGATCTTATTCGTTTCTTTTCTCAAACTTTACGATTATATCTATTTCCACTTTTTAATGTGAAATTAACACTTTAGAACAATCACTAAATATTTGTCATTTCTAATCCAATTTATCATTGGCCTTCTCTATCTTATTTACTTTTCATAGGTTTTGTGTTATTGTGATAAGTGTGGTTATAAGTGATTATGTATTTGTGAGACAAGTGCAGCAATTTGTGTAAGAAAAGAATGGATGAAAATATCTAATATATTCTGTATTTTGTTATTGACTATTCTTCATAAATTCTTCATTCGAATTTAATTAATAGGAAAAACAAAACAATTTTCAGAATCTTCAACCATTGACATAATGAAGTCCTTCTGCAGATGTTCTACAAAAAACAATGCTTATAATTCGTATAGTTCATTCGGAAATATAAGAAACGCCTAAGGGTTTCAATAAGTACTTTATTGCGGTCTGTTTACACACGGATTAAGAACCAAGCGGTCAGTCGTCTATTAAATAAAAGGACCGTAACAGAAAATATTGGGGGCTATTGTTATTTATACAAGGTGTGTATAAATCGGCGGACCCACTACACGCGGAGATGTTCTTCGTTAAATTCGGAGTCCAAAATCCTAATACGAAAATGTTGTACCATGCTCCATATCTTTGCACGAGGTTCCTAAAGATCGGACTTTCAGTCTTGAAATAAGCATTATTACTTGATATTTGTTGACAGAAAGAGCTACAATTTAGAAGAAAGAAGAATTGTTGTTATTATCCTTTCGTTAAAGTTTTCTTTTTGATTTTAAAGTTTGTTTTTAATATTTGTTTATTAACTTATTTTGACGAAAAACACATCTGACAACGTTGTAAAACAATAAGTAGGCAGCCTAATGTTGTTCTAGTCAAATACATTACTACTGTCAAATTTTGACACTTTGTAATCTACCTATTTGCTTATTTTTCGTGTTTATTTGTATAGTTTTAACCAGTTTTCGGGTTTTCGTGTTTACTAGTTGTTCTATTTGTTTATTATGAATTTTGCGTTCAACGAATATGCCGATATGTACATGATATACGGTTTCTGTCGTGGATATGCTAGCATGGCAGGGCAGGAATATCGAGTGCGTTTTCCAAATCGGAGGCATCCAAGTAAAAATGTATTTCGAAGGCTGGACCAACGACTTCGTGAAACAGGTTCGTTTATTCCAAGAAATGCGAACGCAGGTCGACCAAGGCAAAGGCGTACCGTGCAACTAGAAGAGCAAGTTCTAGCCACAATACAGGAAGATCCCTCTGCGAGTACCCGTCAATTAGCTTCTACACTAAATATTCCCAGTAATAAGACTGTTCATTTGGTTCTACGAGAAAACTTGCTTCATCCATACCATGTTTCTAAAGTTCAGCCTCTTTGGCTGGGTATAATAAACCGGTTGGACCAATTTACTTACCAAATCGCCTAGATGCCGGTGAATATTTAAATGTTTTAGAACAAGTTATTGATGAGATACCGCTGAACGTACGCCGTAATATGATTTACATGCATGATGGAGCTCCTGCGCACTTTGCTCGTATTATAAGAGATTGGTTGACTGAACACTTCCCAGACAGATGGATTGGTCGTGGCGGTCCCCTTTTTTTGTTTGGGGATTCATTAAAGGTAAAGTTTACGCTACACCTCCACAGGACGCTGACAAAGTTAGAGCCCGAATTGAAGCCGCAGTATTAGAAATCACACCAGAAAGACTTGAGCGAATAGTACAAACAATACCACAAAGATTGCAGCTATGTCTACAAACTGATGGATTTCAATTCGAACAATTTTGTAGGTAATAATTACATTGATTTCTATCAAGAAGATGTACAAAAATTAGTCAATATTATCAAAAAAATTTTTAAACTTTGTAATATTTTCGTAATAAATATGTAATCTAAGAAACCAATTTAATTTCGTTTGTTTCTTTTTTAAATTTAAAATGTAAGGTTCACATGACGACGTGTAAAAATGTTCCGAAGCACATGCGTGTTCAATGTTGCCAAATTTATGTTTCTTTCAAATTCATTCTGAAGACAAAGGAAGCCTGATGCATCGTTTTAGGATTAGGACTTTTAACTCAAAATTTGACCAAGAATGTCGCCATGTGTAGTGGGTCCGCCAATTTATACACACCTTGTATATACTTACAATTAAATAATAATCATTTTAACGGTTCGAAGATTTACTGATGGATTATCATGAATAATATACTAATACATATATAGTAACATGAATAATATTACTGACCTGTCATTACAATAACACACGAAAACATCTATCCTTATATATGGTGTGTATATATGTATATAAGGTGTGCAATATATGTGTCCAGTTGCGAAGAATATTTTGTAGACGAAGGGATTCTATTTTGTGTTTCAAAAACTGTTCAAGATGTGGAGACCTTGGTGCGATACAGAAGAGTATGAAGAACATGATGACGATGTTTATTTATCGACAGAAAATATAAATTTTCACGACGACAAAAAAGTAAGAGTTTGTTTAGGAATTGAGGCTAAGCAAATAGTTCTGAATGTTCACAATAACTTAAAATCGGAAAATGACGAATCTACATCTTAGTCAGATATTATAAAAAGAAAATCAACGTTAATAGAAGTACCTTGTGGAACAATTTACAAAATTGTCAAATATGGCGTTCAAACAAGGAAATGTAGAATTGATAAAGGATCCTCAAGGAAAATTCCAAATTGGGAAGTCGAAAGTATTCGTCAGACAATTTGTAATATGTATAGACAAAACTAAGACCCTACCTTGTCAAGTTTAAGGAAGAGCTTATTCAGGACAATTTGGAAATTCAGTGCCACATTACAAAATTATGGCAAACGTTAAAAAGCAATGGTTTTAGATATCACAGAATTGATAAACGGCGTGTCATCATGGAATCAGAAAGGATACGGAAGCTCCGTTACGACTATTTACGAAGCATAAGAAAATTTAGAGAAGATGTATTAGTATTATATAAATAATAAATTGCGAATATTTTGTTAAATTAGTTGCTCCTCATTCATTATAGCTGACTCCTGCGTTTTTTCTTGGACAGTTTTTATTCCTGATATTTCCTTTTTTTTTAATTGAATTGTACATATGATAGCTTTTGTGACACACATGTAAAAGTTAAATACACAGTATTTATATCTAAATTAACAAAAATGGATCCGGATTATGCCCTTTGAAATTACGAGCCATATGTGTTAGAGGGGCTTTTAATAACTGTTTCAACCGTACGCGCATTGTAGCCAGGTATAGAAAAATATATCTGTGAAAGTAATTAAGGAGAATTTATGCTCTTTCTTGAAACATTAGAAAGAAAACGAGAGCTATAGTGTTCTCTAAATAGTGTTAAAAAAACCATACAATATCGTTCCAGTAGCTGGTTATAATCTGAACCTCTAGCTGGATAGGTGCCATCCATTTTATATGATAAATATTTCAAGAAACCCATCTGTACACCCTCAGTCGTCAACTGCAGGTAAATATAAATGGGATACCATACAACTGATTCATAGTCAAGTTGACTTCTAACGCGTGTATTTTATAGTGTTTGTAGTGCAAACATATTTTGACGGACATGGCACGATCTAATCAAGATCAAGAATAACCTATTATCGAAAAGAACACCCAGATCACTAAGAAACTAAACTTGGAGTCTGTGGCTTGAAACTACACAAAAACACTAAAACACCTTACCACACTAAAGCACAAAAATGGCTAAATACGTATTTCAACAACTAAGTTGTCATCATCAGTAGCACTGATTAAAAATCGCGCTGTCTACACACCGTAGCGTACAGAGCAACACAGTGTTGCTCTGTACGCTACGGTATGTAGACAGCGCGATTTTTAATCAGTGCTACTGATGATGACAACTTAGTTGTTGAAATACGTATTTAGCCATTTTTGTGCTTTAGTGTGGTAAGGTGTTTTAGTGTTTTTGTGTACCCAGATCACTGACTATATATTTCCTTGTGAGGGGAGAATTATTGACGTGATATCTGTATAACACGTATCTTTGCATATGAAACAACTGGTAGGCCATTATCCGAACACCACTAATGTATTAAAGTGAGGTTGCTTTATAAATCTACACAATCATCACTATTACTAATCTTCCTAAAGATCTTCATATCATCAGCATACGCGATCACGTGGCAGTTTATAGAAGATTTAAAGTCATTAATCAACAAATTAAAGAAAGTGGACCCACATTAGAACCCTGTGGCACGCCGGAACGCATCTAAAAATTATTAGAAGTGAAGCCATTGTAATAGACAGAACTACGTCTACCACTAAGATAAGATAACATAAGCTTTGTGAGGTCATACGAAGAACCGAAAGAATTCAATTTATGTGTTAAAAATGAGTGATCTATGATATCGAAAGCTATTGAAAAATATGTATAGACCACATCACACTTGTTCTGTGAAGGGCTTCACTAATAAACTGAGTGATATGTGCTAAGTTCGTTGTCGTGAATCTGCCAGAAATAAAACCATGCTAATACTCTGAAATCAAATTATTTACATTTCTATACAAGGTGGTTCACCGGGAGCTGAATCGATAGATTGCGGAAAAACTGTAGCTGAAATTTTAACACTATTCTAAAGTCTGAGAGGCGAATTATACGCCTGGAAACGAATTTGGTAAAATTGCCAAAAGACAATTTTTTTTAAATAGGAAGCGGCAACTTTTATAATTTTATCTTATTCTGCATTAAAAATAAGGACCACTTTGTAATAAATATTTCTATTAAAAAAATTTATAGTTTTCGAAATATTGGCAAGTTATATCTTCTACAATACATACTGTTTGCATTAGTTCATTTTTCATTAGTTAGCCATGACAGTCTTTACAAAATTATATATTGTCATTCGTTGAAGAAAATTCATTTATCTTATTATAATTACAATAAGTCATGCCGGGACGCATAAATTATACAAATGATGATTATTTAAATGTTTTTATTATTTATGGGGAATGTAATAAAGTTATGTTAAGAACATGTTATACATTTGCAACTCGATATCCGCAAAAAAGGAAACCGTCTACCAATACCGTTAAACGTATTATAGAAAAATTTTGAATCAGTGGGGGCAAAGATTCAAAAAATAAACCCGTTATTAATAACGAAAATAATGAAATTGCAATTTTGGGATATTTTGCCGCGCATATCCGACAATATCTAAGAGTCAAGTAGCGTCGGAGTCAGGGTTATCGAAATCATCAATTCTTAGAATTCTATGGAAACATAAGTTTCATCCATATGCGTTTACCATAGTGCAGCATTTAAAAGACACTGATTTTCGAAAACGCGTGGAGTTCTGTGAATTTATTTTGCTACGATCTCAAGAAAACCATTTTTTTTTGGATAGTATTATTTGGACGGATGAATCAAATTTGAATGATGATCAATGGATTGTCAACAATGGACCGATTTGTTGGCCACCTCGTTCTCCCGATATCTCAGTACTGGAATATTTTATTTGGAGTACAATCAAAAGCATGTTCTATAACACTGCCCTAACCACCATAGACGACTGCCTGGACCATATCAGAAGAGCATTTCATAATCTAAATCCTCAATCAATAAAAAACGTCACTCATGAACAATTACTGATTAGGTGCGAAAAATGCCTCGAGGTTCAAGGGCGTCAGTTATTTAGTATTTAGTTAGAGTTTATTAAAATATTTTTTTTGTATTTAGTTATTGTGTGTATTATTATGCTTTGTATTAATAATTGTAACAATTTTATATAAATAGTATTTAATTGGGCCATCTATTTAATAAATTCATCTTTATTTGGAAAAAGTGCTATTGATGTTCTGCTAGCAAACGTCAAATTTAAATAAGAATTTCAATAAGTCAAAAAGGGTTAGAGTTAGATATATGATATCATACATTAAATATATTTAGAATTTTAAGTAGAATCTAAAAACCTGACAATATACAGGGTATTCTATTCAAAATTATGAAGTTGGTGCCTACCTCCGGTATAGCCCGGAGTGCCGCCATTTTGAATATATTTTATGCAAATGGCCCCATCCACTTTAGTATAGTGTCAGGTTTTTATATCATTCCTAGCTATAGTTTTTCCGCAATCGATCGATTCAATTACCGGTGAACCACCCTGTATATGTTTAGATAACGAAGATGTTGAAATATTTTAGAAAAACCAGGAAAAATACTAATAGACCTGTAATTTGTAATGTACAGTATCTCACTCTTCTTGAACACCTTCTGCCTATTTTCCAAGTGTGATTAGGTTTGGCGATAATTACCAATTCGTACGTGATTAGCAGATGATAAATTTGATACAATATAAGTACTAGTATGTAAAAAATATATGCATGGTAACCTAAAAGATATATTCAAACAGCACCTTAATGAAAGTTTGTAGTTTGATCCACCATTCTTATTGTGTGGCACTACAGCTTAAAATTTAAAGCAACAAAATCAAAGGAGTGGCCATGACAAAAAATTTCGATAACTCTTTATATCGTATCTAATAGCTATCGCATAAAGTTTCAGTTTCTCAATTGATAATATAAAGTTTATGGCACTACCCTAAACTTTCCTAAATTTGTTTTTTTTAAGTTTATGCTTTACACTAAAATTAACAAATCACTTGGTGTAACTTATTGATATACTGCGTAAGTTTGAAAGTGTCTGAATGTAAATTCTCCTATATAAACCAGTCTTATATCTTTTAAACGAATATAATAATAAGAAATATCGTAGCTTTTCTTTTATCTTCAACTTTTTGACGAAACTCAAACAGGAATGAAAAATAAGGGGAGAAACATATCCACCGTTACGTAGTGGTGGCTACGGTCAAACTTCAAAATAGGCCTCCAGTTCAGAAGAAAAACAATTTTAAAGTTTGACGTTCGGCTTAAGTATAAAGAAACATCCCTCATTGGCAAGGAACTGCCACTGTAAAGGTGGTGTAAGCAGGTTCAAATCTTAATATATGCTGTTCATTTTTCTTTCGTGTTTTTCTCTTAAACGAAAACTCTCGTATGTTTGTATACAAAGCCAATCAAAAGTTTTCATTTCACTAGTGTTGAATGAAAAGGAATTTTTAATTAAATTATTTATAAAACGTATTCAGTTAGTAGCAATTTGTTTAAAATTCTAATCAAATTATGGAAATTATAACTCCGCTAATAATAAAATAGACGTTATAGTATTACTTTCAGATAAAACGCTTTGTGTGTTACATGATTACCGCAATAATTTGAAACACAAAAGATCGCCTGTAGTGAAAGTATTTGAATAAGGTGGCAGTATCACTGATCTAGGAATTAGGAATTAGAATTAATTAACATGTAAAATATCCACAGTAATCGAATTTTATCAAACAACATCGAATGTTTGACACTAACCAGCATCTATTAATTTGTAAACTAAATAAAACACGTATTACTTTGTTATATCACTATATTACACTATAGGTGTGATTGCAGTTTCATCATAAATTATACATTACTTAAGTATACTTGTATCTAGATGTTAGAGGGTAGCAAAAGCGGTATTTGTATATCATTTAGGAAAATCAGCGCACAGAGTACAAGAAAAAGAGTACATTAATATGAAATAAATTATAAATTCTAGATTTAGCAAGCGGCAATTATGTATCAATTATTCAATAATGGAGAAAGCAGAAAACAGAAATTTAAGTACAGTAATATACAAGAAAGTACAGCAAGCAAACAAAGGTGAATATATCAATTCTCTTTGATCACTCAGTGTTATTTCTGGATTACGAGAGGCTTTTAATATTTTGAAAGCTTGTAGGATGTCTAATTTCTTCCCTTTTACGGCCAAATGTGACTATTTACAAAGGTAAGGGTTACCTAATTTGCAGATATAAAGTAAATAAGATGTAATAGGCATTTGCAACCAAAGGATAATCTTTGCAGAATTTTGATTTTCATATAAATATAATATACAATTTTGCTGATAATCAAACTCAATAAAATTTTGTGGTCATCGGTGAATCTATATGTATATAGGAAAATATAAGTATCCCAAATAACCTTTTTTAAATGACATTGTGACAATAACTATCTATAAAGAAACATGAACAGACATGCTATTTTTCAACGTGATGGTGTGTTATGTATTGGACAAAACCAACCAGTTTCTAAAATGATTGTAGGTGATCAAATTATTTGAATAGGATTTTAGACTCCGCATCCTTAAGTCCTTTATAATGCAATGCTCAAACAATAAACAAACCAATAGCTAATGAAAATGGAAAAAATTTGAAACTACTTTAAGTAGAGAGGCAGCTCTTCAAATACGAGTAATTGATAAACGTCATAACGAATGGTGGAATAAAGAAGCAACATAACAGTAGAAAGAATAGATAATAGAAAGAAGAAAGTGGTTGCAAACTAGAAAATAACAGACGAGAACTGAATGAGAAAAGGAAAGAAAGTATTAAAATTATACAGAAAACTAAAATAAAAACCACAGGAGGAAATAAATAAGAATAAAATAAAAGGTATAAAAGATTAAATGGGGAAACTAGTTGAAAGGAAAGAAGAAACAAATCTAATACGGAAAGAATATTTTGAAGCGTTATCAGTGGAAAAAGAACACCTGAAACATTAAGAAAAATATGATGTAGATAGAGACGTAGAGTTAATAGAAAATCCATTGATAAAAAAATTAAGTGATGTATTTGGACTTTTAAAGATGGTAAAACACACTTTCACTGGTGAAATTGGTTGTTGTCCTCATTAATTTGGGGCTCCTCTCATAGAAGCTACAAATGTCAGGCTGTTTTTTCTACTTTTGCTATTAGCTTATTTATTAATAAGTCATTGCGTTAAGATTTCATTTTATAGTAGTTATATATGCAATTAGATTAATTACACTATAGGTGTGACTGCAGTTTCAACATAAATTATACATTATTTAAGTATACTTATATCTAGACGTTAGAGCGTAGCAAAAGCGGTAATTGTATATCATTTTGGAAAATCAGCACACAGAGTACAAGAAAAAGGGTACATTAATATGAAATAAATTATAAATTCTAGATATAGCAGGCGCGGTAAAACACACTTTCTGTGGTGAAATTGGTTATTGTCCTCATTAATTTAGGGATCGTCTCACAGAAACTACAAATGCCAGGCTGTTTTTCCTACTTTTGTTATTAGCTTATTTCATTTTAGAGTAGTTTTATACGTCACTTTAATGCACTGGCTACGAATAATTTAATGATTTTGCTAATATACCTGACTGAAAATATGACATTTACACAATACAGAATATATTACCAACCATTGTTGATGAAAACTTCAAGTTTGAGATTCTTAGGGCACAATTTTGTACTGCACATATTACTCCTCGTAGTTGTACTATACCTAGAAAATTCCAATAAATCATTTTTTAATTACACATTTCCGAGTTTTCATCTTTCTATCTTTTGTCACTCTTCGGTCATTTAATTCATAGGGCGGCATTGTTTACCATGCGCTGAAGTTGGTTGGTGTCCCAATAAATTGAGGAACCTTTGACAGAAACTACAAATGGTAGGCGTTTTCCGTGTTTCCTTTGTTATTAGTTTTCTATTTATCAATGAGCCCCTACGTCAAGATATCATTATTAGTATTTTTATTATATTAATATACATACATATACGTATTTGAAATAAGGGGACAGAGTATGATTAATGGAAAGATTTAATTTTATTAGACTCAAATCCAAAATATTTTGCGCAAATTCAAATTTTAAAAATTACAAAGATATTTTTAAAATATTCGTCGCACCACTGCATTTTAATACGACTGTAGGGTATGTAGGAGTGTGAAGGCGTGCGAGGTCAGTCTCGTTCGATTGTTACGTATGGATGTTTTGACTATGGCTTACACAACGCACGAACTGAAAAAAAATATATATTTTTTTAATTCATTTGCATCCAATTAAAATAAAAGTTTCTCATAAGTAGAGTTGGGCAAATTTTACAACACAAATTTGTTTTTGTGAGAAATAAGAAGTAAAAAGTCGTTGAATTTAATCATAATAACAGTAAGTACTACTAGTACTTACTATACATTTACTAGTACTTACTATACATTTATTGCGGAAGAAAATGTAATATCTAAACAATCCTAGCAAATATTAAAATAATTACAAAATTTATACAGTCGGCATCTCAATAAAAAAAATTCTCGTTGTTGAAAACTGAGTTATTTTAAAAGGGAACAAAAGAAATCAAATAAAGTACACGCATCAATTTTATCCCAAATCAGCTGATATTTCATATTAATGTTGTTGAACTCTTAGCATGAACACCTGTTTAGAAATAGTAAACAATGCTATCATTGAGGTTTTTATAACGTTTAGAACTATTATTGCGGTGTGTGTGCGTATGTATATGTTTATTTAGTTCCATAAAAATATTATTTATTACGACTCATGACGTCGGCTGTCTGACCTAACTGGCGCGATACCTGCTAAATCGATAGGCGGCACATTAAACACTTTTCGGGGGTTTTTAATTTTGGCGTTCTTGTCGTAATTGACTCACAATTTTTGGGATTTATATTCTACATAATTGCATCTTTCCATTTATCATACTCTGTCCCCTTATTTCAAATACACCCTATATATATATATGTTATATCGTCGTATTGATTAGTCTAACTAAATTAAATTAAATTAAATTAGTCAGAAACACGTGTCTACGGTTGCACTACAGCGGAATTACCCAATATTCTCTTTTTCTTGTTTTATTTTATGTATCCGCGATAATTCCTTTATTGATTATCTTTCCTGGGTTTCGGATGGCACGCAGGTTGACAATGTCTTCCTCGTGGCGATGTTAGTTGTTGTCTTCAAAACCGAAGATCTTCTAACTGAAGCTGCAAATGGTGGTCTGTCGCCTGATGGTCTTCCGTGTATGCTTCTATCTCCAAGGATATCCCACCTTATTCCTTGGCTACACCGTACTGATGACGACCAATTAGTCAGAAACACGTGTCTACGGTTGCACTACAGCGGAATTACCTAATATTCTCTTTTTCTTGTTTTATATATCTAAATATATAATTTAATTTCTTGGACGATTTAGAGGTCATACTTATTTTAAATTATTTTAAAATTAGTTCATTATTTTTAATTAGGTAATTTCTAAGATTTTTAAAAATTGCCCAGCAGCCACCATAAAAATTTTAACGAAAACATATTACACGTTTATTAATTCCATGAGAAATTTATATTTTGTTGTAGCAGTGCACATTAGCAATGAGGGACACGAAATGGAGGGAAAAGAGACAAATTAAATTTAAGAATTATAACAGAAACAGTAAAATATAAAATTATACTTAAATTACAAAAACTGAAGATAACAGCTTCTAATCGACATTCAATGTTCTCCTCGAGCCAGGATTACTCTGTTCAGTCATCTTGGCATTGAATTTACCCAATTTATTAAGGAAACTCCTTCATCCAATAGGTGTTCTATCGGATTAAGATCCCGACTGCATGCTAGACAAGGAAATCTATGAATTCCAAATTTATTAAGGTATTCAGTAGTGACTCTTGTTATGTGCAGTCTGGCGTTGTCATGCATCAGTACAAATCCATCTCCAATAAAATGTGTAAATGGGACAACAGCTTCTTGTAGAATATCTTCCACGTACCTGTGGGCACCATTTTATACAAATATGAGCTCTGTACATGCTTCTGTGGAAATACCTACCCACACCATAACAGAACCACCATGAAAAGACACTCGTTCAGAGATTGGTTCAGAGGTGCATTCGGCATATAGCTCATTTCTTCTTCTCCGCACTCTTTCTCTACCATCAGCTGGTCGTAGCCTGAAGCGCTACCAAAGAGATTGGAATATATAGAAAAAGCATGAGTGCAGTTTGTAGGCGGGGTAAGTGGTCGCAAGAACTGCAGGTGGAGTAAGGGGAATTGATAAACGGCCAAGCGATTATAGTCCGTATTAGTCCTTAAGAAAATGCGACGGCGTCAATGAGGCGTGCTGTTATTGGTCGAAGTGTAGAATTTAACGAAATCATACGAACCAAGTACGAGTACGACAGTTCGACCATTGACAGCACGTCTCATTGACGCCGTCGGATTTTCTTAAGGACTATAATCGCTTGGTTGTTTATCAATCCCCCTTACCCCACCTGCAGTTGTTGCGGCCAAACATTGCAGCTTGATACTTCCTCCATATATTCCAATCTCTTTGAGCGCGACTCATCCGTAAAGTGAACTTCACTTCATTGCTGATGATTCCAATTCGCATATATTCGTGCAAACTGAAGGTGTCTAAGTAACAATTGTGGTCTTGTGGCCGGTCTTCGCGAACTTAGACCACTTCCCTCAAGTCTTCGCCTAATTGTTCTTTCACTTATTTAAACCCATCACACTGTTTGCAAGCGATGTTGTTGTTCAACTGCTGTTAATTTGCGATCCCTTAATGTATTCAACACAATAAAACGATCATCAACTGCACAAATTACCCTTCGCCTTCCAGGCACGACTTTCGAATGTGCTAGTCTCTAGAAACCGATTTCAAGTATTCTGAACGGTAGTACGAGGAATTCCTAATGTACGAGACAATAAAGCTGACTACGACCGTTTTCAATTAATGCAATAATTTGTCCAGCGTTTGTACTAGTTAACGACATTGTGAACGCGTGAAAATTATTGTTTATTGTCGTCTCTAAGCAACTGAAAAGAAAAAAAAAGCTAAGAATGTCGACAAACTTACGTATTAATGTAGATTTCAAGAAATATCTGGGCGACTTGTATAAATATGCTAAAATTAACCTTTTTTAGTTAGACTAATCAATACGACGATATAACAATGATAATATAATAATATAACAGTTTAAATCTTTATTTAGACAAAAAAAACCGAAATATATAGAGCGTCAATAAATATTTCAGGATGACCGTTTCTTTTGCCGGTCAGTGTATTAGCCTGCCAAAAATTAAGAATTTGAACAATATGTGAAATTATTGCCTTAAAGTCTATTTTAAATCTGTAGTAATATTGGGCTTACATTTCTTTTAAAAATACATGTTTCACGGTTATTTGTGGTATTCAAATATTTAAATTATACGATATCGATACGTTCCTATATAATAATAATAATAATAATAATAATAATAATAATATCTTTATTGTCATAAATTCAAAAGAACATTGACATTGTCATTAAAAAAAATACACAGATCAGGTACAATATATAACACTTGTCAAACTATAAAATCGTTAATGCTGTAGAAGGCTCCTTCCAACAGATAAAGTTTTAATTGCTTCTTGAATGCACTGAGATTTGTACCGCTTAGCGATTTTAAATTAGCCGGCAATGCATTATAAGCCTTTACCGCCATGTACCTCGGAGATCTTTCATAAAATTTGGAGTGATGTAGCGGGACAGAAAAATCATTATTATGACGCGTCAACATAGTATTGTAGATCTGATTATTGCGCCTGTATTTATCTGTATTTTTGAGCAAGAAGATAATCAATTCATAAATATATAACGAGGCAACCGTCATTATATTCATTTCCCGGAACAGAGGTCTGCAACTACTACGTGAGGAAACACCTCTCATGGCTCTTAACATACGTTTCTAAATAATGAAAATGTCGTTAAAGTATGTAGATGATCCCCAGAAAATGATCGCATATCTTAAACGTGACTCGATACAACCATAATAGAATAATCTCAGGCCCTCCAAAGAGACAACCCTACTCAGCATACCAATAGCATACAACATGGGATTCAATTTTTTAGATAGACCCACGCAATGCTCGCCCCAACGTAGACACCTGTCCACCATCAAACCCAGAAAGACGGACGACTCACTCTCCGTCAATGATTTGCCCCCCAAGCTCAAACACAAACTGTAATCCAAATTTTTAGTTTTGGAGAAGGTGACAATATTTGTCTTATCTGCATTAAGAATGAGATGGTTTTTTAATGACCAGGACTGCATATCAGCAATCACACGCGATGCCAACACAACGAGCTCCTCTTTACATTTAGCTGTTATTACACATGAAGTGTCGTCCGCATACTGTGTAATAGTACAATAGCTCATTTGATTCTGTAAGTCACTGACATAAATTAAAAAAAGAGTAGGGCCGCGAATGGATCCCTGCGGTATGCCCCTACCCACAGACGCCAATTTGGAAACATTACTCTTAATTGTGTCGTCCACCCTGCCAACAATAGCGGTAACGTGAGATCTACCACTGAGATAAGACCTGAATAAGTCGAGCGCCGCCCTCCTAACGCCATAGCGTTCCATTTTATACAACAGGATATCATGATCCAACAAATCGAATGCTTTAGTCAAATCAAAAAACATTCCCACCGCATAACAATCACTATCGACCGCACAATATAAAGAATCTAATACATTATACATAGCGTCTTTCGTGGATTTTCCAGATATGAACCCAAACAGGGCCGAATTAATTATTTTACATTTGATCAAAAATGACTGCAGACGCAAGTTAATTACTTTCTCGAAGATCTTACTGAATGCTGGCAATAGAGATATAGGCCTGTAGCTAGCAACATCGCCACTAGATTTACCCTTCTTCAAACACGGTATCACCTTAGCGATTTTCCATCTGTTCGGAAATATTCCGTTGACTAGTGATAGGTTGATTAAATAAACCAAAGGTTCCACTATATGGTCAATGACCAGAGATAATAAACAGTATGGAATATCATCCACACCGCTAGACTTCTTAGCAGACATTTCCCTAATAATCCTTCCAACTTCCAATGCATCAGTCGGTTCAAGAAAGCAACCGATAGCATTTGGCCCGATACTCACATGCCCCGCTCCAGCATCAGAATACGGCCCCGTGGCTGAGCTGCTAAAATAAGTATTCAGTAAATCAGTCACAAGTGATGGGTCAGTGATAATTTCCCCCTCCCCATCGCAAAGCTGAGTTTCCCTATTTTGCTTCTTTTTTGTTTCTCTGTTAATGATATTCCAAGCAGTGCCCAGTTTATCGCTAGAAGAGCCAATTAGCCCACTATAATAATCGCGCTTAGTATCACTAATTAGTTGGTTGTAACGTTCTTTGCTCATTTTATAACAGTTACTTAGGTATTCGTCATTATGTGTTTTAGACAATATATATAAATCTTTTAGATTAATGGCCATCTGTCGCAGAGTGCTATTATACCACGGGATGTGAGTGCTTGATCTACTTTTACATCTTTTTAGTGGAAAAGATTCATTGAAACAGTAAAGAAACGTATCATAGAAAACATTGAAACCAAGATCCAATTCCGCGGTCTCGAACACCCCCCTCCAAGACTCATTTGACAACATAAACTGAAAAGTCGCCCTACTGCCGTCAGTGAAACAACGCCTTTCAGAGAACAATGGAGGCTCGACAGTGTCCTTACACCGACAATCCATCGACAACAGCTGATAACAGTGATCCGAGATATCCTCATCACCCACCCTAACACTCAACTGTGATGCGTCTGGTGTTATCCTGAACAAGGGGGATCATACCAAACGACGCAAATAATTCCACAACACTATCAGACAATCTGTTTCCCGCATTAAAGTTAATATTAAAGTCTCCACACACGAACATTAGATTTTTCAAAGGGTTGCCATATTCAAGAATCTGCAGCAGCTTTTCCCGAAAAACGCATAAATCGCCCGAAGGTGCCCTATATACACAGATAATAAGTATACGTATACCGCAATACTCGAAATCTTTTTCTATCGGGTTAACATCGCAAATCAGTGGCATAGCCCCAACACCATCTTTGGCAGGCACTAAAACCCCACCACCCCTGTTTTTCGTTCGACAAAATGCATTCACTAAACTATAATTTGAAACACCCAAATATTGTAATTCCGGATCCACAAGCCAATGCTCAGACAAACAAACTATCGGTGGGTACTTTAGAGACTGAAAAAGCAAATTTAATCTATCCACTTTATACTTAACACTACGTACATTTAAATGAAAAACACCCAACATTATGCAATCCTTACTGCATTCAGTATTGATTGAAAATATACATATTTTACTTATATATTTAAACTTATTATTTTAATTTTGTTCTGAGAGTATAAATTTTAAATTGAATTAGAACAGTATAATTACTACGAGAACATTCTTATAAAATGTAAAAATTCTTTAACGATTCATACAACTTGCTGCAGGTCTTTACAGATGCGGGCTAAATGTAAACGCTAGGCGTTAAGCGACAATGGTTCGCGAATTCGCTGAAAGTTTAAATTGTAGTTGTATAAAGATCTTTATATATAAAAGTACTTTACTGTGAATATTGTGATATAATATTTTCATTTATTTTACGGACGGACTAATCTTTATTGCTGTTGTTTAAGAAAAGTTAACGAGCAAAGTGGAACTATTCCTCTGTTATATGGTCTACTATTCCTTTGTAAAACAACTTGTATTTACTCATGTATTTCTTTTATTCAACATAATAAATATCAAGTCATTAAGAAATTTTATAGGATGAAGCTGCTCTTATGATCAAAAAGTATATTATAAAATGTGTACTGACAGAAAAAATAGGAGTAAAGTACTTAATAACGCATATCTTGTAACGGGACGGATTATTTAACCTACCTCGTAGAGTAATTTATATTAAATATCTATGGCATAGTATATCAGTATTAAGAATTTTAACTCGTAAATCAATATTCAAGATCAAAAGATAAATGTATTCCTTTTTTAAAGCAACCTCGAAACATGTTATTTGGTAATTTAAATGTTAAATCAAATTTATATTAAAAATAAATTTACTTGTATGAAATGTAATTTTATAAAATCTGTTATAAATGTTCGTATTATTAGTACATCTGAATGGACTGTTTTATATGAGTATTGTACATATGCATGACATCATCGTATGTGGAAGTGTAGACAACATTAAGTATTGTCGTCACGAACACGTGTACTTGGCATAGTCCAGAATAGGGACGGTCGCTTGATGATTTACGGCGGCAACGAATATCATTGGTTACGACGCTAAAGAAGTCTCGAACTTTCCAGAAAACGAACAAGATATGAAAAGAAGGGGAAGGACGAAAAAAGTAAAAGAATTCATTCGTGGCTACCGCTCCGAATCAAAAGGTGTATGGTCAATGCCGGCTAAGAAAGCGTATTTTCAAAAGTGTTTAGAGGCATTGTACCAATGATACCAGTTTAAAGTGCCAACATTAATTAGCGAGTGTGCTTACTAATTGACAGAGTATCGGAAACTGAAGTGGCAAAAGAAGCCCAGTTTTCCCCTCTGCAGAAGTGCCGCCGAAAGTGCGACCAAGAAATAAAAAGTACGAAGAAATAAAAGCTGATTGGGTAACAGAAGCTCCCGATAGCCACGTCAACCTACGTAGTAATTAAAAAGGTACCAATTACTATTTAATAGCTAGCTAAATAGAGAGCTCATATAAATAACATATTTTGTTCAAATAAAAGGCCGCAATAATAGTAAGATTTAAACTAAGTTATTGTTTGTTAGATTAAAAGTAAAGTCAATTTTAAATGTAATATAAATATATCTATAGTAAGAACCTGTCGTAAGTACGAATTAATGTATGTAAATTCCTCTATTTTTTTGCTATATTGAATATATGTATTGATTCAATTTTGCGAGTTTTATTTAAAATATAATATCAGTCTTGTTATAACTTGTAGAGAATAGTTCAAAGTAAAGGAAAGAGAAGGAATACATTTAGACAAGAAACCCCACGAACGCTTCGCTTTGAGGGCCGGTTTCCCGGTATCTATTAAAACATAGAAATACGAGTTTCTCTTGGGTAATCTCTCAGACCTAATTAGAGCTACTGGTAAATAAAAAAGTAAATTCAATTGTATAATTAGTTTGATGTTTTTCTAATATACTCATTATCCATAGAAAACATTTGGCGCCCCGGGTTAGATCTATTATCTCAATATCGCGATCAGTTCCAATATTCAAATTAATTATAAGTAATTAATTACGTTCAACGTGTAATTCTTTTGACTCGCGGATTGTTATAAACGCGGTTCTTTTCAATCTATTGCTGAAAATATAATCAAATACATATTGCTGTGGCAACATAATTATTTGAATATGATAATAGTATTATTGCCATACATTAGGCCTTGCCAAATAAATTATGTTGTGTGCTGTTTCAGCAACATAAATAATTAAAATGATGATAATTTTCATTATCCTGATGTGTATTTTATTTATTTTTAACAGCACGTACTTTATAAGTATTCATGAATTCTTCAGTGTATCTGAATTTCTTCCCTCTCGTCTAATCTCTTGTTTTTATTTAAGATTGGGATAAGGTTATAGCTTTTTTAAAATGAAAAACCAGAAATCATATAACACATAATTGTCGAATTTATTTAATATTTATTACATAAAAATAAATATAGCATCGCTATACTGTATTCACTATATTTATTTAAAGAGAAACATAATTATAAGAAAATGTTTGTACCTTGTCCTAGGTTGTAACATTTCTTTATGATACGAATATATTTTCTTATACTTTATAAAATAAAACTCTAAAAATATTTTCCTGTTTATCAACAAATAAATCCCATTAACTTTTGTATATTGTTTATTTTTATGGTCAATGTTTGGAGAAAAGCTTGAATCTGACTACTATCTATAACCATTCGCACGCGTTATAGCTAGCATTTCAGAGTCCGCTACCCAGAAACATTTTCCTTATTTCAAAAAAAAGTCTAATCTCAAATCATCAATTCATAATCAAAATTTTATTGTAACTATTAATGATGCCAAATACTGTGCCAGAAAATATACATTTGCACGCTATATCCTCTTAACACTCAACACCATTAATTATTTCATCTCTTTTAAACTTGAAATTAAAAATGCTTATTACTATCTCAGGAAAATATTTATTATCCCTGTTGCATAACGTTATACTGAATATACGTTCGCACGATATATTTCAATACTCGTATAGCCACATTGATAAGTCTTTGCCTCTAACTTACTTTGAATCGTTGAAAAACTTTTCAAATTCGGTCATTTGCATCTCCATTATTTTTTTACAAAATAACACAAAACAGTTAAACAAAGAAAATAAAATAAGTGAAACTTGAATGAAAATAAAATTAACACGCTAATACAAAAGAAATCAATATGAATCGTGGTGTATCTAACCCTACGATTTATATAACCAGCTAAACTGTGTATAATGAATGAATTAATATTAATGAATGTATGTTAACGAATGAAAGTCAAAGAATGCTTGTTAATGAATCAATCGCCTGTTAATGAATGAATCGTGTCGATTCTTGTCTTCAATTTATATCTCAAAGACATGTGACCGTTTTCAACGCCGTAATGTTTTGAACACACACATACACACGCACTCGTTGTCTTTTTGACAGTTCTTCACCGCAAAAGGTCAACACCCCAAGAATTGTCTGTTTACAACTTAAAAACTTCCTATAAATTGTACAGCGTTTCTCCAACGTAGGTATACTTGTTTTAATATAACTCTTCTTTATATTTGTCTATAAATTTATTACCTTCTTTATTATTTTTCACATATTTCCTCTTTCCATTGGCTAGCACAATTCTTATTTTTGTTCTTTTTCCAGCTTTCGGCAATATTGGAAAAACATTGCAAACAACAGGTATCCTTTTAATAAGATTACTTGCACCACCATGGTCCACTTTTTTATTTATTTACTTATCTAGTCATAAATTAAGGTAAATATTTATTCTTTCTGCATGATTTATTTAATAAATTTTTATTACCTTATGCACGTTCTCAAGTTTATATAATTATTCAATTATTTTTGTTTCGTGCATATCGAATTCTATTTTCTTCATACATTTTTACTGCATTAAGATGACTAGTTCGTATTACACTACCATCCATAAGCATAACCCTCTCTCGGTTATTTGCTTTCATTTCTTTTTTATTTTTAAACAACGGTCCATTATTTAAAATGTTCAGTGCAATTCTCACACATTTTATAAAGTAAGGTTGTTTTTCATTGTACACAAACCATACATCTTGTTTCTCTTTTCTATAAAAGAAATATATATATACATCTTAAATTCTATCTCGTCTTTTATTTTAGTACTTATTTAAATTATAAATATAAATTTAATTTTTATGTCTGCATAAAAGTGTATGCAACCCAATATACTCATGTTAAATTCCTTTAACTACTATAAACTTATTATTATTGTTTCTTTCATATTTTATACACTTAAATTAAATCTTAATACTATTGCTATCATCTTATTAATATGCAAGATACCACGGCAATATGTTGTTTTGTTACATAGAAGATTAAAAAAATTATAATATCAAATACAGTATAGAACAACCTTGGTTGTAGTCTTAGTGGAGGGAAAATATGCCTCAGTAAGTTAATCATCGCGGCTCAGTAAAGTGTAAGTACTGGTTAGAAATATTTCTGGCAATTCCTGTACACTATTTGTCAGAAGGTTATGGTTTATAAGTGCATCTTGCACAAATTATTATAATATCTGCAGAAGCTCGACGAAGTTGACACAATAATGTTTGATAAACGTCGGTCTGTTGAAATGCAAATATGGTCGCAAACGTGCGTGACCTTGTGGAACGAGATCGATGAATAACCCTTCGCATGATGGCATAAAAGTTAATCATGAATAAGGAGACGATATCACAAATTTTGCATGCAGATTTGGGAAAGAGGAAAGTCCGTGCCACATAATCTCACAGAAGAGTTGCATCGTGTGAAGAATTTGTTCAGAATTGTCGGGACAATATTTCTTAATTGTATATTCAGTGATGATAAATCATGGGTATTTCAGTTCGATCCTGAGCCGAAGCTCCAGAACCTGCAGTGGGTCTCTAGCTGTAGGGAATAATTATTGTTTGTTTTTTAAGATTCACAAAGAATACTTATTCTATTTCTAGTCTAAAATAAATTTTGCTCAAAATTATTTTCTATATTTGAAATATTGGAAGCCTTTGCGAACGAACTAATTATTTGTTTGAGGTTTCTGTCTCTCGTCTTATGTTTGTGAAAGTAGGATTACCCTAGAAAGTTAAATTTATTGATACGATACTTTTAAATTAAGTTTATAGTCTCAGTCATAAAAGTTGATAAATTTCTTAGGCATATCGGTTAAGGGGGGGTCGTCAGGGCAAAATTGAGGTTAGCTTTTATTTAAATTTCAAATCTATTGTGTGTATGCAAATCAAAAGATTGCTTAACCAAATTTGACTCATTAGCTGGATTCTATAAGTTGAAGGGGCGCATGTACTTTTTATGGGTTATTGCAAATCTTTTTTTTCCTTAAATTCCCGCCAAATTGGCATGTTTTTTGTAATACAAATATTTCAAAATTTAGCAAACTATTGCCACTGAAAATATTATACGCCCCTCATAGAAACATGACGTTTCACAGTTATGTACCCAATATTGCAAAAAGTGTTCAATTATTATTATTAAATAAAATAAAGTGTAAATATATTTGCATCTCTCTTTTACTCGCGTCTCAATATATACTATCTCTTATTACCTTCGTGTGCGAGTTTTGTATCTAGTTCAGCTCAAATTACACAGATGGTGCAATTATTAAATAATTATTGCGTATTATATTTAGTGCCTATTTCACATATAAATAGTTTCAATAATGATGAAAGCAAATAAACTTCTAACCCCATATTGTTTAACTGAAGTTTTATATTGTTAAAAAGGGTCAAAAGTAGTCAAAGTGCGGCAGGAAACTTAAAATTTAGCTCTGTAATTCGTCCACTGACTTCAGGGGCTAGCCATGAGCGGTTGCGGTTAATCGGTTCCAGCGCCGTTCGTAAAATATATGTCCTGTACGCAAAGAATGATTACCACCTCGTTTATAGTACCGTGGCAACCCTGTACGTGCTATTTATAGATATTTTAGGATGCGGGTAAAGCCAGGTAAAGCAGTAAAGCAAAAGTGAAAGTTCCTCTCAGAGAGATTCTTTCTTCGGTTTCGTCATTTCGTTATTTACACGTGGCCAGCTTAATATAACAAAAAATGAGGTGTGGCCACCACACGACTTTCTTATACGTATGAGCGTTTCAAATTATAGAATTTTAAGAATTTTTTTACAAAAATTATTCAAAATCCTATTCTAAGTACTTCTATTATCTTAATAAATCTCTATAGAATGCATACTTTGCAAGATATTATCAAAAAAGTGCTCCTCGCTACTTCCGGTCCGAATTTTGAAATTTCATATGTACAAAAAATATTGAAAATCCAGTTTTAAATACTTTTGTACTCTTGATAAATTTATATAGAATGAACTTTTACTCTTATCGAATAGCGATTTTTTGCAATTATGTCGTAAGTTAACATAATTGCAAAAAATCGCTATTCGATAAGAGTAAAAGTGGTACTTCCGGTCTGAATCTTGAAATTTTTTTTATACAAAAGATATAGAAAATTATGTTTTAAATACTTTTATACCCGTAACGTACTTGTCTAAAAAGCATGACTTGCGATATATTCGCAAAAAACTGATTTTTGATAAATAAGAAGGAGTAAAAGACCTACTTCCGGTAGGAATTTGGGAAAACTTTTTAAATAAAATTATTCTTAATTTTAATTTTAACTATATATGAATTCTTTATAAATTTGTTTAACCCAGATATGCCTACCGTACGGCTAAACGTACACTGTACAGACCCCTACTCTAAATTTTTTTCTCGTATTGCTTTAGCTCGTAGATAGATGGAGCAAGCGTTATTATTTCGAGTAAGCTTCTTTCAACTACTCATAATTTTGTTGGTGGATTTGGAGCGATTTTATTTGTGTAAATAATTTTTAATCTCAACTGTCTGTCTTACAATGGCGCCTATAGTGGATCTGAAACTTGTTGGGTAAGGAAACTTTCTATTGTTTAGTTCAAAACGCCATAAAAGATATTATAGTGGTTAAATATATATTGAGGTTAGATTTGCGACAACTATGACGCAATAATATCTTACTGTCATTTTTGCAGCATGCGTAAAACTTTGCTGTACGATTTAACGTACAGTAGGCACACAGTAGTAGAAAATGTGGAAAATTATAGAAACTGGCAGGTATATATTTTTTCAGTGGTTTAACTCTCGACGAACTTCTAACACAATTAGAGGAGGATGTCCATGCCATTCCCAGTAGCTCGGCTAACAATGAAGTCGATATTGCTATTTTACCTCCTACGAATGCGAATGATGATTTTACGGATGAGGATTCAGGAGACGAGCAAGAAGTGGCGATAAATAATTTGCCAGCCGCACAATTGCTAGCTGAAGCAGAAATTTTTCATGATTTGGAAGAAGATAATACAGAAGGTGCAAATATAGGAGAACCAGAAATGGATGAAAGAGAAGAAGAAGCTTGGGATGGGACTGATGAATTACCATTATCACGTTTTGTAACTTCTAGGTCGAAAAATATTACAAAAAATGTTTACAAATGGGAAAAATCCGATCTTAGCACAGAACATTTTAACACTGAATGGGTACCCGCTTCGACGGTGGCTAACAAAAATTCGCCCCCACAGTTATTCTCCAAATTTTTTGATGAAGAAATTATAGCAATGTTAGTTAGATATACCAACTTATATGCTTCAAAGCGAAACAGAAAAGCAGACATAACTGTTGCAGAAATGAAATGCTTTTTGGGAGTGTTATTAGTAAGTGGATATTGCACGGTCAGTAGAAGACGGATGTACTGGGAAAACTCGGAGGATTCGCACAACAGTGTTATTTCAAATGCGATAAGCAGAGATCGATTTGAACATATTATGACCAATATCCACTGTTGCGATAATGATGATCTGGATAAAAACGACCGATTTGCTAAAGTTAGACCTTTATTTGCGAAAATGAATGAAAAATGTCTAGAAAATGCACCGCACGTGGAGCAGCATAGTATTGACGAAGCAATGGTGCCATACTTTGGCAGACATCCGGGAAAACAATTCATAAAGGGAAAACCTGTTCGTTATGGTTACCAACTTTGGACCGGTACGACCTTTTATGGGTACATTGTCTGGTTTGAACCCTATCAGGGAGCAAAATCTGAAATGAAAAAGTATAACAACCTAGGCTTGGGTCCATCAGTCATTCTGAATTACGCTGATGTGATTTGCTCGAAAGTAAATGCACCGTATCAACTTTTTTTTGATAATTTTTTTACAAGTATTCCACTGATAGCAGAACTCACCCGCAGACAAATCAAAGCAACAGCCACTCTCCGCGAAAATAGGAGAGCTAAGTGTCCTTTACCTACCAACAAAATATTCAAAAAAACTAAAAGAGGAAGTTGGGATTTCAGATCAACAAATAAACGCTCCATTGTAATTGCAACTTGGAATGACAATAATATAGTCAACGTTGTGTCAAATTTCGGATCCGTACAACCAACTCATACAGTGTCTCGCTTTTCACGCACTGAAAAAAAACGTGTAAGTCTTGAACAACCGCAAAACATAAATGTATATAATAAGTACATGGGTGGTGTCGACCGCAGCGACCAAAACATCAGTTTATATAGAACTGGAATCAGGGGGAAAAAATGGTACTTCCCTTTGGTTGTGCATGTTTTAGATTTGGCAATCCAAAATGCATGGGTTTTGCATAAAAAGACGGAAAACGGAAAGCTAGATCATCTGACTTTTCGAAGAAGAGTGGCTAAGGCACTTCTTGAAACTCACGGGCATGGAAACAGTAATAAGAGATCAAGACATTCTAGTTTAGAAAATGCTGATTCCAGATTTGATAGAATGGATCACTTGGTCAGCACCCAAGAAAAACCATCACGTTGCAGGGTGTGTCATAAAGCAGTTTCAGTTATTTGCAACAAGTGTAAAGTCGCTTTACACATAAGAGGCTTTATTGACTATCACACACCCACACAAAATTAATTTCTGAATGCTGGTGATCGTAATATTTTCAATAATGATAATAATATTATTAATAACCCTTACAATAAAACTTTTACAAAAGTGCTTTTTTTTATATGCTACATGCCTACTGTTCGTTTAAACGAACACCCATTTTTTAGTGGAAAAAAACTTTTTTTCCACAAATTTACCATCGGGGTGTAAAACTAGTGTCTTTAGTCCAAACATACTCAAAATTGGAAAAAAATATGAAAAAAAATTCGGGCATAACTGGGTTAAACTTAGTAGTTGACGAAATATTGGCAAAATTCGATTTTTTCGCTGAAGTAAACTGCTACTTCCGGTCTACTGATTTTACTGAAAAACTAATCAGATCTCAAGAGGGAGATTATACACGTAAATACAAAATTTGGAATTGATATCTACAGCGGTTTGAGCGCTATCGTGGTCACACACACACACAGACAGACACACAGAAATTTTTTTAAAAACCACTTTTTCGGTATCAGGGGACTTCAAAACGTGAACATCTGCAAAAATCTCGAGGTCGAAAATTTTCATTATCACAATACTTCCTTATACTGCGTATAAGAAAGTAAAAGAGACTACTGCTATTTTGTAGTATATGTTAATGAAAATACTGATTTGTTCGTTGAAAAAATCAAAAAAGATTTGCAGCTCTGGAATAATAAAATGCTGCCGGAAATTATTGGGAGAAATATTCCCAAAGGACTAAAATGTAAAGATTCTCCAAGAATAATAAATGCAATTAAAACTCAACAAGCAATATTGCAGAACTAAAAAGTACATACTGCACATTACAGCATGTTGGCTACAAACTTATTATTATCACTTCATACACTAGTTGTATCTAATTGTATGTTTTATGTTCTTCCAACTTCTTATTTGGTGTAATGTGTATTAAATAATTTTGTCTGTATTTGTGAAAAATCAAAAAAGTAATTTCTCATAAGTTTCTTGTGAGCAGTAATAGAAAATCTCGAAAGCAAATATATTAATTTACCCATCAAAAAATTGTTTTCTTTTACTTAGCCCCAACACCTGTAAATAAATGGTTAGCAAATATAACACTAGTACTTTTTCCAAATATTAAAATGTCAGAATCAAGTTTAAGACTGTTAAACATTTCTTGTTATTTAAATGAAATGATTTTTTCTCTAAAAAGTATAAGATTACTGAAATTACATATATTTATGCATATTCATAATTATATCATACTGTTACAAAAATAAAGGTAATACTATTATAAGCAATTCCAAAATGTGCGTAGGTAAAACATGTATTTCAAACACATGCTACTCAACACGCTCTCACGTGTAGTAATTTATGTTTGAGATGTATATTTTGTCAGCACATGATACAACACAATTTTTAAAATCGTATATTTACCGCTCATACATATTTTTGCACGCATGCGTATTAGTTCAGACCTCTACAATTTTAGAGTCGTCTGGTACCGCTTGCTATTCTTTGAAATAAAACGTACATAATTACTAATAATAATTCTTTAATAATGGCACCATCTGTGTAATTTGAGTTGAACTATTTTGCCTTACCGACCCCCGCTTTTAAATATGTACTAGTGCTGCCACAACGGCCAGTTAGCAAATTTTTAACCTACCGACCTGGCCTTAACCAAAAAGCTCATTTCTGGTTTAATAGGCCAGGGTCGATACCGCTGTCAGGTACCGTTAGTTTCTTAGAATATTAGAAATAGACGGTAGGATTTTAGTATTCATCAGCATTAGGAAATTAAGGATACAATGGTCAGGTACCGTTAATGATGTAGGTATAAATAAGCCGCCCATGTAAAATTGAAATCATTGTTATTCTGTATACACTACGTTGTACAGATAACGCGGTTTTGATTTATCAGTACTACTGATGATGACAACATAGTGATCGAAATACGTATCTAACTATCAGTGCTTTAGTGTGGTAAAGGTGTTATTATTATAGTGTTTCTAAGCTATGGACTTGAAAGTACCGTTAAATGGTTGAATTATTCTTGACCGATGACCTGTAACTTAAAATAAAATCAAGAATTGTCTTATTAAAGGACCTATGGTGAACAAAGATCAATTGATTTTGCCAAAATTTAAATTGTCCAAATACGTATCTAGCTTTCAGTGCTTTAGTGTAGTGGGCGAGTTTTTTTATTTGTGTTTTTGTTTAGTATCAAGCAGACTTCAGTTAAGTTCACTTCATAGCTTAAGTTAAAAAACTTTTCCCGCTGGTCTCTCTCAATAAAGAGTGCAATTTTCATTTTATTACTTTTTTATTGTTCTAATGCTAATTTATAAAAATCTTATTATAGATGTTTTTTGGAAATTTATTTTCAGGAATATACATTTTATATGAAACAATTACAATATTGTTTTGTCATACGATGACTTCATCAGGTTGATGAATAATGAGTGTCAAAATTGAGAAGAAAGTTAAATAAATATGTTCATACTGTGACGTTAGAAGTCTAACGGGAAGATATGGAATTATACAATTAAATTTAAATTTAGTTTGGTGACGTTATTATATTTTCGGACAATAAAGTATCCCTCGTTGTTTTAATATTGCCCACGCTATAATTAAATATTTATCTCCTTTTCATTACATAATCCTTAAATACCCAAATTTCCGGACATCGCTTGTTTACTGAAGATTATTTATGTCGCCTCATGTTTACTGTTGATATTGAAAGGCAACTGTCGAGTTGACAAATAAAATGTTGTGTATTGGAAATACTGTTAAAGATTATTTTATTTGTCAAACGAAATCGTCCCTTTGGTGAACGGAAATTCTGAATATATGCAGGAAATTTATCAAAGAAACGAGCGTACTGCTCATTTGCCTTTCTCAGAAATCCGTGGTAAAATTCAATATCTTGATTAGATATGGGCGATCGTGCTAAGAAATAATGTCTGCCAGACGCATTTGTGCGGTTTCTCCCTTTTTTAATATCTGCAAAAATAGAAATCTAACTTGCCAATTCCTATGCATAATTCAGCTAGGATTCCTTGTTTACTCACGTGGTTTTCGAGGGTCTACTTATAATACAATAAAATTATTGAATTTTCAATATCCAATCACATAACACTCTGAAACGATTTAGACCAGCGGTTGCGCTGGAATTGCATTTGGATGGAAATTACAGTTATTTCCCATCAATTTTAATGCGAATTAGCTCGTTTCATATTTCCTTTCTTATTTTTATTTTTCATTTTAATGAAAATTCTCCGTATTATAAATTTCTGTATTTCATTCGATATTTCGAAATGTATTTATTTTTGTATCACTAATGGAGTAAACATTGAAAGCTCCTTGTGTACAGAAACGAATCATAAAAAATATAATGGGAAAGGAAATAATTAGGTTCTTTAATGGAAATTCAAGTCCTTGAGGGAGAAGAATAGATTATGAACTCGATTGAAGGCATCGAATTTTATTGGAGCCTATAACAAGACAATATATATTGTATACATACTATATACACACCGAAGAAAAAGCGAATAACCCACTATTGAAGTACGAGGTAGGCGCCATAAATTCTCGGCTTGATATAGAAAAAAGAAACTTGGAACAATATAAGAATTTTTATTTTTCAATCTTCTATACATTTATTACAACGATTAATTAATAATTCGATACCTTTGTAAAAATAATCTCAAGTTTTTCCGTCAAAATGTTCTATAACAGCTGCTTGCAACTCACTGTCGTCCATAAAACTACGTCCCCTAAGGCTACAGACATATTCGTGCGCTAGTCATGTTGGTTGGCTGGTCACTAAAAACTACTAGGCTTTGAACCGTCATATTTATAGTGTACACCTAGCGTATGTGCATGCATGACGTGACGGAGTTTGAATACGTTTGAACCTGTATAAGCCTGTCAGGCCGAGAATTTATGGCGCCTACCTCGTACATTAATTATTTACTTCATCGATATATTTGTAAAAGGAAAGGGAAATTGACTAATACGCATGCGAGAAAACACGAAGAAACTCATCAACAGATGTCACTGGGAGTTTCGTGAACAATTTCGTCATTATTCGTTAATCAGGGAAAGCTTTATGATCTTATCTTATGATGTAATGGGTGTCTGTTACTTAGTTATGCATTGCAATTTAGAAATTTTTATGTTATTAAATAGGCAACTTTGAAATGTTTTTCTTCATTTCTTCTACCTCTATTTATTTTATTACATACATTCTGTGCCTAGTGTTCTGCCAGGGTACTACACCTCGTCTAATATTTATGAAACATTTTTGTCATGTTCTTTGAAAATTACAAATTTCGATAGCGTTCTCTATCCTTAACTAACTAAACTTAAAAAATAATAAATGAAACTAATTAAAAAATAATTACATCTCAGGTTAAGCAGGGCACTCCAAAAATATTTACGTTTACAGATCATCTGCTAGTCTTGACAGTTTCTTGGCAGCTAAACTAAAATAAGGTCACCAATCCACCATATTATCATCCATAATATCGTATTCTTTTCCAGCCCACTCAAAACCTGCCATTAATGCGGCTCTATAGTTATTTTCTGACCGTCTGTAGTATTGTTGGTTCTCCAAAAGTTGCATATACTTCTTCATGTGTTCTTCTCCTCCATTGGTCTTGTGTCTTAACTCCACCCATTATTATTCTCAATATTTTCTGTTCCCATACTTCTACCATATTTCAGCACGTTTTGCTTAGGCTCCACGTTTCTGTACCATAGAGTACTGTTGGTCTCAGTACTGTCTTATAAATTATTATTTTGGCTCGTCTAGATAATTCCTTATTACTTAGTAACTTGTTTAACATCCCAGCACACTTGTTTCCTTTAACCAGTCTCGCTTCGATTTTTTCTTCCATCTCGTGTCGATCTCTTACTTGGATACCAAGATAATTGATACTCCTGTCCCTCTGGAAGCGGTACGTTTCATTATTTATTTTAATTTTTAGTTATTCGTTCTGCTTTTCTTCCTTGTCGTATCTCATTATCATATACTTTGTCTTACTTTTAATTATCCCAAGTCCCGCTGCTCCACTTAGGCGAGACACTGGTGTTTCTTGTCATAAATCAGCCCCATTTTCTAAATATTGCTTTGTCTCAATATGACTTCTAATATTACATTGAATAATGTTGTTGACAGGGGATATCCTTGTCTTAAACCGGTATTAACTTTGAAAATTCTCGACACTCTCCCATTTATCGGAACTATCCCGCTCGAATCTTTTAGAGTCATTTCCGTCAGTTTTATCAACTTATCCCGCACTCCTATTTCTATCATAGCTTCTAATAGTTTTCCTCTATCTACTGAATCATATGCCTGTTGAAATTCTATAAAAAGTGTATGCATGTTTATGTATTGCCTATGGTAGCTTTCTTCCAACTGCTTTGGTATAACTATTTGAACCACCGTTGATCTTTGACTCCTAAATCCACACTGATACTCTACCAGCATAATATCAGTTTCCTCTTTTAACCTTGTCCTAATAGTTGTTTCCAATATTTTATACACCACATCCAACAGTGCTATTCCTCTATAATTTTCATATAATGACTTGTTACCCTTTTTATAAATTGGGCATATTAACGCTCTTTCCCATCTCGCTGGCATTTTCTCTTGTCTATAATATTGCTGTATTATTTTCGTTATTTCCTCTAATTTCTGACTATCATGTTTTATAAATTCTATAGCAATTTGATTCTTGCCAGGGCTTCGCTTCATTTGGTGAATAATTCCGTTTATTTCGCCTTCATCTAGTGGCTTTAATTCTTCCTGTCTTTGTAAATGTGGTGGGATTATTTCATGATCTAAGTTTTCTGTTACATTTTCTGCGTCTGATATTTTTGGCCTGTTCAACAGCTTTTCGAAACAATCCGCCCAACATTCTAAATTCTGTTCCACATCCACAATAATATTCCCTTCCTTGTTTTTACAGTCGACATTTTTATGTTGGTGTCCTTTCTTTTCGTGTTTAATTCCTTGGTAGAAATTTCTTAATTGCCTTTGTTTATAATTTTCCTCTATTTTTATAATTTTTCTCTTAAGTTGTCTCTTTTTTCCCCGACATATTCGTTTAACTTCCCTTGTTTGTTATTATACCAATCTTTCCTCTTTTTAACTCTCTTTCTGTTTAATACTTATAATACAATAGATAAAAAATGGGAATACTTGGAAAATACAATGAAATCGGCAGCAGAACGATAACATTGCCAATATGTTAAAATAGCATTAATAACCTGTAATTGAGATTCATATTATCGTAAAGTTGATTAATTTATGCCAATAATTTTCAAAATCACTGCTAAAAAAAAATTATACTGCATTTATAATTCAAATTCACGCAGATGAAGAAATTGTAAAACATAAAACTCGCAAAATTGCAAATGGCGGGGGCGTGAAATGCAGACACATAATATAAACTTCCAAAACTTCTTTGTATCATGTCGACGAAAAATCAATGTACCATGAACATGAGTTGTCCTATCTCTATTCGCTGTTTTTGATGTCGACGTTGTTTTCATTCTCTTAAGACCATCATCAAACCTACATATCTGATGTGTATTCATTAAATATCGCATAGTCTTCAAATGCATTGTTTAACATTACATAATATGCATAACCTTGTAAATAAGACAATATTTTTTCTATGTATATACAGTTGATAAATCGAAAGTGTTATATTAATAAATTAAATGATGTATCCTTGGTACTTAACAAATATTCTTATAGTATAAAATTGAACTATCATATAAAAACTGTAATCACCTAGGTTTTGTGGGATCGATCTAGTGACTGTGGAGGTAGTGTAGTTTTATGCTTATGGTGCAACCGAGAATATTAAATTTAGAAAGCTTTTTTCCACTAAATCTGTGCAATTCTCTGCTTTATGGTTGCTAAGAAAATGTTGTACTACCTCAACAAATGAGCACCAACCATTAGATTCAATCTGGTTCATTGCTGCGTTAAATTGTGGTTCTTTTATAGCTGTCTTATTTGAGGGCTATCTAATATGCAATTTTTATGCTAATCCCAGAAAATTTGCATATTAAGTATGTATCTAAAGCATATGCCATCTCTACATAACGCCTTCACAAATTGCTTCATAAGTTCCAACTTGATATGTAAAGGTGGAAATATGATTTTATATCTCGCAACCAAAGGTTGTTGACTACGTTTCCTTTTCCTGGACCCATGGCGTTTCTTAGGGGCCAATATTTGTTAACCCAGTGCTGACCCTTAGCTCTACTATCCTAAAGACATAAAAAACAAGAAAATTTTTTATATCCACTTTGCTGTTCAAGGAGGAAGTTAACCATTCTTAGATCGACTCAATCACCCACTGATGTTCTTCATACTTAATATTCTTAGGATTATTGATATTGTCTTGTATTCCTCTTTCAAGATTGTAGAATGACCAATGGGTATTGCGCCAAATTGTGACGGTTGCTCAAAATTTCATTATTTTTACCTGTTATTAATACGAAAATCAATTTGGCTATATCTTAAAAACTAGAGCTGTTAGGTAAAAAAGGCAGCTATTTTTGGAATCAGCACATCAAATATATCAAGAATCAGTACTGAGTTTTCCGGCACCAAAAAAAAAACTTTTGTTGACCTGTGTTATTCTTTGTATCCACAGAAGTGTATAAGTTCTTAAATACTTATATTAAGCTTAAAATTACTTTAATTTAAATCTGCTAAGTTAACCACTAAATGTAATATTTACTGTGCTATTAATATTTGTGTTACGTCATGTTCATAGCATTTACTTAGGTAAAATTTTGCATCAAGATATTACTTTCTTCTGTACAAAAATATAGTATCTAATTAATAAAAATGTTATTGTTTTTATTGTTATTACAAGATGTAAATGGAAATTAACATTAATATAAACGCAGATGTTGCCTGCTACTTTCGAGAATGTTCTGTCCATACATTTCCTATATGACGGCCTTATATAATATAAAATGAATGTTTTTAATACTGTTAAGGATCATTTAAAAACCACTTAGCTGCAACTGTTGACACCTTTGTTCAGCACTAGATACTATTAAACGTGACCGTTTACATCAATTGATCGTGTTCCTTACTGGCATTGCAAAATATATGTGTAATAAATTCTTTTCTAATAATATTCGATTGTAAATATATGTATTTTTAGAAGGAAGAATTCGAAGAAAATATTAATATATTGTTGTAAAATATAATAAAAAGAAATAATTATATGGTATTGACCACACATATCCGATTTAACTATTAATGTAAATATATATTAAGTAACTTTTCAGAGTAATAATATTAATCAGTTTATTTCAAAAACGTGTTACAGGAAGATGCTTATAGTAGTATTATTTTAAGCAATTATGACAAAGATAATCATCAACGTAACAGCAGTTCATTCCATGAAGGTAGTATTTAAGATTTTTTTTTAAATATACGTGGAAATGTTTCTAGAACGAACTAGAAGATGGCATTGTGCGCATATACCGGTCATGTGTTTTGAGTGTATCATCTAATATACAGGGTTAGTTTTAAATAGCGTCATTAAAAAAGGGGGTGAAAGAAAAATATGAGTAATATCCGTACAAAAGAAATCGCGTTCCAATCTACACGCAGTGACGAGAAATTGATTTTTCTTTCATCGAGTTCGAGCCTGTCGCAGTTAACATACAAACATAATAATTTTCATATAGAGGAATTTAAGTTTGAAAATAATATACTTCTATTTACCGAAAAAGAAACATGGTAATGCACCGAGGTTGTCGACCTTTTCCACATAACGGCGTGCTATTCACAAAGAAAAAAAAACATCACCATAGAAAATCTTTTCAACTGCCATTCATTTCTAACAAAGACCGTTTTTTTGGAAGAACTTTAAACTGGAATTACTACTGGTATTTACGTAAATGCGTATAGGATAAACAAAGTTATGGACCGACTTTAGCCCTAAAAATCTAGAAATTTTTGATTTCCAGTTAAACATTCATACGTATTCTTTAGATTAGCATAGCCTGGTACCTATTTAGCGGCAACCCTGTATAACTACACTGAAAAAAATTGGGGTAAACTTTGCATGTAGAATTACACCAATGCTACAAATTTACTGAAAATTTAGAGTAGTTTTGCATTCATGATGTGAAATTTTACATTGAGGGATCAATTTCTCTGAAACTATAGAATTTTATAATATTATAGTAAAATTACACCCGAAAAACAAATAATTGGTTAATTATATCCTAGTGCCACGTAAAATTACAGTTTTCAGTTCGTTCATGTGGTTTACAGAATAAACGCATTTGATCCATTTGATGCAGTGTCACTGTTTATTTTTATTATAAAATATAAATCGGCTATTCACAAGTGCTCATACAAGTGATTTGTAATTCTAGGTAAATATGTTGCCATTTATTTTTTGTTTGTCGTTATCCGGTCAAGTATTGTGGTTATGTCAATTTAGTTTCAGACGCAGAACGTTTTCAAGAAATAATTCTGACTTTACACATTCATATTGTTACCGTATTACAATAATTTAGAGCAATCAAAATTTTAACGTTCTTCGTTATTCTTTTAAATTTTTTCCTTGATCATTTTGTGAAAATAGCTGATTCCATACAATCAAATACCAACGAAAGTTGACAAATCAAGTAACTGTTCATCGTAACAATCGTGCTTGTTGCAAAATCTAAACCTTTGGTTTCTATTTTCACTAGGCTGGTGTTACATTTTTTACATAGGTATATCGCGTATAATTTTTCACGACAGGTTGCGTGTAAGCCAATAATACAAATATAATTAATGAATTGTCAACATTTTTAGGGAACGGAACAGGAAAATATTTCGTATTTGTAGAAAGGCAAAAAATCAATGAGGGTTGTACTTCGTTAGTAGAAGCACTTGAAGAATGTTATGCAATATATTACATGTTTAACATGCAGTATCCAAAGAAATTTTCTTATACAATGGAATTTCTTCAGCGCTACCTCATGAAATGCCATCCAGATGTTGGGACAAAAAATCAGTTATTTGGCATATCAAAAAGAAAGTGATTTCATTGTTAAAATCTCTCGCAGATTTTGAACTGGTAAATTAATGTAAGTTTTGAACATGGCGTCTTTAACTTGGAACACCTTTTAGGAGATACAATACCTACCAACAAGATGTCTATGTGCCCTGTTGCAGAACACCTCTGTTTTGGTTTAGCTCTTTATTTTATTATGTTTGAATTACTTACTTCTGTAACGAGTCTATTACAAGCTTATTTGTTATGTTTATTTGTTTATAAGTTTATTCGTTTGTGAGAAATACACGTTAACTTAATAATTTTTGCAATGTACCCCGCTCCTATTTTTATGTGTTCGTTTATTTTGTAGATATAAAGAATAAGCAATTTTAATATTACATTCAGAAAACGTTTCCCAATTTTATTCCTATAAATGACTGCAGGTTCCTAAATTATTTTTATACTTACGTTAACAATTTTTCAACAGTTTTGTGGGAATCATTGTTATTTAAGTTTTCACTTTTATGAAGTGCTAAGATAACATTAAACAATGGACAACTTGGAGTGAAGTAAATAAGTATAAAGGATTTATTTGAAAGCCAAGATACTTTACATTCAAATGTTATATGTATGTTTTATGAGAAAAGATTATATATAGCCCTAATACTTATACTGAGGTAGTTTCAGTTTTGAGACCCTTCATGAATGTGTACAGCAATATATATATGGTTATTTGGGCGTTAGATTATCCTTCTATCAATTAAAATCAATAGTAGCCCTAAATGGTTGTAGAACACAGTAGGTCGTAGAATTGGCTCATGCTTTGTTGCTTCTTAAATACTACAAGTTTACGCAATTTGTATATAGTATCAGAGAAACGGCAAAGTATTCGTGTCTAAATTCCACAGCCCATTTCAATTGTATTTTTTACTTAGATATTTTCAGAGTAACTTTAAAATGTTTTGTAAAATACCTTTTTAAAAATACATATATATGTAAATTTGCATAAAAGAAGAAAAAAATTTTGTAAAATTTCTGTTTAAAAATACATAAACGCATAAAAAAGTCAGTAAAATTACATATAAGAAGTAAAAGTACTTGTCAATTTTACCTACTAAAATTCCTTTTCAATAGATTTACGAAGTAAATTTCCCGTGTAATTTTATAATGATCAGGAAAAATTACTATCTAACGTAAAATTCCGGTACGGATTGAGAGTATACGAATTTCACCTAATCCGTACTGTAATTATTTTTTTCTGTGTACTTTCAAATTTTTAGACATATAGTGCATATGGTAGAGCGCGTATTTTCTTAATCATGAATGAAACCGAATTCCGTGCAGTCATTAAAAATTCATTTTTGAAAGCCTTAAATGCTAAAGATATAAAAACGGAACTAGGCGAAGTTCATCGTGAGTCTTCACCGTCGTATGCCACCGTTGCGAGCTGGATTGGTGAACACGCATAGAAGATGCACCGCGTTCTGAGAGAACAAAAACATCTACCGATGAAGAAATCTTTAGAAAAGTTCACAAAATCGTGTTGAATGATCGCCGATTAAAGTTGAGAGAGATAGCAGAGGCAGTGAGCATACTATCTGCTCGCGCACATTTTACATTAACTTTTTGAAACATATACATTTTATATTTTACATTAATATTTTGACAGGATAGTGTATGATGGGTGCCGGCTTTGCTGTCAGTATTTCAAAAGCAAGCACGTGTTACCATTTCACAGCGACGTCTAGACATGTACAAGCGTAATCCTGTAAATTTTTTGTAACCGTAGATGAAACGTGGATACACCCCTTCACTCCAGAGACTAAAACACAATCAAAGCAGCGGACAGTACGTGGTGAACCAACTTTAAAGAAGGCCAAGACGATGCCGTCAGCTGGAAAGACGATGACTACTGTCTTTCGGGATTCCCGAGGAATAATTTTTATCGACTACTTACAACACAGGAGGACAATAACAGGCGTGTATTATGCGTCGTTATTAGATAGATTTAACGAAGAAGTCAAAGTCAAAAGGCCTCATTTGGCAAAGAAAATGGTCTTGTTCCACCAAGACATTGCCCCATCCCACCAGTTTGCAATTGCTATGACGAAACTGCACGAATTACGATTCTAGTTAATTGAACATGCACAGTACTCGCAAGATTTGGCCCCTTCGGACGTTTTTCTCTATCCGAACCTCAAGAAATGGTTGGCTGAAAATTCTTATCGAATAATGAAATTATCGAAGCTGTAAAAGAACATTTGGAGGGTTTTTACAGCTCTTACTTTTTTGAAAGAATGAAACGTTGGACGTGTATTGAGTTAAAAGGAGACTATGTAGAAAAATAAATATGAGTTTACACCGAAAAGTGGTGTTGTGTGTCTCATTCTAGAAACTTTCCGATCTTCCCTCGTATTATAGTTACTAATACTTGGAAAGTTATTATCCAGTTTACAACCTACGAAAAAAGAAATGGCTTAGGAAATAAATAATTGTCATTCTATATACATGGCTTAAATTGCTGCTTGAAAATTGGTACTTGTTCATTATTGAAATGTTATAAACTGTAAGTTGTTTCTAATGTGTTATTTACAGGAATATTTGTGTCTTAACTGAAATATTAAAGGTCTCTTCAGCATTAGAAACACCTTATTAACATATTGCTGTGGCAACATAATTATTTAAATATGATAATAGTATTATTGCCATACATTAGGCCTTGCCAAATAAATTATGTTGTGTGCTGTTTCAGCAACATAAATAATTAAAATGATGATTATTTTTATTATCCTGATGTGTATTTTATTTATCTTAACAGCACGTACTTTATAAGTATTCATGAATTCTTCAGTGTATCTGAATTTCTTCCCTCTCATCTAATCTCTTGTTTTTATTTAAGATTGGGATAAGGTTATAGCTTATTTAAAATGAAAAACCAGAAATCATATAACACATAATTGTCGAATTAATTTAATATTTATTACATAAAAATAAATATAGCATCGCTATACTGTATTCACTATATTTATTTAAAAAGAAACATAATTATAAGAAAATGTTTGTACCTTGTTCTAGGTTGTAACATTTCTTTATGATGCCAATATATTTTCTTATACTTTATTAAATAGAACTCTAAAAATATTTTCCTGTTTATTAACAAATAAATCCAATTAACTTTTGTACATTGTTTATTTTTTTATGGTCAATGTTTGGAGAAAAGCTTGAATCTGATTACTATCTATAACCATTCGCACGCGTTATAGCTAGCATTTCAGAGTCTGCTACCCAGAAACATTTTCCTTATTTCAAAAAATCTAATCTCAAATCATTAATTCATAATCAAAATTTTATTGTAACTATTAATGATGCCAAATATTGTGCCAGAAAATATACATTTGCACGCTATATCCTCTTAACACTCAACACCATTAATTATTTCATCTCTTTTAAACTTGAAATTAAAAAATGCTTATTACTATCTCAGGAAAATATTTATTATCCCTGTTGCATAACGTTATACTGAATATACGTTCGCACGATATATTTCAATACTCGTATAGCCACATTGATAAGTCTTTGCCTCTAACTTACTTTGAATCGTTGAAAAACTTTTCAAATTCGGTCATTTGCATCTCCATTATTTTTTACAAAAGATTACACAAAAACAATTAAACAAAGAAAATAAAATAAGTGAAACTTGAATGAAAATAAAATTAACACGCTAATACAAAAGAAATAAATATGAATCGTGGTGTATCTAACCCTACGATTTATATAACTGTGTATAATAAATGAATTAATATTAATGAATGTATGTTAACGAATGAAAGTCAAAGAATGCTTGTTCATGAATCAATCGCCTGTTAATGAATGAATCGTGTCGATTCTTGTCTTCAATTTATATCTCCGGAAGAGACATGTGACCGTTTTCAACTCCATCTTCTGAAACTACCATTTAAGTTGTCACCCTGCATCTTCAGTGCTCCTGGCTTTTAAGTTGCCGTAATGTTTTGAACACACACACACACACGCACTCGTTGTCTTTTTGACAGTTCTTCACCGCAAAAGGTCAACACCCCAAGAATTGTCTGTTTACAACTTAAAAACTTCCTATAAATTGTACAGCGTTTCTCCAACGTAGGTATACTTGTTTTAATATAACTCTTCTTTATATTTGTCTATAAATTTATTACCTTCTTTATTATTTTTTACATATTTCCTCTTTCCATTGGCTAGTACAATTCTTATTTTTGTTCTTTTTCCAGCTTTCGGCAATTTTGGGAAAACATTGCAAACAACAGGTATCCTTTTAATAAGATTACTTGCACCACCATGGTCCACTTGGTTTGCCCCTTCGTAGCCTCCTTCTATCCAAGACTTTTCCAACGGTGATATGTCTATCTGTAATAAACTACAAACCAAGTTTACATTATATTTTCTTTTTATTTTGTAGGTTATCGAGAACCGTACAAGAACTTCTCTACTGTTTATGAAACATGATATTACATATACAAATCCCTGAATGTATTCTATTATTACCAGCTGTCATTTATAAAAAAAAACACTACTACTGATGTCTCAGAATATTTTTATTTATATCCTTTTTTATTTATTTACTTATCTAGTCATAAATTAAGGTAAATATTTATTCTTTCTGCATGATTTATTTAATAAATTTTTATTACCTTATGCACGTTCTCAAGTTTATATAATTATTCAATTATTTTTATTTCGTGCATATCGAATTCTATTTTCTTCATACATTTTTACTGCATTAAGATGACTAGTTCGTATTACACTACCATCCATAAGCATAACCCTCTCTCGGTTATTTGCTTTCATTTCTTTTTTTATTTTTAAACAACGGTCCATTATTTAAAATGTTCAGTGCAATTCTCACACATTTTATAAAGTCAGGTTGTTTTTCATTGTACACAAACCATACATCTTGTTTCTCTTTTCTATAAAAGAAATATATATACATCTTAAATTCTATCTCGTCTTTTATTTTAGTACTTATTTAAATTGCAAATATAAATTCAATTTTGTGTCTGCATAAAAGTGTATGCAACCCAATATACTCATGTTAAATTCCTTTAACTACTATAAACTTATTATTATTGTTTCTTTCATATTTTATGCACTTAAATTAAGTCTTAATACTATTGCTATCATCTTATTAATATGCAAGATACCACGGCAATATGAAGCTACATATCTCATACAAGAGACAAGATTTGAATAATAAAATTAAGTAGAATGTTTAAATTGCAAGTTCTATAAGATTATTTCAGGGCAAAACATACTTTAAGAAAAGTGCTACAACTTTGTTTATGTGTAAGTGCTACTTTAAGATTTCGTTAATAAGACCAAGAAGTTTTGAGACAGAGCCTAAACTGAAAATGACATTATTTATATGTAATTCGTCATATTTTTTACAGTAATAAGAAAACATACAAATTTTGCTTTTTGCTTGCTCAGTACTAATTTGTTGGAATACATTGATATAGAAATATCATTAATGTAGCTGAGTTGTTAATGTTAATAGCAATGCCTGACTTTACAATCAAGCTCACGTCATCAGCATAAAGAGCAACTTGCTTTACATATTTCGAAGCATTTGGATGGTAACGAATGTAAATTAAAAACAGTCTAGGCCCTAGGATTGACCCTTGAGACACACCACAGTTTACATCAATATGGCTAGTTTGATAACTTCCGATTCCCACACTTCGTATGCGAATAAAAAGGATAGGATTGGAATCATTTGTAAGTAATTCCCTTTTATTGCTTTAGTTTGTATAATAAACACTTTGGTCATATCCAAGAGATGGTTGACCTACGTCTAGAGATTTATAAGTTACCTTCAAGAAATGAAAAGGTGCTCGATAGTGCCCTTGTAATGATAAACGCATATGATTTGAAGAAAGTAGGATAAAATGACTTGAATAATCAAACTATTTTGATTTATAATAGTTTCATAAGTCTTATAAAAAGTCGTAAATAAACTAGTTTCTAGACAATTTATATCGGCTTCTCATAAATCGAATGGACTATTAATACATTCATTCTCGAAGGAGAAATATTAGTAAATATAGAATAAATTGACGAAAGAACGTGTTTTGTAATTATAGTCGAAATATTATCATATCCAGTAGACGAATATGATGTAGCTGCAATTGGAAAATTTCAATTGCAACTACATCATTTTCTGGAATACGTGGCACATAGAATGAAGAAATTGTATTTAGAGGTTTTATATTATTCTTAATTTTCCTCCAACAAATTTGATTGTCTGAAGTATTTTGAAATAACTTTCATGGATGGGAAATGAAAAAATCATTAAAATCTTTCTAAAGTTGTCGTTTGTTTGTATAAGAAAAAGTTCCTTGTACAAATATTACCAATATTTAAATAGAGTAATTTTTAGAATTGTTTGTTAGTCACTTATAAATCTTATTTCTTTTATTGTAAATTCTGATTCGCTGTTCAAACTAGTTTTCCGAGGTTAACGATATTTAACCTTTACCATGTTGTAATTCGAAGTTTATGAAGGGTGTCCAATCATTTAGAAGTTACATTTTACCAGCAATATCTAATTATAAATGTTATTAGTAAAACGTCGAATGAAAATATAATATTTCATATTTATAGAAATATTCAGTCAAAAGAAAATGCTATTATATGCGTGTCAGTAAATATTGAAATGGCGTTGAATATTGGAATGTCGAGTACTGATTGGTCACGTGATCGTTTAGCGTGATAGAGCGTGTTAGAGCGTAAATTGAGGTTATAATTATATAGCACCTGTTGATTGCTTTTTTTGTGCGTAAAAAATTGCAACTGCGTTTTAAAATGAACGACTCTTCGCCGACTGTGAAAAGTGAAATTCATAAAAATATTAATGAGAAATATTAATAGATATTAAAAAATTAAAATTTCTTTTAGGACAAAATAATTAAATTTTTCTTCTTAATAATGTTATTAATAATAATAATAATAATAGTATTTTATTGGCCAACAGATTACAATCTAATTACAGGACAATTTACAATTTATGCACTATACAAAAGCATATACAGCAAAAAAGAAAATAAGATAACAATAAAAAAAGAGATAATAATGAAAGTAACAGTAAAAGTAAAAGTAACAGTGAAAGTAACAGTGCACCCAATCGCAGAGCAAGTCCCAACCCCACTGCACCGAACAGTATGCAAAATTTATACAAACCACAGTAAAGTGATATAAAAATAGCTATAGACAATAATAACCTCACACTCTGGCATTTGTTGTTACAACCACAATTAATTATCATAGCCAGACCCAAACCGATTGCCATCAACAGACCCCCACCAGCCGACGCTAACGGAAGTGCTCCCCAGCCACGGAAACCACAGATCGTGAAATTAATATCACACATACCGGATATTTGGTTATAATTCATGCACATGGAGAAAATGGGTGATCCAAGTAACGCATTCGTCCTAGCCTGAGGGCAGTAGAATGCATCACCCCGCCGAGACACCAATCGCGGCACAAGAAATGGAACCTGGGAGAGTAAGGATGGGCTATCAATCCCATTGTGTAACAACTTGTATAAGAACGAGATAGCATGAATGGCTCTTCTACATTCCAAAGACGCCATCCCAAAACGTGCCAGAAGCTCGGTGTGCTCACACCCACGAGGAGGATAGAAACTATCAACGCGAAGTGATAAAAATTTCAGAAACTTCCTTTGAACAGCCTCAAGAGAGAGCCTATGGGTTTCATAGACAGGATTCCAAATTAGTGAACCATATTCTAGTCTAGACCTAACCAATGCAAAATATAAGGATCTAAAAGCAGCTATATTAGCGAAGGAAGAACAATTCCTAATAATGAAGCCCAAGGCTCTTCGCGCCGACGACGCCACGCCAGAGATATGCTCAACAAACGTCAACCTCGCATCAAATATAACCCCAAGGTCATTAACCGAGGCAGTAGGGGTAAGGATCCCACCCCCCAAAGCATAGGCAAAACTCACAGGGTGGAGCCTCCTCGTAAATGTGACAACCTTGCATTTCGAGATATTTAGGTCCAATCTATTAAGTCGGCACCAACCGGCAATGTTGTCCAATTATCACTATATTGCAAAAACCAATTGATGTTTGTAAAATTTTGATATTATAACTATTACAAGCAACAACTGTAGATCTAATACGGTCATATAGGGTCATGTAAAACAGTTTTCTGACTGTTCATGAGAGCACGGCACATAATATTTAATTTATCCACATATTCTCCATAATACTTTCCTTAAACTGTTATTATAGGCATTTGGTTTAGTTTTATTAGGTATTGGCTTGTTCTGATATTTATTGTCGCCAAATGTATTTCCTCTATTCTTTTTTCTCACACTAGTTCTTAAGTTTGGCAGCTTGTCAATAAATACTGATACTATTTAGTTTAAGTTGCATGTGCAAGGTGTATAACGGATTTCTTACTGCATCGTCGTTCGATAAGAAAAATATCATCAGCTAAGGGAAGCCGGAGAGGTATTATCTTTTGGCCGCTGGTAATTCGAACCTATTAACAACTTGATACGATTATAAAAATCTTTCAATGATTGTCTCTTCTATCCAGCAAATATAACAGGCTACTACGAATACTAAAATGTAAGAGGAAGGTAGAGGCATAAGTTATGGAATTGGTGAGAGTCGATTGCATGTATATATAATTGTAAGAAGAAAAATATCAATACTACTCTTATAGTAAAGGAATGAGAGAAATACTTGTAGGAACTTACCTTCGCCAATATGAGGTCTTGGTATAGTGGCAGCATCTGTAACAAGATAAAATTTTATTTATATATCCTTCATTTGGAAATATTATTAATTATAATTTAATGATGATTCTTAATTTTGAATTTATTAATAATAACTCTGTCGAGAAGAGGTTATAATGTTAGGCACGTGTTATACTTGTCATTACTTAGGTTAAACACACACAGTTCTTATGTATGATTTTCTATAATGATAGCTATTTTTATTGTATCTAACTTCGGTTCTTTGCTAGATACATATATATTGGTAGTACCAATACATTTTCAATATATATATATATATACATACAAGAAAGAGGAAAATATTGGGTAAATTCCGCTGTAGAGCAACCGTAGACACGTGTTTCTGACTCATTGGTCGTCATCGGTACGGTGTAGCCAAGGAATAAGGTGGGATAACCTTGAAGATGTATGCTATACGGAAGACCATCCGTATAGCATACATCTCCAAGGTTATCCCACCTTATTCCTTGGCTTCCCTGATGATTCTGGTTTTAGTATGTTCGATGTTCGCTAATAGCTTGGTGTTACTGAAGTATATCGTGTGGGATGTTTCTTTTACATGTTGAGCCAGGGATGAAGTTTTCTCGTCTTTTCTTACGGAATTTTTGTGTTCGTCTCTTCTTGCTTTTACCCTTCTGTTCGTTTGTCCAATGTAAGTTTTTTCACAGTTGAGGCACGGAATTTCATAAACTCCTTGGTTTTCTAAAGGTATTTTTGTTTTAGGGTTTCGAAGGACTGTACTGATTTTTCTGTCTGCTTTGAATGTTGTTTCAATGTTGTGGCTTCGTAGGATTTTGGATATTCTATATATATATATGTGTGTGTATGTATCCGGAGTATTATGTCACCTCAAAAACGGATAAACTCTAGACTTTCACACTTCATATATGACGGACTGTGTTCCATTTGCGGAAGTCATAACGTATTCCGTCGTTTTTAACGCTAACGTAATCTAGAGGGGGCTAGGTGCTTAATTACAAAAATTTTGTTTGAGGTCATTTTGACCCCCATTACCTCCAAATTTTATTTTAGTTCAAGCATAGATCACTGGCTCTAGTGTCGATTTCATATATAGTCACAACTCGCTCGTAATTACCTCCGTTATTTAGAGAGTATTTTGTCTCTTGTCTTTTGAATATATAGTATTCGTTCTCCTCTAATGCGTACAGTCTCACGTGTAATAAAAATGAATAGTAGCCGTTTGATGGTTGAAATGGCTGTAACCGTAAGTAAGTATTATACACACATTAGATAATTATGTAATCAAATATAGTATTAACTTTCCTTTATTGTTTAGTAGGAAATAGTGAAATTAACGAAAGCATTTGTTCCGGTACTTATCAGAAAAGGAAAAAAAAGATTTATATTTGGAAGTTAATAATTTCAGTTTTTAAAAAGTATATGTAAGTGAAGTGTCCTGGTATTTATTTATTATTAGCAATTATTAAAGTAAATAAGTAATTACATGGAATGTAAATTTTCTATATGAATATTTTACTCTAAATAATGTATGCGAAGGAAGCCATATTAAGATTTTCAAACATAAAATCCAGGAGATATATTTTATATAGGTACCTACTTAGTTTTATTAGAATAATTAAAGTACTTATTATTATCATTAATAAGTACAAGTTGTTTTGTAAATGTGACTGAAATGAAGCCGGTTGTGGATCAGATAAAATAAATGTCTTAATTAAAATAGAAAATGTTTAACGTTATCCTAATCACTAATGGAGTTAGTTTACGTTTTAAATAATTAATTATTTTGTGTTTCATTATTTAACTTGTTGTATTGCATATTATATTAAATACTAATAATATTTTTTAAACATCCGATCAAATACTAATAGGAATGGATAGAAAATACTAATTTTAATATATGTACTACCATCCATTAATATTATCAAACCATTCTTATTAAACAATACAAAAAGTACACTTCAGACTATATTTAGCAAAAGATCGTCAAGCAATATTGAAATTATTTGGTACAGATCTCCATTCATTGAAAAGTATCTCAGTTATTTCGGAAACTATTATAAACGATTCAGCAAATGAAGATTTCGATGTAGAAATCTTACCAAGAGCCAATTAAATTGTACAAAGACATATCCTCGTCCTTCCCTAACTCAAAAATGCCAACCAACTCTGGTGACAAACTAAAGGCATCAACCATATTATCAGAAAAAGTTAATGTAAGTTGAACTGTAAAGAATTCGCCATTTATTTACATATATTAGAATTGCAAAATCCGATTCCCATATATTTCCAATTTTTGTTTGAAATTGAACTCCAATTTTAACCAAGTTTAATATTATTTTTATAGTTGAAGATAAACTCGAAAGTAAAATTGCGAGTACGTATATTACTCATCAAAGTTGTACGTTGCTGCAATTCGAAAGTAGGGCTTCAGAATTGATAACGTTCTTTTTTAGATAACGATTGTATATCGAATGAGAACTACCATGCGAACGCAGCAACATACATATATACATATTCAGATAACATTTAGAATTATTTGGAAGAAACAAATTAAAAGTGGCAAAAATTCTAATGACTAAGGAAATTCTTTTTAATTTTAAATATTTTTTAATGAGATGAATATGGCTAGTCTACATATGAAAAAGAGAATAAAAAAAAAAGAGGTATGGGAACCACACTACTTTCTTATATGCCTTCCAAATTATACAAATGTTGTTCTAAATTAAGTTTTAAATACTTTTATCTTCTTAAAAAAACAAGCCAATGAGTAAAAGTGTTACTTAAGGTCCGAATTATTAATTTTTTTTAAACAAAAATTATTCAAAATCTAGCTCTAAATACTTTTGTACCTACTCTTGATAAATCTATATGGAATGCATAATTTATGAAATATTTGTAAAAGATCGGTATGTGATGAGAGTAAAAGTGTTACTTCCGGTAGGAATTTTGAAGAAAATTTTATACAAAAGGTATTGAAAATCAAGTTCTAAATGCGTTTATACTAATAATATATTTGCCTATAAACCATGACTTGCAAAATATTCGCGAAAAACGGATTTTCCGACAAGAGTAAAAAACCTACTTATGGTAGGTATTTCGAAAAAAATGTTAATAACATTTTTCTTTGAGTCTACTTTTGAGTACATTTGAATTTATAAATTTGTTTAAACTTAGTAGTTGACGAAATATTGGTAAAATTCGAGTTTTTCGCTGAAGTAAACTACTACTTCCGGTCTACCCATTTTACTGAAAATCTCGTCGAGTACTAAGTTTAAACAAATTCATAAAGAATACAAAAGTACTAAAAAGTTATTTTTAAAAGATTTTATTAAAACAGTTTTGACAAAATTCTTACCGGAAGTAGTTCTTTTTGTCTTATCGAAAAACGGTTTTTTCAAATATCTCGCAAATTATGCATTTTATATCGATTTATCTGGAATACAAAAGTATTGTAAGTTCTGACCGGAAGTAACACTTTTATCGAATAGTAGGCTTTTGCGATTATTTGGCAAAATATAGTTGTTTTTTGCAAATAACTCCCAAATCTTGCATTCTATACAGATTTATTAAGAATACAAAAGTATTTATAGTTGAAATTGGAAAAATTGTGTATATAAAAATACATAGTGTAAATAAAATTTGCGTATATTTCTCAAATTATGCATTCTATAGAGATTTATTAAGAGAATAAAATTAGTTTCACCTGGATTTTGGGATTATTTCTGTATAAAAAAAAAAACCAAATTTAGACTGGAAGTAACACTTTTACTAGGAGCCTTATTTTAATAAGAAAGTACTGAATTTATAACTTTATTTGGAACAACTTCTTTATGCACATTTCGGAATGCATATCGTATAAGAAAGTTGTGTGGTGCCCACAGGTCATTTTTTAAATTTGTTTTAGATTTGACAAATTGTGAAGTTGACTCTACACTTAATTATTTGACTACTGTTTGTTCATATAGTGAAAGGCAGCGCTAAGAGACGCCCTATTAGAGTAGCTGACATTTAAGTCACAGTGTTTTAAATACATATTTCAAATACAGATTTTCTTCAATTACATGTGCATTAAAACACATTTATTAGTATTTATACTTCCAATTTTCAGTCGAGCATGCGAGCTCAGTACGATATTGGGAATAATGAACGTTATTTATTATAAGTAGACACTGAATACTTGCTGCACGATCTGGCGTTCACGAAGTGGCAACATTGCTTGAAGTGACTGAGTAGCATTTTTTAATATTGTATAAGCATATATACGGAGGTTATCTCGTGTTTTATTTATATCCAAAAGTTTTAATGACAAAAAGTTACCCCTCTTTTGACAAACGTAATATTTCGGCCCCCCTTACTATCTATAAATCAATTTTGTGAGCCTCACGTAATCGGTAGAGCCGGAAGTTAGGTCGCCTCATTAACATAACGGAGGTCATAACTTAACAGGTATACATATATATATAAAGACTAGTCAACGCCATGAGTGGGGACATAATAAAAAGAACTAACAATAGTAAAACATTATTGATTAGAGAAATATGTCAGCATAAAAATTTATAATGTCGAATTAAATACAACGAATTAAAGTGATAAAACTAAAGATTACAACAAAGAATGTATTAAGAAAGGAGTGTTATTATCAATCACAAGTATCCCAACAGCAGGACCACTGAATTAACAGTTTTATGAAAGAAAATCACATCAGCAATTGAAGAAGGATGGACGGATAAGAATTTTACATACAGAGTACACAAAATTAATACACAGTAAGGTTAGTTATTTGAATTATATAAATTGGGGAAAATTATTATAAATGTTAAAAATTTCGCTGTAAAATAATTATGATTATAAAAGTCCATATTCATATTATGTTATATTAAACTTTATATGTATACATATATTTATACATATTGTGTTTTATATTCTTTAAGAAATAAAACGACAATAGCGAAGCAATTTAAAGAGCATTAGATGGGGTGGTGGTTAATTTGAATGAGATTGTTTGCAGGCCTTAAATGACATCGTCAAACGCAAAAAAAAGTTAGGCATGAGGACTACCGCAGTAACAAAAAAGCTAACGAATTAGCTCGGGAGATTTTGTCTATGAATTTTCCATGAATGTGAGTTAAAAGGAAATCTTCGAAAAGGCGAACGAACTCCTCCGGTCATACAGACCAAACATTTCAATTTTGAATAATCGTTCAAGTTTACGATGGACATTTTGAGAGGGAGGAAACAGGGTATTACATATAGTAGATAATATAAGCTAGAGGAAGTTTAGATTATTATATGCTTAGTCAAGGACACCAGCAATGCATTTCCTATACCGAAAAGTGTTATCGAATGTCACCTTCACCAATTCGACTCTCAAGCTTTCGAAGCACACCTTCATACTCTCCTTCCCATCTAATAAAGCCATAGTACCCTTAACAATATTGAGTTTTAGTTAATGATAATTAGAAAATTTATTAGTAGCATTCAAATCATTATTAATTTGTATGTAAGGCCGTAGCAAAATTTTTACTTGAAATGACAACTAGGTATATTTAACATTCGCATACATATGAATGTTACAATAATTAATATATCTAAGCCAAGTATAGGTCGAAAATAGCAAGGGCTCCAGAATAGACCCTGGAGGTACAAGCCGCCGAAGCAAATGAGGCGAGGAAGTGCTGTGAGGCAGATGAATGACTTATTAAATATTTTTTAATATACTGCTCGATTTAATCCATATTTGCTTGAAAGTTACATACAGACCAACCCATTCATAGTGTAAATTTGTTCTGCTCCATCCCACTCTACCATCACGAAATATATTCATCGATATCAATAAAATCGTCAGGAACTTCACACAAGAGTCATATTTCTAATAAACGAAATATATAATCATAATTATCATTTTTACCTTCTTCACTTGTTACACTAAGCAGTGTAGTTAGAAATAACTAGCGAACAGTGTTAAAACAGATACGAAAAGTGTATATATTGTAACGAAATAAATTACAAAAAAAAATGCAGACGTCTAGCCGACAACAAAGACGTGCTCGTAAAGTCGTAAAGCAATAAATCACATGTACGGCAAGAGGCGACCAAGAGTCCCAACTGTCTCTCGAATGCTTCTAGGCCTATCAAGAAGAACACTGGCGTTTTTCTGGTGTGTTCCAGATGTTTCGTACGCGTATATAAAGGCAGTTAAACGGATGGATGAGTAATTCCGGAATAAGAAAGTCCTTAAATACTCGTCGCGCGGAACAGACTAAAGTAAAAATAAATATAAGAAATAAATAAATAGTTCCTTGCGTGGTACGGTGTTATATAAATAGAAGTGATATAAATACGGTAGTGTTACATAAATATTAGTAATAGAAATAAATACCTGTGTTAATTTAAATCGTAGTAGTTTAAGTGTGATACATTAGTTTCATATTTTTAAATTGTAATTAATTTTACATGTGTGGATATACAGACTGTTTTAAATAAATAAATTGCACGAGTTGTTTATTGCGAACCCGAAAACGTTACACAATTATTTTCTAAATTAATTATCATAGTACAATATTTATTAGTTTATATAAAACTGTATATGTGTCAGGACATTTACAAAAAAAGATATATAAGTATTGTACATTTCTACAAAATACTTTTCTTCTGAAAGTGTAGCCATCAAATGTGACTTAATTACACGAAAATCGAAAGATATCATTAATGTATCACTGTTTGTGATAGTAACATTGAGTTCGTGCTTCGAAGCAACTCATAAATTTCCATTGTAAATAAACATCAGAAATATTGTGTTCCTGAATTTTATTAAGACGATATCTTACGATGTATTTCCTCGCCGTACATCTAACCAGACATTAAAGTCACAAGGCTGTGAATTACAAATAAATAAATTATACTTAACGTGTCTTTAATGAAAATGAAATTCACTCCCTGATATATTCAATTTTCTCTGCAAAACTGATATATTTAATACATCGTTTTATTAAAATAATGTACAATTAAAATATATCCTCAAACTTGACTTTCATTTATTCTAAACACGAACATTTGTTCCTTTTTTTTTGGAAAATCCGCAATTAATAGTAATGACTTTCTTTTTTGACTTCATAATTTAATTGTAATTTATTTATCCCAAATTATATGAAGTCAATAGAAATGAGCAGAGAAAAAGTTTAGAAAGTGTAGTATACTCATTGAAATTATCCATTGCATAATTCATTAGTCTATTATAAATTTGAGGATATAAACATTAGTTTGCTAACAATATTATAATTTTCGGTTTCAAATTTGTGGAAAAAACATTTGTCATGTAAAAATACTACGAAATAAGTCTATAGCCTTCCAGAAATAACATGAGAAGACTATTATTTGGAGTCAGATATTAGGTACGGTTTAATATTGTTTAGGGACATTCAAAAGGTATAAAAGGGATACCACAGCATATATACACTTGGATGACTACAATTACATTAGTTACCTCATTAATAGTAAGTAAAAATAAAAATAATAGAAAGGCATCAGTTATATAACAAGAGAAATGTTCAGCTGGAGGTAGCTCCGAAAATAATAAAAAAAGGAAACGATGGCTGAATAATAGGAAAAACTATGCAAGAATATTGGGGTAGATCAAAGGCCTTATTCTTGATATTGTGTCCTGGATAAATTGTAAATATGAGATTACTACCTGAAGCAACTTTGACGCGTCACAAATCTTGCAAGGGGTTCATCAGCAGTATGATAGTGATACCATATACTCCATAAGATGAATGTAGCTGAGCATACCTTTGAACCATAAGACATAATAAAAACAGAAAAGAAAGGATGTTTGGGGAAGTAATGGGCACAATTGAGAACGAGCTGATGAGATCTATTAAGACAAAATATATCTAAACTTTTTGGAAAAAATAAGTGATTTCAAGTGACTAAGTGTCACATACTAGATCTTAACCGCGATAGTTATATGCACAGTACTAGACCATAGATAGTGTATATGGACTACGAACAGGCATTAGATAGCGAAAGCAGGTAATAAAAGTCGTAAGGGATATGAAAATACCAGTGAAGCTAATGAGGTTGACACAAATAACGATGAAACACTTAAAAGCAGCAGCTATGGCAGACGAAAAAGCATATCAAAAAATTGAACAAGCGGCAAAGAAAAGGAACCAATGAAGTAAAACTAAGATACTGCGCGTTTGACGTAGCATACAACTTTAAGTAGGTACCTAGGATCAATAATTAACAGTAAGAATTATAGATAGTTCACCAGAGTGCAGAGCTGGGGGCACAGAGCCCATTATAAATACGAAAACTTCCTGAATATTACTAGTATTAGCATAAGTACAAAAATTAGATTTTTATCTCAAGGGTCACTACCGCTCCTCTATGATGAACTTTACAAATCTGTAACAGGAGAAACTGAGAATGTTTGAGAGAAGGTCGTGAAAAGAATATATGGACCGCAGAAAGTGCTAGATGGAGAAGATACAGAAGACTAATAATATAACAGTGCAAATACTACTATGGTGGAGCCAAATAAAAAGAATGGAAAACAGCAATCACAATATGGAAAGCAAACATAAATAGAGGAAAAAGGAGACCGAAAAGCAGATGGGTAGGCCAGTAAAAATTATATAAAGAGGCTGAAGATACAGACATGGCGGAGTAAGAAGAACGTGGAGTAACTCACTACAAGGGACGAGTTGCTACAGCTCATACAAAGAACGAGTGGTCACAATTCCTAAAGAAATGTAGAAGAAAGCAATCGAAATGGGTTATTAAGTATTTCAGTTATAATTTAAAAGTAAAAGGACATACCTCATCATAAGGCAATAAAAAAGAAAGCGTGCAATGAATGTCAAAATACAGGGAAAACAAATCCAGTATCTTACACTTAAACGGAGTGTACCACAGGGAAGTGTCCTTGGACTACTTTTTTACATTCTAACGATTTACGAATGGAGGGATGAGTTATGTATTCTGTCATTAATGGTTAATTTAATTTCTAGAGAGATAATAATAACTTAGTATCCAACACTATAGTATGGATTTGAATCTTATTAGAAGTACAAACAAAATTAAGTTTTATCTCATAGTTAGGCAATCTATTTATTACAAAATGTATAATTTATTTAAATATTAAAAGAACTTAAATTATATTAGGTAAATGTTACAGTTTCATTGTTGTTTCCTTCGAATTATGAAAGAAGTATTAGGTTTATTACCAAGTAAGACTTGAGCACCCTATACCAGTTTGGTGTATTGAATAACAATTTGTCGGATGCAACGATGGTCATTTACGAGTGCGCCATGCTGCAGTGCCTTGTAACCTACACAGGTGTAGCCCCAAAAAAAAAAAAAAAAAAAAAGAAGAAGTTACTCAATTTTTTACTAATAAAACATTTTAAGTTTATACAACTTTTCTACAGAAATTTTGACCATTTCTAATTTTTTTTTGTGCGATTATCATATCAATTAAGCTTTTCTGATGATGCTTTAAAGTATTTTTTTACAGTCAGTCCTTACGTAATAGACATGAAATGAAGCGCCTTAATAAGTTAGTTACACAGAAGTACATGTAGAACCATTGGTCGTCTGTTTGTCTGATCTATATGTTTATTACTAATCCTCTTAGTAAAGAGAATAATGCATAATTTTAAAGACTCTTCTACGAGGATTACGTTTGAGATAAATAATATAGTAATAAATTATGAAATATTTGCAAAATTTACTAACTTCCAATACTCGGTATTAATATTTAAATAAGAAATTTATCAATGCATGTAGCTAAAGTTGACATTCATATTAATAGACCGTTCACAGAAGGGGGCAAATATAGTTTTTAAAATAGTATGTCGAAAATAAATTCATGCGGTATATGTACAAGATGCCAGTCTTGATCTTAAATCTTAAGTTCGATATATTTATTGTGTTAATAATACAGGAGGACATTAGTGCTTCTTCTTCTTCTGAGAAATTTCGTAATAAGTTCATGAAAAGATGGCTGGTTTAATAATGAATTACCAAAAAGAGGCTACCCTATATTTGAATACTGGCTTTGATAGATATCACAGCAGTGTAATGGTTTATGTAAAATATATAACTCATTACTTTTTTATGAAATTAATGTTGAAAGAACAATTTTATTGTTGGAATAAATATTTTTGCAATTAATTAGTAAGAAAAAAAAAACAAATAGGAAAATTAATGATATTTTTTTAATTTGAGTAAATTAATTACACAAAATTCAAATTCAAAGAGGATACACAGTTTTATTAGTGATTTGCTTAAGACGGTTAGAGATTATATCATAGTGCCTTTGACTAGGTCAATGAACTTGTCAATTAGTGAGTAGGATCTTAAGATGATTTAAAGTTGATTTTGGGTGTTCTGGTTTTTAAAGGATATAATTTAAATGTTATTTTCATGTGATTGTATCTGATATTAAACAATTAAAAAAGGCAATTTTTTGGTCATTGAACCTGACAACTTCGTGAAAATCGGCATAAGCTTGAAAATTCTTGATCAAGAGCGTTTTGCAGATGCCCACGTTTTAAAGTCTTCTTATGCCAAGGAAGGGTTTATACAAACACCTATTTTTTTCCATCACTCTGTGAGACCACGATAACGGTCGAACGGTTAAAGTTATCAGTACCAAGCTCTAAATACCGGGTGCCTGTTTAAGCTCGGCCACCGGCCATATCTCGGCAACCGTTTATCGTACAACCTCGCGGAAAAAGTCTTGATAGTAAAATGGATGACGGGAATTACAACAAAAATATTTTTAAGTTTCCAAAATGATCGCAAGGGGGCGCAATTCTCAAGATGAATTAAAAATTCGATAATTTTTCATTAAATTCTAGATTAAGATAGATTAAAAAATTTACTAGCAAAATTTCTAGACGTTTTTATACAACTTTCATTTGAAACCTTTTGATCTAACTCCCATACGAAGGGGAGAGTGGAGGGGGGTATGTCTGCGTACAAAAGTAGGTATAACTTTGGTTTGCCCCAACGGATTTTAATGTTTCTGGGCTCATTAGATATAGAATTTTACAAAGAATTGAAGGATATGTAGCACGAAATAACGTGGTTGTCAAAGAAAATAACAGGGGGCGCTGTTCTAAATGTATGTATATTTCTTGTTTTTTATTTAAAATTTCAAATGGAACGGTATATATTTAATATCGTAATATTGAAGCACATAAAAAACTGAAGAGAATGATGAAAACCGGAAGTTGCTACCTTTTTTCTTGACGAAGATATAATCATACGAAAACAATCCAAAAAAAATTAACAATTTTTAATATAAATTTATTTATTTATTGTGAGTAATAACTTTATTTTAATTTTAAGTGTCACCAGACAGTGTATAGTTCGCTTTCACTTGAATTTTCATCATAGTCTTCCATAAATGTATTTATTTCCATCTTCTCATCGATTTTTTAATTCTTGCATATGTTACATTAGATTCTCTTCTTAAATGTTTTCAAATTGGCTATCTATTTTGCCTTTTTAGACATTGAAATAAAATAATAATAATAATGATAATAATAATAATAATATATCTTTATCACCCAACTGATATAGGTAGATCTAATTATAGGAAAACAGCAAAAATAATTTCCATAACTCATGAACTAAGTAGACAATAACGAGAAAAAAAACAATATAATATAATGCATTAGTTATAATCAAATCATTTACTCATTAGTAACGAAAGGGTACTCAAATTGATATCTAAATCATCCCCGCCTGAAACGAAAGTAAATAAAAGAACCTATTATATACCTAAACATAAATAAGAAAATATATTGGCCAAGTAATATAAAGGAAAAGAAAATATATTTAAATCAGAAAGTAAAAAAAAAACAAGAAAAGACTTGTTAAGTTAAAGTCTTTTCTTGTTTTTTTTTTTACTTTCTGATTTAAATATATTTTTTTTCCTTTATATTACTTGGCCAATATATTTTCTTATTTATGTTTAGGTATATAATAGGTTCTTTTATTTACTTTCATTTCAGGCGGGGATGATTTAGATATCAATTTGAGTACTTTAACTTCACATGTGTTCAAAGTGTTCACCTTCATTTTCAATACACGTTTACTTGTCGATTAGTAGAGAGGCAGCAATTGTTGTACTCGGCTTTTTGTGATAAACTATGTTTGTCTTTTATTCTGCCCCATAAATAAACATCAAGAACATCTGGCAAGGTGAATAAAAACTCAATAATGTCTTCTTTCGGGATAATTTAGGGAATATTTCCCCGAAGCAAGAATGCATTTTCAAAGCATTGAAAATACATTCTGATCATGTCATAAGCTTCAACGTTAGAATACAACATTTTACAAACTTAATAATTATGTGCAGGTGTCCAAAAAGGCTTAATTTGCTAAATACGTACAAAAAGTTTAACTACAAGGGACACTAATATCTTTGCATTTCGATTTTCATGGCCTACCTTGGAAATCTCATCATAATGTAATTTAGTATCACTGTGCATGCCATGTTGTATGACGAAAATTTAAAAAAAAAGCAAACTACACTGTTCACTATTATTATTTTATTTCAATGTTGGAAAGGATAAGAAATGATATTTAAAAAATAATAGCTAGAGTATTTAAAAACATTTAAAAGGAGAATCTAACGTAACATATGCAATGAATTAAAAAATCAATAAAAAGATTGAAATAAATATTTTTAGCGAAGAGTATGATTAAATTTCAAGTGAAAACGTACTATACACTGTCTAGAGACCCTATTAAAATTAAAATAAAATTATTACTCCCAATATATAAATAAATTTATATTTAAAGAGTTTTATTTTTCTGGATTGTCTTCGTATGACTAATCTTCGTCAACAAAAAAGGTAGGAACTTCCGGTTTCCAACATTCTCTTCAGTTTTTTATGTGCTTCAATATTACGATATTAAAAATATACCGTTCCATTTGAAATTTTAAAGAATAAACAAGAAATATACGTACATTGAGAACAGCGCCCCCTGTTATTTTCATTGACAACCACGTAAATTCATAAATTCATGCTACATAGCCTTCAATTCCTTGTAAAATTCTCTATCTAATGAGACCAGAAACATTAAAAGCCGTTGGGGCAAACCAAAGTTAAACCTACTTTTGTACGCAGACATACCCCCCTCCGCTCTCCTCTTCGTATGGGAGTTAGATCAAAAAGTTTCAAATGAAAGTTGTATAAAAACATCTAAAAATTATGCTAGTAAATTTTTTAATCTATCTTAATCTAGAATTTAATGAAAAATTCCCTTGCAATCATTTTGGAAACTTAAAAATATTTTTGTTGTAATTCCCGTCATCCATTTTACTATCAAGATTTTTTCCGCGAGGTTGTACGATAAACGGTTGCCGAGATATGGCCGGTGGCCGAGCTTAAACAGACACCCGGTATAGTAAAATCTTTCTCGCAAGATCTGATTATATTATGAGTGAAATTTCTAGACTGGAAGTAGTAGATTAGTTCAGTGTTTATATAATCAACATTTTGTAATTCGGGGCGGAAATAACATACTTACTCGTCAAACAGCATTTTTTTGCAAATATCTCGCAAAACCAAGTTATTAGTTCGACATTCAGTGTTCTTTAGAGCAATTTGTAGCAATCGATATATGAATCACCTTCTTCATCATAATTCTGTATTGAAACTTGCTGTCATGAACATCTTTCTTTATTTCTAGTCCAACATGTATCTAAACGCCAAGCCGAGTCAGAACAAAGTATGAAGAACCCAGAGGATGCATCATAGAGTTGATGACGAAACTTCATCCCGAAAATAAGAAAACTTTTCCCTTCAAACACTAAAATTGTCAAACATTTACAAAGTAATGATTAGTTCCTAGATCCCAGCGAGAATTTAGAGGTAATCTGAATAAACTAACGCAATTCTGAATGTTGTTGAGTATATTGAATGAATTGAATTTTTAATTGGTACTTTTTGCAATCTAAGAAAAAAGTTTCATTGTGTATATAGTATACTTAATAAAAATTTACAAATTGAAATGTTATAATAATTAATAAATAACTCAAAATATGTATAATACTTTATGAAAAACTCGTGCTGTCCGAAAGAAAGTAGGACAGGGGGGGGGGGACTATTAAGAAAATAATAATAATAATGAATATTTCGTTATTTGCAAAATAAATTTAATATGACGGAATAACAAGTTTGTCGTATTCAGAAGATATATTGGAAATAGCTGGTCTCAAGACGTCTTCCAAATGGAGTGTGTGAAGTTAGCCCCCCTTTTTTCGAATATCGGAAATCTGACGGTTGTTCCAGGTTGTTCTAGGTTTGTTCTAAATTGTTCCAAAGTATTTCAAAAAAAAAGTCAAAATTGGCCGAGATAATTGAAAAAAACGACTTTTTCACCCAGCCCCCCTTTTTTCGAAAATTGAAATTCTGAAGGTTGTTCCAGGTTGTTCTAGTTGTTCTAAACATTGTTCCAAAGAATCTCGAAAAAAAAATCAAAATTGGCCGAGATAATCGGAAAAAACGAGTTTTTGCCAGCCCCCCTTTTCTTGAAAATTGTAATTCTGATGATTGTTCTAGGTTGCTCTAGGTTTGTTCTAAATTGTTCCAAAGTATTTCATAGAAAAAATCAAAATCAGACGAGAAAATGGGAAAAAACCAAAGCCAAAAGTATGAAGTCGGACCCAGTTTTTGCAAAAATTAAAATTTTGACGGTTGTTCTAGGTTGTTCTAGGTTTGTTCTAAACATTGTTCGAATACGTCAAAACCGTATCTCTTATATATAAAAAGATATGGCAAAAAAACCAAATCCAAAAGTGTGAAGTTAGCCCCCCTTTTATCGAAAATCTAACTTCTGACGGTTGTTCCAGGTTGCTCTAAGTGTGTTCTCAATTGTTCCAAAGTATTTCAAAAAATAAATCATAATTGGCCGAAAAAACGGCAAAAAACTTTTTTTTTCTGGCGGCCCATTTTTCGAAAATCGAAATTCTGACAGTTGTTCTGGGTTGTTCTAAGTTTGTTTTAAATTGTTCCAAAGGATTTCAAAGAAAAAATCATAATTGGCCGAGATAATAGAAAAAAACCATTTTCCCACGGACCCCCTTTTTGCGAAAATTCAAATTCTGAGGGTTGTTCCAGGTTGTTCTAGATTTGTTCTAAACATTATTCTTATACATCAGAACCGTATCTCTTATATTTCAAAAGATATTGCAAAAACACGTTTTTAAAAAAGTGTGAAGTTAGCCCCCCTTTTTTCGAAAATCTAACTTCTGACGGTTGTTCCAGGTTGCTCTAGGTGTGTTCTCAATTGTTCCAAAGTATTTCAAAAAATAAATCATAATTGGCCGAAAAAACGGCAAAAAACTTTTTTTTTCTGGCGGCCCATTTTTCGAAAATCGAAATTCTGACGGTTGTTCTGGGTTGTTCTAAGTTTGTTTTAAATTGTTCCAAAGGATCTCAAAGAAAAAATCATAATTGGCCGAGATAATAGAAAAAAACGATTTTCCCACGGACCCCCTTTTTGCGAAAATTCAAATTCTGAGGGTTGTTCCAGGTTGTTCTAGATTTGTTCTAAACATTATTCTTATACATCAGAACCGTATCTCTTATATTTCAAAAGATATTGCAAAAAAACGTTTTTAAAAAAGTGTGAAGTTAGCCCCCCTTTTTTCGAAAATCTAACTTCTGACGGTTGTTCCAGGTTGCTGTAGGTGTGTTCTCAATTGTTCCAAAGTATTTCAAAAAATAAATCATAATTGGCCGAAAAAACGGCAAAAAACTTTTTTTTTCTGGCGGCCCATTTTTCGAAAATCGAAATTCTGACGGTTGTTCTGGGTTGTTCTAAGTTTGTTTTAAATTGTTCCAAAGGATCTCAAAGAAAAAATCATAATTGGCCGAGATAATAGAAAAAAACGATTTTCCCACGGACCCCCTTTTTGCGAAAATTCAAATTCTGAGGGTTGTTCTAGGTTGTTCTAAATTGTTCCAAAGGATTACAAAGAAAAAATCGAAATTGCCCAAGATAATAGGTAAATCGATTTTACCTATTATCTATATTTTAAAATGAATAATAATACTCATTTGTGATTCAGAATAAAGCAGAAGCAGTAAATATACATATATTTTCCCAAGTAATATAATTCATTTGTTTGAAAACAATATTGTTACTAAATGCTGATGCTCCTAACATAAAATAATATTAGAACAGTGACGTTAGTTACATTATTAATGTAGATTAAAAACTACCTCATAAACATATTGAGAATGATTATACCTTGCTCATAAAAAGATTAGTGTTTTTCTCATGAGCTGCTAGGTTGATGTTTCTTTGTTTATTTTTATTAGAGTTCATGCTTTAGTTTATCCCTAAAATCTAAAATATATATTTTATCTGTAAAATTTATTTATTGATATTATTATATTATTTGATAACATTGACATAAATAATATATTTTTTTATCAATTTGGTATTGTAAAACAGTAGCCTTTTCCAAATCGGCTACTCTTTGACGGATATACTATCTTATATTATCTAAATAGGTACCTATATAATATTTTTTCCAAATAAAGTAATAGTAGCTTTTGAATCGTTTTAGTGAGAAAATTAGACAGCATATTTCAACATGTTTACGAAGAGGGGCTACAAAAAATAAGCATACTTGATAGGAATGTCTACACGTGCTTGCATTCCCGGAGCAAAAACCATGAAAAAAAGTGGCCAGACCACGGCTAGACAAAATAACGTTGTAGTGGTTTACTATAATTAAAATTTTCAAACTTCAAAATCAGTATTTTATTTTTATTATTACTAGACAAAATAAAATAACAAAGGGAGCTTGATAGACTTCCCCATTTTGTTTGATTTTAGTTGGGTACCCATATCCAGCGCTTTTTTTTTTGAAATACTTTGAAACTGTAAGAATTTCGATTTTTAAGAAATAGGGACTGGGGAAAAATATCGTTTTTTCATAACCGGTTTTGATTTTTTCTTTGAAATAGTTCATCAGCATTTGGTAACAATATCGTTTTGTAATAAATGAACATTATATTTCTTGCGAAAATATATATTTATTGCTATATTAGATGTTTATTTCTTTAAATAGAACTGCATCATACAAAAACTTCCTTCAACACAGTAATGTTCGGAAAGTGCATTCCGCCCATTGTAAAATCGTTTTTTCCTATTATCTCCGCCAATTATGATTTATTTTTTGAAATACTTTGGAACAATTGAGAACACACTTAGAGCAACCTGGAAAAACCGTCAGAAGTTAGATTTTCGAAAAAAGGGGGGATAACTTCACACTTTTTGAAAAAAGTTTTTTGCAATATCTTTTGAAATATAAGAGATACGGTTCTGATGTATAAGAATAATGTTTAGAACAAATCTAGAACAACCTGGAACAACCCTCAGAATTTGAATTTTCGCAAAAAGGGGGTCCGTGGGAAAATCGTTTTTTTCTATTATCTCGGCCAATTATGATTTTTTCTTTGAGATCCTTTGGAACAATTTAAAACAAACTTAGAACAACCCCGAACAACCGTCAGAATTTCGATTTTCGAAAAATGGGCCGCCAGAAAAAAGAAGTTTTTTGCCGTTTTTTCGGCCAATTATGATTTATTTTTTGAAATACTTTGGAACAATTGAGAACACACCTAGAGCAACCTGGAACAACCGTCAGTAGTTAGATTTTCCAAAAAAGGGGGGCTAACTTCACACTTTTTTTAAAAAGGTTTTTTTGCAATATCTTTTGAAATATAAGAGATACGGTTCTGATGTATAAGAATAATGTTTAGAACAAATCTAGAACAACCTGGAACAACCCTCAGAATTTGAATTTTCGCAAAAAGGGGGTCCGTGGGAAAATCGTTTTTTTCTATTATCTCGGCCAATTATGATTTTTTGTTTGAGATCCTTTGGAACAATTTAAAACAAACTTAGAACAACCCAGAACAACCGTCAGAATTTCGATTTTCGAAAAATGGGCCGCCAGAAAAAAAAAGTTTTTTGCCGTTTTTTCGGCCAATTATGATTTATTTTTTGAAATACTTTGGAACAATTGAGAACACACCTAGAGCAACCTGGAACAACCGTCAGAAGTTAGATTTTCGAAAAAAGGGGGGCTAACTTCACACTTTTTTTAAAAAGGTTTTTTTGCAATATCTTTTGAAATATAAGAGATACGGTTCTGATGTATAAGAATAATGTTTAGAACAAATCTAGAACAACCTGGAACAACCCTCAGAATTTGAATTTTCGCAAAAAGGGGGTCCGTGGGAAAATCGTTTTTTTCTATTATCTCGGCCAATTATGATTTTTTCTTTGAGATCCTTTGGAACAATTTAAAACAAACTTAGAACAACCCAGAACAACCGTCAGAATTTCGATTTTCGAAAAATGGGCCGCCAGAAAAAAAAAGTTTTTTGCCGTCTTTTCGGCCAATTATGATTTATTTTTTGAAATACTTTGGAACAATTGAGAACACACTTAGAGCAACCTGGAACAACCGTCAGAAGTTAGATTTTCGATAAAAGGGGGGCTAACTTCACACTTTTGAATTTGGTTTTTTTGCCATATCTTTTGATATATAAGAGATACGGTTTTGACGTATTCGAACAATGTTTAGAACAAACCTAGAACAACCTAGAACAACCGTCAAAATTTTAATTTTTGCAAAAACTGGGTCCGACTTCATACTTTTGGCTTTGGTTTTTTCCCATTTTCTCGTCTGATTTTGATTTTTTCTATGAAATACTTTGGAAAAATTTAGAACAAACCTAGAGCAACCTAGAACAATCATCAGAATTACAATTTTCAAGAAAAGGGGGGCTGGCAAAAACTCGTTTTTTCCGATTATCTCGGCCAATTTTGATTTTTTTTCGAGATTCTTTGGAACAATGTTTAGAACAACTAGAACAACCTGGAACAACCTTCAGAATTTCAATTTTCGAAAAAAGGGGGGCTGGGTGAAAAAGTCGTTTTTTTCAATTATCTCGGCCAATTTTGACTTTTTTTTTGAAATACTTTGGAACAATTTAGAACAAACCTAGAACAACCTGGAACAACCGTCAGATTTCCGATATTCGAAAAAAGGGGGGCTAACTTCACACACTCTTCCAAATGATCATCATTCAAACATAAGCGTTAATTTTTTGGGTGTATGCTCTAATTCCTCACAGGAATTTGATATCTACATCTATTTACTGGCTAACAAATTCAACAAAAATCAATTGAAAGTAGTTATAGAGTATTATTGATACCAAGGGGGATGGTAGAGCAGTCAGAATTATATGCAATATTAATTATAGGTAAAAATAATGTTATTTATACTTCTAAAATAGATTTTACCACTATGTAAAAGGCTTAACTAACAAACAGTGTTCATCTTACGTCAAGAAATTCTTATAAAATAATATTTATATTTAATTTATGAATTTTTGGAATAGAGTTTAATCCAAGCTGATCGGGTTATCAATAATACTATCTCTCATTGCGTTTAATAGTGTTATTTATTGATGATGCAGTGCTCGCGTTTTTGTTAACATTTATGTTTGTAGTAATTTGAATAAATTGATTACCAATTTAATTACATTATGTATAAGTGAGTGCAGTATGAAATGTGTTTGACTGGAACGAAATCACTTTTTGCATTTGTGTGCTAATCATTATTTGTTCATTGAGTAGTATCAGCATCGCGCGTTGCATCTATAATCTTTGATCTTTGTTTATTTTAAATTTGTGCTATTTTACGCTCCCTGGATTGCTGTTTAAACAGAATTATATACAATAATAACTTCAATGTCGATCACTTCCATTGTTGATTCTGTACATTTATGTATAGGTACTATGTTTTCGCATGAGTTATCTTGCAGTAATGATATGTGATATCAGTATAGCATATTAAGTTTCTCTAGTTATATTACCAAGCCAAGCAAATAAATTAGATAAATGATTGCAACAGGTCTAACAACTCTTTAAAATAGCTAATCAAAATTAGTATTATATTATGATATCTTCAGGAATATTTTCAAAATATTTATATACGAGGGCAGTTTCACATGTTTTGAGTTTAACAGATAGATATAAGGTTAAAATTGATAGCTTTAACCGTTTCGACACTATTGCCGTCATAGATATACAGACACCCAATCATGATAAAGAAAATGAGATGTGGCCACCACACAACTTTCTTATACGTATGAGCGTTTCAAATTATAGAATTTTAAGAATTTTTTTTTCAAAAATTATTCAAAATCCTATTCTAAGTAGTACTTCTATTCCCTTTTAAATCTCTATAGACTGCATACTTTGCAAGATATTATCAAAAAAGTGTTCCTCGCTAAGAGTAAAAGTGGTACTTCCGGTTCGAATTTTGAAATTTCAGATATACAAAAAATATTGCAAATCCAGTTTTAAATACTTTTGTACTCTTGAGAAATATATATAGAATGCATAACTTACGACATATTTGCAAAAACTCGCTATTCGATAAGAGTAAAAGTGGTACTTCCGGTCCGAATTTTGAAATTTTTATTATACAAAAGATATTGAAAATTATGTTCTAAATACTTTTATACCCGTAACGTACTTGTCTAAAAGGCATGACTTGCGAAATATTCGCAAAAAACTGATTCTCGGTAAGAGTAAAAGACCTACTTCCGGTAGGAATTTCGAAAAACTTTTTAAATAAAATTATTCTCAATTTTGATTTTAAGTATATATAAATTCTTTATAAATTTGTTTAAACTTAGTAGTTGACGAAATATTGGCAAAATTCGATTTTTTCGCTGAAGTAAACTGCTACTTCCGGTCTACCGATTTTACTGAAAAACTAATCAGATCTCAAGATCTATAAGAAAGTAAAAATTAAATTATAATCGTTGCATTTTCTTTTTCGTGTAAACAGTTTTCTTCCATGGTTTTCATTATCTTTGTATTTTAATATCTAGGTTTCCGTATTTTTTCTATATTTGTTATACTAGTCTATTTCAGTACATTCTTCTGAAATGTCCAAACAATGAGTCGGTTTTCCAGTGTTTGGAAATATATATGATTCGGATTAGTACATAGGTTGTTGATTATTGTCTTTTTAAATAGTTACACATTGGGTCGTGTTCTGATAGACATTTAAGAAACCATTTCTGTGAGTCACCTGAACGTGTATTTAGAAACAATGGAGTGAGTATTACTAACTAATCCTTTCGTGTATATACAGATAATTCAATTTCATATATACTATTTTACTCGTTTGAATTTAGAGTAATTTCAGGGGTACCCCAACGTTCTAACCTGAGGCCTCTTTTGTTTATTATACAAATTCTTGTTAATTCTTAGCAAATGCTAATGATGTTAAGTTATTTTGTAGCAAATCTCGGAAGAAGACGTGGATTATTTACAACGAAATATAAGTTTATTAGTGGAATGGGCCGATAGAATGTTAATAAAGTATGTTTGATGAAGGACCTCTGTGTCACCTTTCTTACAACATTATCTTTTATTACGCAAATTGAAAATATATTTAAGTACTTCTAAATTGCTAAGACTTATTATGAGAGCGTTTAAGTATTTCAGTGGTCTTAATCTGCTGAAATAATTGTATTTTGCTCTGTAGTCTTTAAATTGGAATACGATTAAATGGTTTTCTCAGTATGTATCACAAGCAAGTCCCATTCAACATCTTCAGTGTCGTCTGCTGTACTTTCTATCTTTTAAATCAAATGGTGATATCCTGCCTATTTCAAACGTTACCATGCACCTTTCCCCCGCCACAATTTAACTCACTGCAATCCAGAGGAGCAGTAAATATATAGTACTCGCTTTGTACACAAGCTGATTATAAACAAGATTGATTATTATAATCTGTTCTACATTTATATCTACAGTGATGGTTTCATAGCTACATACTGCATGTTGTTCTTGTATATTATTTTTGCTTCTTAGATAGATCTCGTGTATGCGTGTATCTTAATATTGTCCTATATTATTATACACCGTGTTTCATGCAACTAGCACATTAGAAGTTTTTGTGCTTACAACGCGAATTTTTTCCAGAAGTTTTGCCTTCTCACATAATTGACCGCAATCTTTCAAGTTAAAATATATTTAAACTCGTGCAACTTCCGGTTACACCGGAAGTAGGCGCCATTTTTGTTATTTTAAATGTGACACCCTGTATTTTATTCGAGATTTGAATTGCTTATTTAAATAGAAGAACAGAGATACCGGGTTGGATTATGTCAAAGTCAACCGTTTCGGAGTTATTCAACTGTTTTCCATTTTTAGGGCACTTGAACGTAAATTTTAAAAGTTCTTTATCTGAGACATGAAAAAAGATAAACAATTGAAATTTGTTCCTGAGATAGTCAAGGTATTGTCCTATTCGAATATCACCAGGTTTTGCAATAATATTACACAGGGTGTTCTCTAATTAATTTACAATTATACACATTTCAAATACAAGAAACTCAATTTTTTCAAATGAAACACCCTGTATATTTTCGCCTTTTCTGAAGCAGAAAAAAATTGTCTTTCGATCCGCTATTACATTCCCTATACCTATCTCTAGAGGTTTTTGAGTTATTGGGGAGATCAGCCTGAAGGCCCGATATTTTGCCAAATAAAACTGAAAAAATAATAGATTAAGTATAGGAGGAGTGGATTAATAGTCATTTGTAAGCATGTTATGGGCATGGAAAAAAAGTCTTCTAGTTCAAAACCAAAAATTTATTAATTGCGAAAACATTTTTGATCTCACGATATAAGTCAAACAAAGAAAACAAAAACAAATCTAAAACTAAATCACAGCAAGTGCTCAATATGTCCACCGCCTACTTCAATGCATTTATTTAACCTTGTTTGGAGCTGGTCAGTCGTTGCACGTTCAATCATTTGAACTTCAATTTGGTCAAATGCTCTTCGCACCCTATCCTCTAGTTCTTGCCTGGAGTTAACTGGTGTTGCATAGACCTATTTTTTTATGTAACTCCATAAAAAAAAGTCAACTGGAGTTAAATCCGGAGATCTAGCAGGCCAAAGACATGGTCCATTTGGACCAATCCACCTATCCTGGGTCAACTCTTGATATACAGCATGAGTAGAGTGAGCTGGAGCTCCATCCAGTTGAAACCAATAATAGTTTTGGTGTGGCATGTCATTGACTATGTTTGCCACCACTTCCCTAATGATTCGCAAATATCTTTCGGACGTTAGCCTTTCATCATAAATATGATAAAATACCCTTCCCCACCCTATTATGGCGAATACATTAAAACTAAATTGATATTGAAAATGGCTTACTCGTGAAAAGTGGGGATTTTCATCTGCCCAAAAATGACAATTTTTATTATTTACAGCGCCTTGCCTGGTAAACTTGGATTCATCCGACCATAAAATCTTTCGTAACATGTCCGGATCTTCCTGTTTACGAATAGTTAGCCACTCACAAAAATCAATTCTTCTCTGAGCGTCTCCATTTCTCAGTTCGTGGACTTTCCTTTGTGCATATGGGTGCCATTTGTTCTTTGCTAGGACGCGTTGAATTGACGTCATACTAATATCTAAATCCACCTTTGCTTTACGTATCGAAGCAAGGGGATGAGCTGTGAAATATCCCAGAATATTAATTTCGTTGTTTTTTTTACCTGTTACTGGCTTAGTACAATTTCTTTTTGTGTTCATATTCCAATGTCGCAAAAAATGTGTTTCAATTTTTGCAAAGTTGAATCGATTCACCGGAGGCTCTGATTGAACACAGTTCTACTTATTATGCGATTACATTCTCCGTGTATGTAAAATAAATTAAGGATACTTTCATTTGGATAATTATTATTATTGCCTTCCATTATGCACTAATCAAATCATTCAGTAAAGTACAAAAAATATCCAAGCATCAAATTAATAACACTGACAGCGAACGAAATTTTGACAACTAAACATTTTGTTACTTCCAAGGCATTCTTGAAATTGTGTGTGATAAATGGCAAAATATCGGGCCTTCAGGCTGATCTCCCCAATAACTCAAAAACCTCTAGAGATAGGTATAGGGAATGTAACAGTGGATCGAAAGACAATTTTTTTCTGCTTCAGAAAAGGCGAAAATATACAGGGTGTTTTATTTGAAAAAATTGAGTTTCTTGCATTTGAAATGTGTATAATTGTAAATTAATTAGAGAACACCCTGTGTAATATTATTGCAAAACCTGGTGATATTCGAATAGGACAATACTTTGGCTATCTCAGGAACAAATTTCAATTGTTTATCTTTTTTCATGTCTCAGATAAGGAACTTTTAAAATTTACGTTCAAGTGCCCTAAAAATGGAAAACAGTTGAATAACTCCGAAACGGTTGACTTTGACATAATCCAACCCGGTATCTCTGTTCTTCTATTTAAATAAGCAATTCAAATCTCGAATAAAGTACAGGGTGTCACATTTAAAATAACAAAGATGGCGCCTACTTCCGGTGCAACCGGAAGTTGCACGAGTTTAAAAATATTTTAACTTGAAAGATTGCGGTCAATTATGTGAGAAGGCAAAACTTCTAGAAAAAATTCGCGTTGTAAGCACAAAAACTTCTAATGTGCTAGTTACATGAAACACGGTGTATACATAAGTAAAAAAACTCAAGGTTCATATAATATTCAATGAAGATTATTAATTATTTTAATCAATCATAATATTAATATTATTGTGGTAATAATACAACATATGTATATTTTAAAAGAAACATATAATACACTCTAACTAATAAATATTATGCAATTTATTTAATTTTAAATAAATGAATTACAATTTAAATTTCGTTTATTCGCAACATCATTCTCTTAATTGCTGAAAAGACTTTGTATTGAACGCATGATTACTCCCTTTAAAGAAATTTATATGAAATTATATACATAAAAGCCCTGAAGTATTGGTTTGCGAGATTTAAATTGCGATTATAAAGCTAAGGAGCTTATATTCATAGGGATAATTCTTGAGTTGTTGAAAGTGTACACATTCCTTTAGAATTTTAGGGTTTTAAGATTATATTGTCCTAAACTTATATCCAGGCAATATAGGATATATACTAGTGCCCAACGTTTTCAGAAAACGCAGCGTTAGTTTATATCATACAGAGTGTTCCATAAGTTGGTGGCTGATTATAGTTACAGTTTTTTGTATTGGAACACCCTGTTTATTACTACATTTTCCGTATAATTCTTAGCCAAAAGGTAATAGGATAGGTCGAGCTCTAAAATATAAAGAAATGCGGGCTATCATCCGATCACCAAGAATGCCTCTCCATACATTTCTGCGCCACCTATGATGATGATGTATTTGCCTACTGATGTGAGGGTTTGCATTTGAATGTTATGAATGCAACTTTCTTCTGTTTCTTCCGTTATTATAGGGAGTAGCTTTATCCGTCGACAACACATCAAAAAAATGTTATTACACGAGTGCTGACGTTATGATTTTCTGTTGTTTTTATACGAATTTGTAATTGATTTTCATGGTTCTGGATAATCAACACAAAGTGTCGAAAAGGAATGATACAAAACAACCGAATATTGAGAATTACAATTTTTATTGCATCTAAAAGAACTAGGTGAGAATCTGAAGGTCAAAAAAACAAAAAACCGACAACGTACGAAACGAAAAGGAATCGTAATCAAATATTTAACATATTGCTATAAATAATGCTAAGTTTATCTTTAACAGTCGACACATCAACATTATCAAAATCAAAAACTTGTCCTGTCTGAAGATGGTGATCCGCCAAAGTACAACACCTCTTACCAATACGACAATCACTCTTGTACTGAGTCAGCCTCTGCTTTAACCGTCTGTCCAATGTAGTATTTGGAGTAAAGTTGTCGTCTACCATTCATGATAATCAGATAGCTCAATTTTTACATTATTTAGTCTTTTAATTGTACAATTTGCGTCAATATTATTTGTGTGGTGAAGTTGAATGCATGTCTTAGATAAATCAAGACCATTTTATAAAACTGTGTGAATAACAGTGACGGTTATATGCTTAATTGTTCATATTTTCACTTTTACACGTTTCTTGTTTACATTATATGTTGCTAGTCATTGAAATATTTTAGATGGCAGCTTGCTGTCAAATTGTTACTCAATCATTATAAATTGTCTTTATATTTGTCGTTGCGCCAAGATAACTCACTGATTTTAATACATTATTGTATATTCGGCAAAGAATTTTAATATTATATATATACACCAGGTGTGCCAGCGGAGCGGTAAAGTTCATTTTTGGTATCTAATAATGCAGATGGCCAATAATTTTTTAATCAATAATATATACAGTGCGTTCATGATGAAAGGAACAAATTCGTTTAAGATTCAGATAATTATTTTGCAGAAAAACGCTCGGACAGGTCGATTAGTATTTTTAGTTTTGAATTTTTTAACATAAGAAAATTATATACAGCGTGGCTAAAGAAGAACACATGCAGCAATCATTGTTTTTTTTAATGGAACACCCTGTATATTATGTCATTTTTGAATAGTAGGGTAAATTCTAAACACATTAGGCACATTTTTGTGTAATATACCATATCCCCAAAATCAACGGTTTTCGGAATAATGAGGTTTGTGATAAATTAAAATACACATAGGTAATGAAATAAAATGTTTAAATTGAACAAGGACACCTTGAATATTTTTTTAAAAGCCAACAAAAACAACCTGGTATTGCAAATTTTATCTTCAACAAAAAACTCTACTTCAAATTAATCGATTTTCGTGTATTTTTTTTAATTTATCACATTTCAAACGTCATTATTCTGAAAACCGCTGATTTTGGGGATATGGTATGTTACACAAAAAGTGTTGAGAATTTACCATACAATTCAACTATGGGACAACATACAGGGTGTTCCATTAAAAACAAAACAATGATTGCTGCATGTGTTCTTCTTTAGACACCCTGTATATAATTTTCTTATGTTAAAAAATTCACAACTAAAAATACTAATCGACCTGTCCGAGCGTTTTTCTGCAAAATAATTATTTGAATTTTAAACGCATTTGTTCCTTTCATCTTGAACGCACTGTATATGTATATATATACAGAGTGACTTTTTTTGAATGTTTACCATTGGGATCTCAGAAACTACTGGAGATAGAGAAACGCTTAAATGGGGAAAGATGCGCAGTTTTACGAGTTTGATTTAAAACTGCTTTGGTTTCTCCGATAACTTTCATGGCTTATTAGATATTCAAAGAAAACTAAATTTTACGATTTTCTTTAAACATGCTTAGCATCGTTAATAGTAATTTTAGAGAAAAAGTGTTCAGACAAAAGTTTTAGATAATTTTACGCCAAATAAAACTATGTAGACAATATTTTTTTTCTTCGTTCACCATTATCGAGTTATGACACAAACTTGTGTTTTTTTAAATGGAAATCATAGTTGGTTTTGATATCATTAAAAAGATTATTTTTTGCTGATTACAATGATATAAGGTTTGAAATGGTTATTTTAAAAAATAAAGAGGATATAGACATTTTTATGGTTTTTATGGAAAACAATCGAATTTCGAACTGATAAAATACAAACCAAACGAAAGTTTATTTTGAAATCTTATGTAGTAATAAAATGAAAACTATAAGAGCTTTTATTAAGGTCACACAACATTATTAATGTTCAAAGATACCTCCATTATTATTAATACACAAATTGCATCTCTTCACAACAGAATTTGTAGCATTGCGTACTTTGCGCCTATCGATGTTATTAAAAGCAACTAAGACAGCTTCTCTTAAATCGTCGATTGTTTCATATGTTCTTTTGTATACTGTGTCCTTTAGTACACCCCACAAGAAAAAATCCAAAAGTGATAAATCAGGGGATCTAGCCGGCCATTCCATGGGTGCATTTCGTCCTATCCATTGATTAGGGAAGTTCAAATTTAAATAATTTCTAACATTCAGTTAATTGTGCGGAGGCACTCCGTCATGTTGAAACCATTGCAGCATTGCTCGGGTTCTTAAATTTAAATTATCTAACAGTTCCTCGAAATCTTGTTGTAAAAAATTAAGATAACGATTGCCAGTTAGTGATCCATCAAAAATAAAAGGAGAAAGAACAGTTGATCCTATAACACCACACCAAACATTAAACCCAAATTTAATTTGTGGTCTCCTATGTTCAACGTGATGTAGATTTGTGTGAGACCATATGTACTCATTGTGCCTATTAAACATTCCACAATTTGTGAAACGAGATTCATCAGTCCATAATATTTTCATTGAAAAGTGTGGATCGTTTTGACACTGATCTTTAAACAATCTACAAAAAGCTATTCGTCTGATGTTATCACCTTCATGTAAAGTATGTGATACTTATAATTTGTATTATAGGGACGAAATTTATGCTTCAACACTCTGACAATAGTGCGTTGAGAGGAGCCCATTTCTGTTGAAATTTGTCGGGTCGATGTAGATGGATTCTGAGCGACACCTGCTAATATGTTTATTTCTCTATCTTCATCCATCCCTTTTTTTGATTTTGGTTTAACGAACGAACCATAATCTGCTAAATTATCTCATAATCTCTTAAAAGTACGTAGCGACGGCTGACGTCGATCAAAATAATTTTCAAAATAAACTTCAGCAGCTCTAGCAGAATTTTTCTGGCACTGAATGTAACATTCAACCATATCACGCTTTTCTACGTTAGAAAATTCCATAGCCAATGCAAACTTATGATTAACGGCCGTTTGCATCGCTTATAGTTAAGTTACAATTAAATTAATTAATAGTTAATTGTCAATGTTTGACAATTAACTTGCCTCAAAAGTAAAAATTAACAGCTCTCACTTCTGTGACTCAACGTGAAATCAATGTTAGTATATTTATCTCGACTGCTCCAACGAACACTATTGTAACTCAGATTTTTCGTTTTTTGAATTACAAAACACCGAAAAAATTTTTTTTTTAAAGTTTATATCTTATAAAGTGAACAATCATAGAAATGTCTATATCCTCTTTATTTTGTAAAATTCGAATATCAAATCTTATATCATTGTAATCAGCAAAAAATAAGCTTTTCTTTTTTTTTATGTAATGTATGTAAATGCCTGGATACACACGATGTATCCAGGCGTTTATATACATTCATATATTTTTAGAAATTGACGTTATATTTAACATCACAAGTAAATATACTTACAACATGAATAATAAAATTATTAGAATATATACAAAAGTTGTATAGTGAATGACAAATGATGTTAATATAAAAAAAATAGTGTTATGTCGGTTCAATAAATAACCTTGAAAAAGGCAAGGATAATTGCCGAAACGTTGGTGTAAATAAAACCAAAAAAAAAATGGTGTAATTCATTTACTTCCTTTATGGCCGCTAATCCCAGGAAAGAAAATTTTTGAATTATTAACTATTAAGGCCAGGACAAAATATATATATATATATATTCTTCAACGAAATAAGAGAAAAGAAGACTTTTTCTTTCTTCTCCTCTTCAAATTTCTTTTTTTCTTGGCCGTTGTTAAATATAATTATACTTGCATCATGGGAGGTAGCGGCCTTTATTTAATTATAGGTAGTTTAGTGTGTAAAAATAAAAAAAATTCTTACGTTTCGATATTATATATAATATCTTTCTCAAAAAATTTTATAAGGTCATGTGTTATTAAAATTGATCCTACATTTATTTACAATTTAAACAATTTGGAGATTTTAATATATATGTTTTAAATTGTAAATAAATGTAGGATCAATTTTAATAACACATGACCTTATAAAATTTTTTGAGAAAGATATTATATATAATATCGAAACGTAAGAAGAATTTTTTTTATTTTTACACACTAAACTACCTATAATTAAATAAAGGCCGCTTCCTCCCATGATGCAAGTATAATTATATATATATATTGTACTAGGTAATAACTCATACATATCAGTTCAACTCTCGACATAATCATTAACTCCTATTACAGTTTAAATGTCATAAATTGAACCGTATATGAAATGAAATAACACTCTAGACATGTTTTGTAAAAATTTACTATTATTTAATGAACAACCCTCGTATTTGTTATTTTTATAATCCCTTTATTTATTTCCTTATATTCCATTCATTATATGAAGGTGTTTTATTTATATGCCCGACTAGCTTTATATTTTATCTTTATATAAATTATTTTACTCTATCCTAACTCTTTATTTAATTTACAGTATTTAACTCTGCCTACAATTATATACTTTTATAAATCTCAATAATCCTTTTTGAATTACTTATTTTTTTCTCTAAACTAACATTTTATAAATTACTGATTTCTGTATTATTTTTATACATTCTATACTTTAAATAATCCAGTTTACTAACAAGTGTTCAATAAAACACCTAGATGTCACCACTACTCATTCCATTTCAATATATCAAATGACATTTATTTCTTTGAGGTTATAAATTAACCAAAATATTTCCTATAGTTGAGAATTTGACTATGATAAAATAAAACGATATTCTACTAATAAATAATATGTTTATATTCAAACTTCGTGTGTTTTTTTTTTATACGGGACAATGGTTAACAATATTTTAATATGGAAACTGAATATTTGACGTTTAGAAAATATTTACTCCAAGGTGTATAGTTCCAAATCCAACTAAATAATTCAGGTACGTACTCTGATCTTATTTATTATTGATATTCAAAAATTAAGTAATTCTTTCTATTACTTACTTTCTCAAATTAATTTAAACTATTATTATAATGTGTTCAAAACTATTTAATGGCTTGATAACTCCATAAATTTGTATATAAATGAAAATTATTCATATCTTGACATAATACTGGATAGTAGAGAATTAAAATAACTTATGTTGTTTATAACAAATGTACTTGTTGTAATAACTATTAGTTCAGTCTATTTCAATACTGAATTATATTGCAAATAATTAAATCTTTTCCAACATTCACAAAATGTTACCTTTCTTTAATACTGACACAAATAATATACTAAAATGGTAATACTTAATTGCTTTCTTCTTTCAGATGAGTAACTATCCACTTCCTGATGACGTTTTTTTACGGATACTACTTCTTTGATGTGGTTAAACTTCAATCTTGTTCAAACTCGTGAAGAAAGAATACCAATTATCCTGTACAGGAACTTGCTCGACGTTTGGAATAAATTGTCCTCTTATTAGGATGTCGAATCTCTTAGTGCACAGCAAATTCTCCTTTACACCCGGAACTTGTGAAATTCACCAACCTTTATGGATCTCTTGTGATAATCTGCCTCTTTTGAACACCAGTACTTCTGGAATCAGCTACCTTATCTAATAACCGGATCTTGAAGAATGCTTCAACCTTTATGGAATTTCAAAACTCTGGTACTCAATAACCTCCTGAAAACTTCTATGATCCCGGAGACAACAACCCTATTTCGGATATACCTGGATCTTGTACAAATTTGTAAGTACAATTACTTTTTTTATATTAATTTATTTGTAGTTAACGTAGTTCACTCAGGACACACTTTTCTCTTTTATAATTAACTATTATCGCGTTAATATCAGAAAAGATATTCTCTTTTCCAAAAACACGTCTACCGCTTTTTAGAATTCGAAAAATTCTCCCGTTTATTTATTCATTTCCCTAGTAATCCTTACTCATTTTGTATTCTCCAATCAAAGTTTTACAACAGCAATAACAATCAACAACATAGCTTTTAAATTCTCTAATATACCTAGAATACTTCTTAACATTGTATTATCTGATTATCTAAATTCCTTTTATAATTTTATCAACCCTTCTTTACATATTCATATCCCAATACCTCTCTACCTCTATATTTCTGAACAAATGTCAAATAATGACAGTTCCTGTATTTCAAATTATTCCCGGGAACTGTTCTACAATACAATCTATACACCTTTCAAAATAAGATTCTAAATATTTTTATCACCTCATAAACGTCAATTACCCAAGTTTTTACAAATCTATAATACATTTTACAAAATAACAACTAATATTCAACTCTCTTCTTTCCAGAATATTTTGAACTTCTAAGAAAAATGAACATGGTCAACCTTTCCATATACAGGTGGTTTATTATAAAATTCGAATACTTGTTAAATGCGATATACCTCTTTTATGATTAACTCAATAAATCTTATTTTAAACACATCATAATAAATTTTTCTACGTTTATTTAATTAAATTTGGTAACTTTTATAACTCTCCATATTATATTGTTAACGTATGCCTTTATACTATAACATATGCCCCTTTTAATAAATGTAAATTTAAACCTCAAATAAACAAATTTTCATTTATTAAACTAATATAACTTCAATTATTACACTCTCAGTAATTCCTATTTTGTGAACAATGTTCTTACAATAAACTATTAATATTCAAATCCGATGTACAAACATTTCACAATTCTCAACAATTAACATCTATGTTTAAGCAATTTTTTTTTTTTATAAATAGTTTATCCAAAGTAATATAAGTACCAATTATTTTAATTCATCATAAGAAAATTTTACATACATAATAACTATGCCCTGTACATTCTATTAATATTTAGCAAGTGTTCTCTACATATAAATATTTAGCCTCTATACAATTTTTATAATATCATAGTAACTGTATTACTCTTAACATTTCTTTTAGGTGATAGTTTCAATTTTTTCATTCAACTCTTTCTCTTAAAGATTATTGCCTCTATAAAATATTTTACTTATGCTCACTTATACGTTTATATTATATTTATTATTTCTATTCCCTTTGCGCATGTATCCCATAATATTCCTATAGACATATCCGTCTTCCCCATACTTTCTACTTATGAAAGTTTATACTTATATTTACGTTTTATTGGCGTACGTTACCTTAATCTCTCATTAGACATTTTAGTCCTATATAAATCATTATATTAGGTTACTTTAAACCCATTCTCTATCATTTATATTATAATTCCATATTTTAATGGTACATTTTATATTTATTTATTATTGCAAGCATTTTCCTTCAATTAAAATATTATATCCTAAAGGCTTTTACTATCTTTTTATAATTAGCTTTATAACATCACCTACTTTATTATTCTGCAAATCTCTTTTACTGCTTCAATTATTTTAAAATCTTAAGGCTTTGAATAATTCTTTCTTTTCCTCAACAAATAAATACATTCCTTTTATGTTTTATATTTGGGCATATAATTACACATTTAATTCCAAATAGATTTCCTTATAGTACTTTGGTTTTATTTTTTTTTTTATCTATAAAATATGTAGGAATGAGAGTAACATTTGATACAACTCTTAAAACAACATTCTTCAAATATTTCTAATATTCTAAACTCTATATTCTATATTCCGATTCTGAACCTCTTTCTATATATCCATTTTTATACTAGGCTTTATTCACCCTACTTATGAACTTTAACATGCCCCTTTCTCAACAAATCAAATAAGTTAACATTTTTTTTTTTATATCCGATTATGTTCTTGTTATAAAAAATACTCCTACTATGCCCCTAACTTCTATACCATATAAAAATTTGAACTCTTGAATATAAAAACATTTCTTATATGGTTTGATGATTCTTCAAAAACAACATGTGAATGAATTAACAATATTTGGATACGGAAGTGACGTTACCCACCTATATAACACAATCAATTCTAATGTAATGTCCTGCCTATTACTTGAGATCTAATTAATACTGAGATAAGCAGGTGTCGTAAATACCTTCAGAAGTTGACCTCTTTTCTTCTGTCCTGACTATAACTTTCTGTTCTTTTTAATAATCACTTGGATAATCATGTAACATCGACACATGATAAATACCTTTCAAAAATCCAGTATCTCCATCTATTAATTCATAATTATTTAACCCAATTTTCCTGTATACTATATATGGCCCGGAATATGGTCTCATTAACTTCGCAATAATTTTATTCTTTCTATCGGTTACTCTTAATGCTCGAACTATAACTTTCTCATTAATATTGTATATTTTATATTTACTCTGTTTTTCCTTCTTCTTTTCTTCCCATTTTTTCTTTCGATTAATTAATTTTAACCTAATTTGTTCGTATTTCTTTTCTATATTATCAATTTCATCATCTTGCCAAGGTCTTTGTGGTGATTGTCCTGTAAAAATTGTAATAGGACACGATTCATGTACAGTACTCGGAGTATTGTTCATGACTAATTCTATTTGTTTCAAACACCTCGCCCATTTGTGGTGACTATCTACTAGCAATATACGTAAATACTTTATTACTTCTTTGATGTACCTCTCAGAAGGATTAGCTTGTGGATGTCGTATTGATATGTGATGAGACTTAATGTTCCTACTATCTAAAAAATCGTGATATCTTTGGTTCATGAAATACGTGGCATGATCTGAAAGAATAATTCTTGGCGTTCCAAAATCGGTAATGTACTCTTGTAAAGCTTGTAAAACAGTGTCAGTATTACATTTTTGTGTAGGAATTAAACGTACATGTTTAGAAAATAAGTCGCAGAATACTAATATGTTGCGATATCTCCTGGTACTCGGTATCAAATTTGAAATAAAATCAATTGCCACTATTTGTAATCTGTCTACAGCTAAAATACTTAAACTAATATTTTGATTAGTAAAATTCTTTTCTTTGGCTAATATACATGTTTCACATTGTTTAAGTAATCTTTTAATTATTTTTTCATCATTTCGACAATAAAAAGCTTCTCTGTACATTAGCCAACATTTCCTAGCTCCTATATGAGTATAAATTTCATGAAGATGTCGTATAATTTCAATAGTATGTTTTTCATTTGTAACATACACTTCTACATCACCTATCTTCTTCACAATTATCCCTCTTCGTAAACTCATTCCCTTATATGAACCATCTGTCTGTAATTTATTTTTAATTATTTCCAAATCATATGACTCTTGTGCTTCTCTGATACGCTGCATTGAAAAAATGCCTTCTCTTCCCAATTTTACCAAATTTATTTGTACATTTACTGCCTTTGCTTCACCATGTTTCCTACTTAAAATATCAGCAGCTATCATTTCCTTACCCGGTCGATATACTATCTCTATATCATACTGTTGTATCAACAAAGTCCATCGATAAATTCGGTTATTATTCAACTTAGTAGTCATGATATTTATAAGTGCCTTGTGATCAGTTTCCAATTTGAATCGCTTCCCTATTAAATAATAGCGTAACTTAGTTAATGCAAAAATGACGGCAAGCATTTCAAGTTCTGATATGCCAAATTTTCTTTCGCACGGCTTTAATGTTCTAGACGCAAAATATATTGGAACTTCAATACCATCTTTGATTTGTACTAGTTCTGCAGCAACGGCTACATTCGATGCATCTGTTCTCACAATAAAATCTAGGTTAAAATCAGGATGATATAATTTAAGATTTTCAACAAAATTTGATTTTAATTGTACGAAACATTCTTCACACTCACTAGTCCATTTCCATTTTGTACCTTTCTTCAATAAATTTAACAATATACTTGTCTTTTGGCTGTAATTCGAAACAAATTTCCTATAATAATTTAACAATCCCAAAAATCCTCTTAACATCTTGAGTTTCGTAGGTCTTGGATAATTCTGAATTTCTTCCAATCTTTGAGGATCTAATAAAATGTTCTGTTGATTTACTACGTACCCTAAATAGTTAACCTCTTTTTGACAAAATTGACACTTAGATAAATTTAATTTCATACCGTTTTCTTGTAACGTATTTACAATTATCTCAATATGATTAATATGAGATTCAATATCATCAGAAAATATTATAATATCATCCAAATAATGAAGAGCAAATTTCTCGTACTTATCTAGTATTATATGAAGAAATCTGATTATCCCAGCAGGACTACTTCGGATTCCGAAAGGGCAGACCTTAAAATTATACGTAATCCCATTTACATTGAACCCACAATACTTTCTCGAATTCTCCTCCAACCTAATCAACCAAAAAGCATTTTTAAGATCTAACTTACTATACCATTTTTTATTTCCACATTTGGTAAGTAAGACATCAATATTTTGTGGTGTTTCGTGCTCAGGCATGATCCTTAAGTTAATTAATCGAGCGTCAATGCAAAGGCGTATGGTATTATCTTTCTTTTTTACTAATACTACAGGACTTATAAAATATGTATTTGACCGCTCTATTATATCCGCTTCTTCTAATTTTTGTAATTCCTCGTTTACACGTTCTTGAAAAAAATATGGAATAGGATAATTCTTACATGATAAAGGCGAATCATCCTTAATCATTAACCGATGTTCATAATTTTTGGCGAACACAACTTCGTCATTAACTAACTTTATATTCTTTGCTAAAATTTCTATTAAACTATCTTCAATCCACGGTTCAGGTAAATTCTGTTGTAATATAAAAGTTTGAATGTCGTTTTTATTTCTTATTACCTTCACCTCTTGTTTTTCTTCTAAAACTACCGCATTTCCATATTCTACATTAGTATCAATTCTAGGCAATTCGAACATTGCTCCTTCCAAATGTTCTTGTGCGTCATCATCCTCTTCTCTATCCGCGATAATCACATTATTCACTTCATTTTGTATGTTTTCTTTATATTCAATATATGCATTTATCTCCTTTAAATCTACTAATTTGTCTAATAAAATTTCCTTCCCTCTTATCTTAATTTTATTCTTTTCAAAATCTAAATTCATTCCAAAAGCTCTCATATTATCAATCCCTATTATACAATCATAGAACAGATTTTCTAGTAAATAAAATTGCATGATAAATTTTTGTCCATTTAAAACAACATCTATACATATCCTTTTGTTAATACTACCCATTTTTCCCCTATTTGCCGATATAACATTTGTACTTTTAACTTTTATAATATAATTTGAATATTCAGGTATATTCATAACCAATTCTTCTTTTATAAGAGAGATTTCCGCTCCAGAATCTAACAACGTCTTAAATCGAATATTTTTAATATAAATTGTAAAGAAAGGTAAACTTTCATAATTATTTATAATCTTTCCTATATCTAATAAACTATTTTTATCTCTCATTCCAATTATTTTTTGTTTTTTACTACTATTACTAATAACTCCACCTATATCTACTCTATTTTCTAGTGTGAGGTTCCTGGCATCTGATCTTGGAAAACCCTCGAATTCTCCAAAATTGGCGTTTTTTTTTCTTCCATGTTATCTCTTGATGACTCCTCTTTGTTGTGATTATTACAATCGACACTTCTCCATTCCTGTGTTCGAATATTATTCACTGTTCGAGAATTGTTATACCCATAATATTTATCATTTTGTCCTTGATATGACCTTTCTTGAGGAAGTTGCTTTGAATTTTGATTATTATTAAAAGAATTATATCTATTCGCATTTGGCCTTGTATTTATACCATTTTGAGCACCTCTATTGTTATTCCAGTTTCCGTTTCTATTCCCTTGTGAATTATAATTTCTGTAATTTTGATTCTGTTGCTGATTAACATTTTGATAATTCTGTCTTGTACCAAATCCATTATTATATTGATTAATAGGATAATTATTTCTAGAATTGTTCAACTGATTCAAAGCAATATCGTTACGATTATTATTCTGAGTAATACCATTATGTTCATTAACACGTTGATGACTATTCACTCCTTCTTGTCGACCATTTAATTGCCTATATTCACGATATTTCAACCCATCTGAATAATCATCCAACCGACGTAGTATATTAATCAATCCATTCATATCAGTGACATTCTGAATTGCATGTGTGTCGACAGGTATAAAATGTTGTAAAAGATGCTGCGAAATAGTTTGTTCATCTAAATGTGAAATATATCGGCAATAATTGAACATCCTTTGTGCGTAAGCCTCCCTTGAAGATTTACCTGGTTGATATCTCCCTGTCAATAACCTTTGATGAGCTCTAGATTGCTGCGTCTCACTCCAGAAATTATTTTTGAATAGTTCAACAAACTGTCTCAAATTCTTACAATCATCTTCAATTCGTTGGAACCACTCCGCTGCTCCATTATTCAAAGTAGCTCTTATTATATTCATCTGACTCCTAAACTCAGGTATCTCTTCGATATATCTTAAAATATTAGTTAAATATGCCATAGGATGTGTTGACATTTTCTCTCCACTAAAATGAGTAATATTTTCTATTCTAATCCCATTATTTAAAACATTGTAAGACGGAGTGTAAGTAACTTGCGGTATCTTCATATTTTGGGACTTCAACAACAGCTCTTTCAACTCCAACTTCTGTTCCTCACATTCTTTTAAAATCTCTTCCATTCCTAATTTCTGTACATTTGTAGACACAGATAATACTCTAATATCTTTTAAACATTTTTCCTCTGTAATTTCTATTTTCTTATTAAAATTCTCTTCCAGTTTTCCTGTTTTCTCTGAAACATCTTTATTCACTATATCTACTTCCTCTCGTATACGTTTAGCCAATTCCTTATATTTTTCATTACTATCTTTCTCTATTTGTTTCACATTTACTTGTATACTCTTAACTTTACTTTCAACCTCTTGTACTTTATTAGTAATAAGAGTTTTAACTTCTGTATCTTTAATTTGTATCTTATTCTCCATTTCTTTCCGCAATTTAACTTCCCGACTATCCATGTCGATAGTAATTTTTTTAACATTATCTTCTGTATTTCTTAATAATGTTTTCTTTAGTTCTTCGAGATTCCTTCTATTCTCTTCTCTAATATCAACGCTCGCCTTCTCCAACTTATCCAGTTTTTCTCTTAATTCTTTTTTATCTTCTTCCCTGTTTTTCTTAGCTTCTTTTTTATCCTCATCCCTATTTTTCTTAGCTTCTATTTTATCCTCATCCCTATTTTTCTTAATCTCTTCACTAGCCTTGTCAAATTTGTTACTTAATTCTTCCATTAAATTCTTATTATTTTCTTTAGTATTTTTTTCGCTTCTCTTAATATCTTCTTCCCTATTTTTCTCGCTTCTCTTAATATCTTCTTCCCTATTTTTCTTATTCTCTTCATTCATTTGTTTTAACATTTGTAAAAACAATGTCATATCCATAGCTGTAGTTGACATTTCTATTTTAGAAGTCTCTCCTTGCATTAGCAACTTGTCTCCTCTATCTTGTACCTCTCCTGTCTGTTGATTTTCTTCCTGGATCTGTACAGTAACTTCTCCTCCCTCTTGTAAAGTACCTTCCTGACTAACCTCCACCTCATCATCACTAGATGATTCTACTCTATTCATTCTTGAACTACTTTTAGACCTAGTATTCATTTTTAATACTATTATGTGACAACAATACAAATATACTTTCCAATATTATCAATATATGTTTTACTATGGTAATCCACTTCGTAAAATGTTTATTTATGTTCACACATGTAATAATGTAAATAAAATATTGAAAATACTATATAGCGAGTCTTATTTTACGTAGCCCCACGTTGATGCGTCATAAAATGTACTAGGTAATAACTCATACATATCAGTTCAACTCTCGACATAATCATTAACTCCTATTACAGTTTAAATGTCATAAATTGAACCGTATATGAAATGAAATAACACTCTAGACATGTTTTGTAAAAATTTACTATTATTTAATGAACAACCCTCGTATTTGTTATTTTTATAATCCCTTTATTTATTTCCTTATATTCCATTCATTATATGAAGGTGTTTTATTTATATGCCCGACTAGCTTTATATTTTATCTTTATATAAATTATTTTACTCTATCCTAACTCTTTATTTAATTTACAGTATTTAACTCTGCCTACAATTATATACTTTTATAAATCTCAATAATCCTTTTTGAATTACTTATTTTTTTCTCTAAACTAACATTTTATAAATTACTGATTTCTGTATTATTTTTATACATTCTATACTTTAAATAATCCAGTTTACTAACAAGTGTTCAATAAAACACCTAGATGTCACCACTACTCATTCCATTTCAATATATCAAATGACATTTATTTCTTTGAGGTTATAAATTAACCAAAATATTTCCTATAGTTGAGAATTTGACTATGATAAAATAAAACGATATTCTACTAATAAATAATATGTTTATATTCAAACTTCGTGTGTTTTTTTTTTATACGGGACAATGGTTAACAATATTTTAATATGGAAACTGAATATTTGACGTTTAGAAAATATTTACTCCAAGGTGTATAGTTCCAAATCCAACTAAATAATTCAGGTACGTACTCTGATCTTATTTATTATTGATATTCAAAAATTAAGTAATTCTTTCTATTACTTACTTTCTCAAATTAATTTAAACTATTATTATAATGTGTTCAAAACTATTTAATGGCTTGATAACTCCATAAATTTGTATATAAATGAAAATTATTCATATCTTGACATATTACTGGATAGTAGAGAATTAAAATAACTTATATTGTTTATAACAAATGTACTTGTTGTAATAACTATTAGTTCAGTCTATTTCAATACTGAATTATATTGCAAATAATTAAATCTTTTCCAACATTCACAAAATGTTACCTTTCTTTAATACTGACACAAATAATATACTAAAATGGTAATACTTAATTGCTTTCTTCTTTCAGATGAGTAACTATCCACTTCCTGATGACGTTTTTTTACGGATACTACTTCTTTGATGTGGTTAAACTTCAATCTTGTTCAAACTCGTGAAGAAAGAATACCAATTATCCTGTACAGGAACTTGCTCGACGTTTGGAATAAATTGTCCTCTTATTAGGATGTCGAATCTCTTAGTGCACAGCAAATTCTCCTTTACACCCGGAACTTGTGAAATTCACCAACCTTTATGGATCTCTTGTGATAATCTGCCTCTTTTGAACACCAGTACTTCTGGAATCAGCTACCTTATCTAATAACCGGATCTTGAAGAATGCTTCAACCTTTATGGAATTTCAAAACTCTGGTACTCAATAACCTCCTGAAAACTTCTATGATCCCGGAGACAACAACCCTATTTCGGATATACCTGGATCTTGTACAAATTTGTAAGTACAATTACTTTTTTTATATTAATTTATTTGTAGTTAACGTAGTTCACTCAGGACACACTTTTCTCTTTTATAATTAACTATTATCGCGTTAATATCAGAAAAGATATTCTCTTTTCCAAAAACACGTCTACCGCTTTTTAGAATTCGAAAAATTCTCCCGTTTATTTATTCATTTCCCTAGTAATCCTTACTCATTTTGTATTCTCCAATCAAAGTTTTACAACAGCAATAACAATCAACAACATAGCTTTTAAATTCTCTAATATACCTAGAATACTTCTTAACATTGTATTATCTGATTATCTAAATTCCTTTTATAATTTTATCAACCCTTCTTTACATATTCATATCCCAATACCTCTCTACCTCTATATTTCTGAACAAATGTCAAATAATGACAGTTCCTGTATTTCAAATTATTCCCGGGAACTGTTCTACAATACAATCTATACACCTTTCAAAATAAGATTCTAAATATTTTTATCACCTCATAAACGTCAATTACCCAAGTTTTTACAAATCTATAATACATTTTACAAAATAACAACTAATATTCAACTCTCTTCTTTCCAGAATATTTTGAACTTCTAAGAAAAATGAACATGGTCAATAGGGTGGAGTGATAATGTATGAAAAAAAAAAATTCTAATTTTTTTTATTGGAATAGCAATACAAAGTTGCCTTTTAATGAGTAAATTCAGCATACAAAAGATTGTTTACTTGTCTTGATGTTATGAGGTGCCCCAACCCAATTGAAAATTAGAAAAATACTAAATTTTTAAAAACATTGATCTAATTTTGAATGATAGTATTTTTATAGATTTCATGTCCCTCATAAAAAAAAAACTACATTGTGATACGTTGATTAAGAGCCTGGTTAGGAGTACTAATATTTTTAATCAAGAAAAATTAAAAAATATATATTATCAAGGAATGAACAAAACCAGAAATTAGTAGATTATTTGGTATTAAATTGTTTTTTTGTTTCAAATTTAGGCATTTGCTGCCGTGATAATAGTCTTGCCCTTATGAAACCGTCTCGTTTTTTTTCTCCACAAACTGCACTTGAAGCTTCGGTCACTAATTTGATACAGCGCTCTACAGCTTGGGTATGGCACGGAAAATCTTTAATATTCTGACATGTAGTCAAACCGTTTTCGACAATCTCTTTCAAGGCTTCATCAGATAAATTGGAAGTCAGAGGTGGTTCAGTTATCTTACATTCTTGCCACGTAATTAAGTCGGTATAATCTTGAGCATCGAAATTTAAAGCAGGCACTTTAAACGTTCGAAGCCCTAGAGTATTCCCTGCTCTTGCTTTTAAAATTCGCTGATATGCTAGTTTACGTATGATTTCTCTGTCGTCTCCAAGCATAGCAATAAGAATATTTTCTGGATGACCAAAATATCCATTTCTTTGGATTACCTTATCAAGGATTTTCTTCAAAGGCGCATTCAAATATCGAGTTAGGGTAATTGTTTGCCACAGGTGCTTAGCTCCGTTTATACATGAAGGATAACATTTTATTGTGAACCACATTGGACCATAAACTCTCATAACGAAAGTGGCTAATATCACTAAATTTTCTTCGGGGTCTGTTTTAGTAGCATATAATCTTAAGATTCTATTTGCTGTAGTAAGCCATCTAGAATGGTTAAGTGGTCCAGGTGTAATATTAGCTAGATCAGGAGAAAAAATGCCAGTGCTGATAGCTGTCATCACATCGTAAAGATATTTTTGGTCGGTGCTCAAGTCATTTCTAGCGACTTCAGGTAATATGCAGGGAATGGTGGTAAATTGAACAAGTGGCATTGATTCACATTTTTGTAATTCAGATCCAATAGGGCCTGAAAAGCATTTAGGCCCTGTAGTTTTTCCATCCAGATGCAATAAAAGATGTCGCAATGGTAACTCATTCGAATGTAACTGGCAGACAAACCATTGTAATGGTTTGTTAAGTTCTTCTTCCATAAAACGAATAACACCTCCGTTGAAACCTGTATTCACGACTGTACCATCGCAACCAATAACAACTATTTCATCCAATTCCACCGATTTTGTTCTCAAATGATTTATTATGGTACTTTCAATACCTTTAGCAGTTCCCAACTCACACGTAACATGCCCGAAATAATCACTTCCTGGCTCTGATACAATCACATAATGGTCTTCTGTTACTCTTTTTCTATAAAATTTGCCTTCCTTCTGAATACTAACCAAAGTCTTATCTTTTCTGCCATCAAAATAAATTCCGCGTATATTTTTATTGCGATCTGCATCGTGTAATGCTGATCTGACTTTCGTTCTTTCTCGGCGCAACTTTGAACGATCAATGACAGCACTTGGATCCTTTGATGTAATAATACCAACATCTTTTAACACAGAAGAAGCTATAATAGCAGCTGCTCTGTCAGAGACTCCAGTACGATCGCAGGCGAGAGCTAATGATGGTAAATTTAATCTCTTTTTCTTAAGTGGCGGAGCAGCTACTTGTTTTGGCGATTGATAAGGACTAGAAGCTACGCTGTTATTGCTTGAGCTGGTGCTTTCGGTTGTTAAGTCATCAGGCAAAGAACGAGAACAAGACGGTTGGTTAGGATCCATTATCTCTTTTTTACGCAGTAATTCTTTTTCTTGTCTTTTTAATTTTTTCATATTTTTTACAGTCGCAACCAAATCTACACCGCCTATCATCATTTTTCTTGTAGTTCTTTGATCAAGTAAAAAACATACTTCTTCCTTGGGAACACGACTGTCTTTTGAGCAATTGCACTCTGAGATTACTTTGCATTTGCAACTGCAAATATCAAATAACCGTTGGGACTCAGTAACAAATTCATTTATTTTCTCTTGATATTTCTTGTTCGTTTGACGGCTTTGATAAGGTTTTAGTAAGCTTCTATATTTGTCATGGTAAGATCGAATAAGTTGTAGTACTCTCTTAAAGCTGACAGTAGGAAGCGACGCTTTTCGCCAGATATCTAAAATTTCCGTAGCCAATCTTTGGGATATATCATGAACTGTCGGCTCTTTTGTTGTTTTGTCAGGCTTTAATTCATATTTAATATATAAGTAATTTTTCATAACAGCATTATAAGTTGGTAATTGAGACACTGGTAACTTCTCCGGTAAACCAAACACAGGACAACATGTCTCTTTTCGTGTTTTGACTCGCGACATTTGACTGTAATAAAGAGAAAAAATAGGTATAAATTATATCGAAAATAGTGTGTCATCGACAATCTGTGAACAGGAAATTAAAAATATTACTTACATACAGTCTTATTTTCTTGACAGCAGTGGTTAAAATTAATGTTTCTCACAAGTAAAATAACAATAATACACGCGCACAATGGCGTTCGAACAACGTTTGACAAGTGCAGTGAAATCATCTCTCCCGCCTCAACACCCCCGCCCCCACCCCACCTATCCACGCACTATTCAAGGTTAAACAGTTGCCAACGAAACGGAACACACAGAATATGATTTAGCGTTAATTTGACAATATTAGACGTTGGTGTTTTTTGACAAAATTTTGCGAATTTCTCTAAAGTTCATGATGTTGGGGGCACCTCTAAATTTATCATGTGCCAAATAAAATTTTGTATGTATATTTGTGAACAATAACAGCAACTTTTTACAGGTATTCCGAAACGAATATGAAAAAAAAAATTTTTCACTCCACCCTAATGGTCAACCTTTCCATATACAGGTGGTTTATTATAAAATTCGAATACTTGTTAAATGCGATATACCTCTTTTATGATTAACTCAATAAATCTTATTTTAAACACATCATAATAAATTTTTCTACGTTTATTTAATTAAATTTGGTAACTTTTATAACTCTCCATATTATATTGTTAACGTATGCCTTTATACTATAACAATATATATATATATATATATATATATATATATATATATATATATATACAGTGTGGAAATAAAGTTAAGGATAAAGTCATTAACTTCGTTAACATTCATTTTTTTAAGAAAATCTCGAAGGGGTATAGTGATTATAACTCAGAGCAATATTTTCGTCGCATTTTTAGTTTTTGCCGTCATTTGCTTTTCATATTATGACGTCACCGGTTTTTTTTAAATGACAACCTACAATTTTTTTAATTGATTTCGATAGTACTTTCAATTCCCTATCCAACGGTATAATATATTACATTTGAAAAAAATTAGAAAAAGAGTATTAAAGTTCTAATATTAAAAATTCATTATATTGGCAAAATGAATTTAGTTACCAGTGCATAAAACAAAAAAGCATTAGTTACAGCTGTCAGAATAAATTAATTTGTCAGTCTCAGAATAAAATAAGTGTTATTCTTTTTTCTAAATTAGAATAATTTTCCTTTTGCAAACTATTTTATTAATAAAAATGGTATTATTGAGCAATATACTTATAAAGTTAACGTATGGGCAGGAATTATTGGTGACAGAATTCTAAGTCTATTCTTGTTTGCTAACAATTTGAATGGAGAGAGAGAGATACTTGCAATTTCTACAGTTGGAATTGATGCTTGTATTAGCTGCAAGCTCTCCCAGGAAGATGGATAGGAAGAAGAGGTTCGATGGAATGGCCGGCTTAGTCTTCTGATGTAACACCATTAGACTTATTTCTATGAGGGTATTTGTAAAGTGTATAAAAATCGCGCTAATAATTTAAACGATCTCACGCGCAGAATTCGACATGAAATTGGATTAATACCAGCACAAACTATTCAGAATATGAGAATAGTTATTTACGAACCAAGTGCGGGAAGACTATTTTCCCGCATGAGCGCACTTTGAAAGCACGAGCGACCGAAGAGAAGTGAGTGCTTTTAATTGCGCGAATGCGTCGAAGATGTCTTCACGTAAGTGGTTTGTACAATATTTTTTGTACGAACATTAAATTAAAAAAATATTATTTATTAATGTCAGTAGTATCATACCTAACCTAAAATAGATTACCTAATTAATTTAAGCATTTTATGTACGTAACTATTACTCACCTTTCCCTAAAATTAAGTTATTATATTCTTACACATGGCAAACATGAGGTATTTATTCTTATATTTATAAATTTATTGCGTTTTTTGGTTTAATTACAATTTATTACGAACTGCCAGTATGATTGTAGATGTGGTCAAATAGATGGCGCTTGAATGTCGCTTAAGATATCGTCAAATAGATGACGCCACAAATATGGAAGAATTTTTAATTATTACTCCTATTTCCCCAACCTTTAGTGAAGAATAGTCGAGGGAAGTAGTATTTTATAGACTGAATTTTATTACTATCAAGTTAGATTTTTCTATGTCCCAAGAGCCAGTGTTTTTTTCCGGGAAATACTCATTCCTGGTCGTGCGACACATGCGCCAAATGTCACTTTACAGGCGGTGAGTACAAAAATGAGTTTATAATCTTCTTGAGTATTGTCAGAAGGTACAACAGGGTCGTCATTTTGAAAATTTAGTGTAAATTTAATTTAAAAAGTGTTATTTCTGTGCTTATTTTTGTGTTTGAAGCTATTGTTAGTTTTTTTTTCTGGTTAATCAATTTAGTTTTAATGTCATTATTAACTTTGAATGGAGTAGGTAGTAAAGGAATAGTTCGGTTTATCAACATTTTCATAATTTTATAATAAAAACGAGTCAATCTTTCGATCAAATTTATGTGACTGGATTTGTTTAATGAATTTTTAATATTTCAACTTTAGGACTCTTTTTCTCTATTTATTTTTAATGTAATATAGTGAAAGTTTTATACCGTTGGATAGGGAATTGAAAGTATATCGATATCAATTAAAAAAATTCTAGGTTGTTAAAAAAAAAAGTTGGTGACGTCATAACACGAAAAATAAATTACGTAAGAAGCTGAAAATTAGTTAAAATCGCTACACCCCTGTCGAATGTTAATGAAGTTATCCCTTACTTTATTTCCACACTGTATATATATATATATATGTGTGTGTGTGTGTGTGTGTGTGTAATTAAATAATTTTATACTTTAATTGGATTTAAACTTCCTAGATAAATAAATAATTATATTATTTATTTTATTTTTTAAATTCCTTTATTCAATTAAACCTTATAACTATAATGAAATTTGTCTAATTTGTGAATATTCATTTCTTTAAATTTATTTAAAATGTTTTGAAATCGATAAAAAAAAGTAAATCGAGTCCAGAGGGAATTATTTTGAAAGAATTATAAGTGAAAATGAACAAACATCTGTTCGCTTTGTTTGTATTAGCATTAGTAAATATTTATTCTGAGGTATCCTGCTTTGTTTGTTTGCTGTTGACTAAAATGTTACATGTTATTTCAAACACGCTTTTTTTCTCATTTTCAAATGCAAATAACAATTTGTAATATAGGTAGATTTTAGAAAAGTGTATATTACCAAATGAGAAATAGCCTTATCAGTAACTAAAAGACAAAAACGTATGTTCTGGGAATGTTAAAACGAAAGAAACAATACGAAATTCAGGTTCCTACAAAAGTAATAACATCAATTTACCACATGCTATGTTCGGATTAATTGATATATTTATTACCCACCCATTCTAACTTCAACATACATATGCATTTCAATAACTTTATTTGAACGAAACAGATACATAGAATAAGTTATTAATAAAATCAAATGAAAAGTATTCTTTAATATTGTAGCGTTTTCGGGTTCGAAATAAACAACTCGTGCAAATGTTTCAAAGCTGTCTGTATATTTACACACTTAAAACTAATCACAATGTAAAAATATATAATAAATGTATCGCACTTAAAACTACTACAATTTAAATTAACACACCTATTTATTTCTATCACTACTATTTATATCTGTAATAAAACTGCACCGCTCACTTATTTATGTTTATTTGAACTACACGACTACTATTGAATGAATGAATTATCCCGGCCCCAGCTGTTCTTATATTGCATCGTAAAAGGCCTAGAAGTATACGAGAAAATTCTATCGACCATCTCGATAGCCCGGGAGCCTTCCAGAGAAATTCCCGACTTTCCGTCGGTTCGCCTACATATGTGTGTGGATGATTTATTGCCAGCTTTGGTACGTTTTTGTCGTCGCCCGGAGGTCTGCTTCTTTTTGTGCGTTTGTTTCGTTACAATATGTACGTTGGCTTATTCACAACCTATGTTGAGATCGTGGGTATATATTAAGAGGATCGCCCTTGAGAGGCAAATCTTCTGTAAACATCATTGCTATATCAGTATACCAAAACACTGTTGAAAAGGAAGTGAAAAAGCACCTAATGGAGCGTATCAATTACAATATCGGCTAGTTTTTGGTTGCGTCTGCTAGGTATAGTGTATGTGAGCGATCACATAAACTGTGGTGTCCCCCAGGGCAATATTTTGGGCCTTTGCTATTTTTGGTTTACGTAAAAAACAATAGCCGGTGTTTTCGTGGATGTCAACATTACCTGTGCGCTGATGATGCACTGATCTTGTCTGCACATAAATATCTACCAAATGCAATAAATAAATTAAAAGAGGACTTCCACAGGTTTCAACTATGGACACGCGATTAAAAACTATCTATTAATAACAGAAAATGCAAAGTTGTGCACATTATATCGCCGCATGGGAGATCTAAGCATAGCATTCAGATATGGGTCCACACTACCGAACCTTCACCATAATCGGGAAAACAATATTTATGTAAATTGTAACTATGAGATCTTACTACAGGTGATACCAAAAATATCTAGGGATAATTATTGATCAGTCCTTCTTGTGGAACGAACATATTACTGAGATTCAAAAGAAAATGAAATATTTTGCATGTTTGTTCTATTATTGGTATTTTACCGCAGAGAATTTTGCTACTAAATTGAGTTATTCGTATCGTATGTTATCACGGTTTGGTGTCATGCAGCTGTCTGCCAGCTTAAAAGACTGCAACTGACTCTAAACCCAATATTTAGAAACACTGGGGGAACACAAGTGAACATGTCAGAGCAACATACAAAAATCTACAGTTACTAAATGTGGAAAATCTGTTTCTTTCGCTTTTATACTTACGAAACTATTTTAATCGCAATATGGTAGAATGACAGCAACATAATTACAACGCTAGGGATATTGAAAGAGGTGATATGGAGGGCCCGCTTCATATGAACTGGGTGGCTTGAGGTATACGAAAAATATTATTCCAAGACTTGTCAACTGTCTATTGTCTGATAACTTAAGGAATCTGCAAACTTTAAGGGATGTTAAGGCCAAAATAAACTCCTGGCTAATATACGAAATGACATACGTTTAGTGTTATATCGGTCAGAGGTAAACGTGTTTTCTTAAACTATAACTAGAATTAATGACATAATTCATATCTTGTTGATGTCCTATTGTACGTACATGTTGAACCTGATGATGGATTCGATTTGGGGGTAAAATAATTAATACTTGCTGCTGTCAAGCTTCTAGCTTAGTAGCAACAAAAAGGCTGTGCTTTTCTTTAGAAATAATAATAATCTGAATGTTTATTTTGTACGTTCACAGTAATTATTGTAATTATAGCATTGCAGTTATTTATGCAAAATTACTTGTATGGCTATTTTGTAGAATTTCAAATTACTATTTAGTCAAATTAATACCTGTACATTTGTAATTTTGAGTTTGATAATTTGGTTTTCGTTGCTATTGTTATTGGGACTTCCTATTGTAGTTTGAATAAAATTTTGAGATCGTATTGAAGGATAACAAAAAGAATAAATATGTATGGAGGGCGCGAGTGGTGGTCGCTTCGTTAATGCTTATGCGTTGGTGAAGTGACTGCTGCGCGTGCTTCTCGCGAGGAACCCCTGGGACATCCTTTAGCATCTACTGCTTTGGGATGTGGTGTGTGTGGAGGAAAATAATAATTAATATTAAAACAATAAAAACATATTTCGTATTAAATACTGTGACTTACATATATACATTTATACGTAAAACGTATATGCATATATGCATGTGTTTGAGATACACACATACATTAAGTGCCATTGCCGACAATCGAACGCACAGACACCGGTCATATCTCGTATTATCTGCAATAAAAATAAGTTATTATTATATTATAGTTGAATCGTTTTGGCAACCTCCACGGCCACAGTACCAACTAAACGTGATGACTCAATGCCACTACAAATTCCTATTGGTCGGAACTAGAAAAATAAAATTGAAATAATTGATATAAGGATACATAGCTTCCGCGATAAAATACTATTACATAAAAGCCACTTTCACATTTGTGTATGAATATTACTATTTATGACAGACCCGAAATGGATTTTGGAGGTTATATTACTTGATAGATAAAATTTGCAACATCTCAAATTTCACGCCATTTCAGCCCATTGGCGCATGTCGGTTGCCAAAGCGACTCAACCATATATAGAAAGTTACTAGTATATCGTAGACGTATAAAAGAAAAAGAAAATGTTAAGTGCTTGTCGCTTTCCGCTGGGAAAAGCGTTCCTGCTATGACCTACCGACTACCTAAATAGCGGATAAAAACGACTCTAAGTGTGCTCTAAATATTTAGAATTTCTAGGTGCTACGGTTTGAAATCGAACACAGGACCTGTAGGTTGACAAGGCGGTCTATAACAATTAGACAAAAGATCCTACAAAACAGTATACGTAAATTTCTAAATGCATGAAATGTTCCAACACACTCATTTTTGATAAGTTAGTGACGTTTATAGTGAAAATACAGTAAATGAGTATAGCAGATTATACGACAAAAGTTGGACAAACAACAGCGAAGTGAGAGACTATTATTAGTCGGTCAAATTTTACTTCAAGAAGTGAATAAGAATATTTGTGAGAATAGAAGGCTTACTTAGTGTGGGACACAAGAAACCAATGACCAATTTTTGAATCATATTGCAACAGATGATGATACTTCGGTTATTCATGTGATACCGAAAAGTAAGTAGTAACCGATGCTGCTGGTCGTACTTATGATGCTTATTGACAAATACTTATATAGCATAAACAGGCTAAATCTTTTCATTTCCAGATTTGTTTTGCGCATACAACTGCACCCACATGAGCTCTTTTAAAAAAAATAAAAAGGAAACTTTGCCTAGTCTATTCTATATTCTTCATATTCAATCAGTATTATTTTTTCACTGATCATTAAATAACGCAGTTGAATAAAAAATTTTGCAGATAGTGTCACAGTGATGAGAAATAGTTCATGCCAAGTGATGGTAAACGAAAATAAAAATGATAATAAACTAATTTCTTGTAATTCTTATGAGAAATGTGACCTTAGTTTGTAGAGATGCCGCATACTAATAATAATGTGGTACATATTCATCACATTTCTGCCGCGATTTTCAACAGCTATAATGTCTAACTCCGTCACATTACTCTCCCTTGTATTTATAGTATAACATTATTTATGATGTAAATTATTTAATATACCGTATTTTACAATGTTCACCAAAAGCTTGTAATACATTAATATAATACCAGAACGATTTAACAAGAGTTTATTTAATCAGTGTGTTGCAAATTAAATGCGAATCTGAAAATGTTTTCTCATTCAATATGCATTTAATTTTCATAGATTCGCATTTATTTGCAACATACTGTAAACTATGTTGCAAACTAAATACGTATCTATGGAAACTAGTTGCAAATTACCTGGAAATTAAATGGGAAAACATTTTTAGACTCGCATTTAATTTGCAACGTAATATTGATAATATATCTGAACAAGCTGATAATGTAGTCCAGTCCGGGATATAGTCGACTATTTGTTTAAAGTGTTGTTTTAATTCATGCATATTATAATAGTGGGTCTACGTTTCACCCGTTGCTATTAGTCGACGCAAAAGTTCCTATTGATTAACGTTAAGAATCGACATGCACTGTATTGAAATGCCTTTTCGAGCGTGTATTTGGGTGACAGTCAAAAATTGGGGTATCATATCATGTACTTAACGTTTTCATATGCAATTATTATTGTAGATTACAGTGGGTTGCACTGAGGGACAATATCCAAGATTCCTGACCAAAACCGAAAAGGTTGAAATATTTACATCAAATGAGATATGAGAGTTTTTGGAGTTGCTGATGGCGAATAAAATGTTAAAACTTCACAATTCAAAATGGCGGACTTTTTTCCGTAAAAAATTATACTTAAGGTTGTAAATCAGTGGTTTAGGATTTTTTGGGTCTTTAATGACAAATAAAATATTCAAATTTCCAAATTCAAAATGGCGGACTTTTTTCCCCAAAAATATATATAAGGCTCTAAATCAGCGATTCGGGGTTTTTGGGGTCGCTGATAAAATACTTGTATTTCAAAATTAAAAATGGCGTACCGAAAGTAGCGCACTTTTTTAAAATTGTAATTGTTTAAAGATATACGTAAAAAGTATCTTGTCAATGTAACTGCAGCTATCCATATTATTCATTACATCGGTATCGTTATTTCTACTATTAGTAAAAGCCAAGTCAAAAACGTCATTTTCGCCATCGGTGTCTCTCGAATTCGCTCAGATTTTGAATAATTTTATTGTCTGAATTCTAGTGGCCTTCATCGGATAATAACAGTGCAAGAGCATCCAGCAGTAATGGTTTGTTCTTCTTTGGTTGCATCTTTCGCGATAGTTATATTGATACATTTTACATATAATTGCGAAGGGTCAGATTTTCAGGTTAAAAACTGTTACCACGTATAAACACTTTTATCCGTTTGAACACGATCACCGAGTATATGCTTATTTCTCAGTTAACAGGATTCCCATTTATTTAGTTTAGTCAACTATCGTACTCGCTATTGTATTGATTTTATTGGATGTAGTGCAACAACCATTGACCAAACTCGTATTGAATAATGCTGAATATCTTTTTCGCCTTGCAAATATTAACTTGCGCAAGGGTTGCTTGTCATAACTAGGGGATAAAAATCGTTATGAAAAACAGATACAGATATTGTCTATAAAAAAAGTTTTTCTTTAGTTGCCTTGCTGAGTTTTATGTGTTTCTAATTGATTTACGCCACCGCAATTTGCATTTTAGCGATTTTACGTTCTCCAATTTCCACCCCTGCGTGAATTTAAATTAATTGTCAAATTTGACATTAGAATCCCATAAGCGCAGTTTAAAGGGTTTTCTAGCAGTGGTTTTGAAAATTATCGACAGGAAGAAATCAACTTTAACATGATTTAGATATTACATGTTATTAATGCTATTTCATCATATTTGCAATATTATAGTTGCACGTCAGCATGATCATATAATTATAAAGTAATGTTTACTTTGAAAATTGAATATTGAAATGATGGAAGATGTTTGCTGGTTGCCGAAATAATAACATGAAAATTTCTAAATTGCAAGGCGTAAGTTAATTACAGACACCCATTACTATTTATATAAAAACAGTTTAAATTCATTGAGTAGTGTTATTATTTTGTTTCTTACAGTTCAGCTTAATACAATAAAAACTATACAACTTGAATTAAAGATAAAATTCTCCTAAAAATAACTGCATAAGTTCCAATTCAACAATTTCCGATTCTAGGTTGTTTCCGTTTAATATTTGCTACTAAAAACGCAGGTTGAAAGCATGTGCAATGATGTATGTATATGTATGTATAGTTGCGATAGGTAGGGCCCGTATTAATTGCACTATCAAATGCAATTGTGATATGCATAACATCATTTCTCGCAATGAAGCCCTGTTAAATTTTAAAAATTCCCTATATGGGCTGCGATAATTTATATTTAACGTCATGCTATCTGGTTAACAAGTGTCAATATTTTATCAGTAAACGTTCAAAATCACCGTAGATCGCGTTTATAGGTATGAAGCTATAAATCTTCAGCAGAGCGCACGCTGAAATATGTATTTTCATTCAGTTTGAAATAGATATAATAGAAAAAAATATATTTACAAAGGAATATACAAATATTCAACGGGCAAAGAGGAGTATGTAATGGTCTCTCTTTATGAACGTAATTATATTTTTTGTAGTTTAATGTTTACAAGAAAATACCTCATTATTTCACGGGCTAATAATTCAAAAGTACCAAGGGATCTATGTGAAACCTTTTTGTTTAGAAGTTTCTCCGCAGTAAGTATGTTAAACCCTTAAAAGAAACTTTAACAAATTTAGGAAATTTATTACATATTTAAGACAACATGAAAAGATGACTAACTTTTATTATTATTACGTCATCATTAAGAACTTTTTTCTTTCGTCTTCAGAGTGATTTGCCTTTTTTAATTATATAATAATAATAGGAACGTTTTTTCTGAAAAGTTTAAAAGGATTAAAATATAATATTTTATATCAAACATCAATGTCTTCAGTTTGTACACGAAATGTCAATGCACCTCGTCTAATGCAGCTTTTTGCACATCTATAAAAACGTGCTAAAGTAAATGTATTCAATTGTAATTTACGGAAAGGACATTGCTCAACTCCATGAATAGAAACATTAAATTTTATATAAATATTTATATTATAAGTTATACGCCTTTCGTTGGTAACCGAATTGAGTGTGTGCAGACAATATCTTCAGAATAAATTACTAGTAATGAAGACTTTGACCGGATTTGTATTTTGCATACTCTCCAATGTCTAGGATTTAGTTAGTTGGATCCTATCATTTTGTATTTTTCCTTTTGCCACATGTTTTACTTCCCCTCTCCATTTCTTCCCTGCATTTCTTGCGCATCAGGAAGGAAGGTGAGATTTAAGAAACACCCGAATTATCCCAACGTTTTATACACATTTTAAAACATATTTCCTTTCAATATTAATTCACTTGAACAAGTGGCATTATACCAGTTTTATAACCATCAGCATAAAGGTCGTCAAAATATTGCTTTACTTCTGCCACAACTTTCTCATTACTGAGCTATCTATAGTTTCAATAATTTTCTATTCTAAGCTGCACTTTGAGACAATAGATACAACAATGAATCTATCGTAATAACGTAGCCAGTAGATGTCGCATTGTGCAGCTCTTTTTTTATGAATATGAAAAATATGCCGGGATCTAGAACGTAATCTTGGGTAACGGCAAAATCAGTTTCAGACTGCCTTCATTTTGAGAACGGTCACAAAAGAGCAAATTTAAAATTTGCTAACAGTATATTTTAGCGATATAAATAAAAAATACAAACAATTAAATATTTGAATAAAATGAAAGCAACCGCCGCAAAATACTATTACCGAATCCACTCAACGAAACCTAAGAGACTACAGAAATCGGTCCCGTAGAGTTGTTGGTACAAAAACCATCTTAGGCATCAGAAAAAATATGATATTTTTTCAATAATTCATATCTATATGGTTGGGTAGATATAGGGTACCGTTGTAAAAATTGATGATTTTAGTACGGCAACATCGACATTTATCTATAGCTCCGTTAACACCTGATGGAACTTGCGTGGATGACAATTTTAATACAAAAAAGGAGAAAGCAGCATGAAACGAGTGAGATAAACACAGATTTCGCTACATATGAAGGGTTAAGGACCGACTTGAAAACATTAGTCCGTATTTAATTTAGTTGCGCTTTGTCTACCGTAGTGTATGTTGTTTGGTGTCGTTCTGCTATTTATAAGAAAATCGCTTTATCCTCGTTTTCTACAACAAAAAATCAGTTTTTTTCAAAACTTTGTATTTGCATTTATTGATTCAAACGTAAGTAATAACAAAACAAACTAGCAGAAAGTAGAAATATGTAATTATAATATTATTTGTCTGAAGGTTAAAACTTTGATAATGGCGGATTATTCTGAACCTGTATCGAAAAAGCGCAAAATTATACATTATCAAGCTCGAGAAATCGTGTGGAATGTACATAATTACTTCAAGATGCAGAACCATAAAGGCAATTAGTATAAGACCGTGTTTGTTTAATTATTAGTTAATTTAGAAGATTTCTAAATCACAAACAGAGAAATATAATGAGATAAATAAATTCTTCGATTAGAATAAATGAATTGAGGTTAAAGTACAGTTACAACTATTATCTTTCATCAATATTGTTATTATGATAATCGTTTTGTTTTGTTTGTTTTGTTTTGCAACTGTCTCATTTTCTACGCCAAAACCGAATATTGTCAAAGCTGCCCCGAAGTCTACCATTGATAGCTGTGGAGAAGAAGCGATTCGTCGTATTGTTTATAATTTTCATATGACTCCCGAACAAAAACCAACGAGGACTGCTTTATATAATGAAGTAAATAAGTTTGATGCCCTTGGTTTTCTAGGGAAGAAGTCATCATTCCGAAAATTATTACTAACATTACAATTTAGGTACGTATAGCTAGTACTAATTCAAACACCTCTTAATGTTCTTTTTACCCATAGGTGGAAAAAACCACAGATAACGGGAAAGTATTGATAGAAAAGAAGTATAACTAAATGTCGAGCAGAAGGACGACATAATATACACATGTGCGATTTGAAGTACGTTATGGACAGTTTTAGTATACTTCTAACGTATTTTAATATTAATTGTAGATGAAACTTACATTCATAGCAGCCATACAACTCCGTATGAATGGGTTGATGGAACTCATAAAGGGATAAAATGCCCTACGTCAAAAGGAAAACGATTGATTATTGTACATGCAGGTATATTTAAATAATACTTTCGGATAATATATATCACTTAACACATGTTATAATTTCCAGGGGGTTAACAAGGATTTATTAACAATGCTCTGTTAATATTTAAGTCTGGACAGATAACTGGCGACTATCATGATGACATGAACAGTACGAATTACAAGAAATGGTTGACAGAAAAGCTTATACCAAATTTACCAAGAAAAATATGTGTTGGTGGCTGACAACACAGCTTATCACAATGTTTTGTCTGTTCGGCATCCCACCTCAAATAGTCGAAAGGCAGAAATGAAACTATGGCTAGATGCAAGAGGCATTACTTATTATAGTACATTTACCAAGGTGGAGTTATATGGTATAATTAAACAAAATAAACCTGCATTCACAGAATATAAAATTGATGGGATATTGGCAGAACATGGACATTCTGTGCTAAGGCTGCCAGCATATCATCCGGGGCTGAATCCTATTGAGGAGATTTGGGCTGTTGTCAAGAATAGGGTAGCCACCAAAAACGTCATCTTCAAATTACACAATGTGCAGGAAATTGCAGAGGAAGAGTTTCAAAGTGTTACGGTGCAGGAATGGTCAAACATGTGTCATCACGTACAGAAACTAGAAGAAGATTATATTCACAAAGAACATATAATGGACAATTACTGTTAAGAATTTATAATTGAAGTAGGAAACAACAGTGTTGTTAGTGATAATTTATTTAATTGTTGATCAGACGAAGATAATTTATAATCTTAATAAATAAATGCGTAAAAAATGAGGTGTGGCCACCACACGACTTTCTTATACGTATGAGCGTTTCAAATCATACAAGTTGAAGAATTCAAAATCCTATTCTAAGTACTTCCAGTCTCTTAATAAATCTCTAGAGATTACATACTTTGTGAGATATTTGCAAAAAAATGCTACTCGCTAAATTGCTTCCGGTCCGAATTTTGAATTTTCATTTATACAAAAAATATTCCCATCCAACTCCAAATACCGCGCGATCATTTAAATTCTAAATTAGAGCAGGCTGTGAAATTTAAATTAAGTTGGTATATAAGTACTAATTTACAATTTGAATTGTCAAAGTGACGTTTCAAAATGTTAATTAATCAATAATTAACATTCTGGACAACCTAATAAAAAAAATCCCGCCTGCTATAATTTAGAATTTAAATGATCGCGTGGTACTTTTATACTCTTGACAAATATATGTAGAATGCATATTTTACGAAATATTTGCCAAAATCGCTATTCCATAAGAGTAAAAGTGTTACTCCCGGTCCGAATTTTGAAATTTCATTTCTACAAAAAATATTTCAAATCCAACTCTAAATACTTTTGTCCTCTTGACAAATATACCGGGTGTCTGTCTAAGCTCGGCCACCGGCCATATCTCGGCAACAATTTATCGTACACCCGCGCGGAAAAAATCTTGATAGTAAAATGGATGACGGGAATTACAACAAAAATATTTTTAAGTTTCCAAAATGATCGCAAGGGGGCGCAATTCTCAAGATGAATTAAAATTCGATAATTTTTCATTAAAATCTAGATTAAGATAGATTAAAAAATTTAGTATCAAAATTTTTAGACGTTTTTATACAACTTTCATTTGAAACTTTTTGAACTAACTCCCATACGAAGGGGAGAGTGGAGGGGGGTATGTCTGCGCACAAAAGTAGGTATAACTTTGGTTTGCCCCAACGGATTTTAATGTTCCTGGGCTCATTAGATAGAGAATTTTACAAAGAATTGAAGGATGTGTAGCACGAAATTACGTGGTTGTCAAAGAAAATAACAGGGGGCGCTGTTCTCAAAGTATTTATATTTCTTGTTTTTTCTTTAAAATTTCAAATGGAACGGTATATTAGAGAATGATGAAAACCGAAAGTTGCTACCTTTTTTGTTGACGAAGATATAGTCATACGAAGACAATCCAGGAAAATAAAACTCTTTAAATATAAATTTATTTATTTATTGGGAGTAATAATCTTATTTTAGTTTTAATAGGGTCTCTAGACAGTGTATAGTACGTTTTCACTTGAAATTTCATCATACTCTGCGCTAAATGTATTTATTTCAATCTTTTCATCGATTTTTTAATTCATTGCATATGTTATGTTAGATTCTCCTTTTAAATGTTTTTAAATACTCTAGCTATTATTTTTTAAATATCATTTCTTATCCTTCCCAACATTGAAATAATATAATAATAGTGAACAGTGTAGTTTGCTTTTTTTTTTAAATTTATACAACATGGCATGCACAGTGATACTAAATTACATTATGATGAGATTTACACGGTAGGCCACGAAAATCGAAATGCAAAGATATTAGTGTCACTTGTAGTAAAACTTTTTGTACGTATTTAGCAAATTAAGCCTTTTTGGATACCTGCACATAGTTATTAAGTGTGTAAAATGTCGTATTCTAACGTTGAAGCTTATGACATGATCAGAATGTATTTTCAATGCTTTGAAAATGCATTCTTGCTTCGGGGGAATATTCCCTAAATTATCCCGAAAGAAGACATTATTGAGTTTTTATTCACCTTGCCAGATGTTCTTGATGTTTATTTATGGGGCAGAATAAAAGACATACATAGTTTATCACAAAAAGCCGAGTACAACAATTGCTGCCTCCGAAATGGAAGTAACTGCTCTCTACTAATCGACAAGTAAACGGGTATTGAAAATGAAGGTGAACACTTTGAACACATGTGAAAATAAAGTTTTTTCTTGTTTTTTTTTTGTACTTTCTGATTTAAATATATTTTCTTTTCCTTTATATTACTTGGTCAATATATTTTCTTATTTATGTTGAGGTATTTAATAGGTTCTTTTATTTACTTTCATTTCAGGCGGGGATGATTTAGATATCAATTTGTGTACCTTTTCGTTACTAATGAGTAAATGATTTGATTATAACTAATGCATTAAATTATTTTGTTTTTTTTTCTCGTTATTGTCTACTTAGTTCATGAGTTATGGAAATTATTTTTGCTGTTTTCCTATAATTAGAGCTACCTATATCAGTTGGGTGATAAAGATATATTATTATTATTATTATTGTTATAATTATTATTATTTTATTTCAATGTCTAACAAGGTAAGACATGAAATTTGAAAATAACTAGAGAATTTGAAAACTTTTAAGAAGAGAATCGAATATAACATATGCAAGAATTAAAAAATCGGAGAGAAGATTGAAATAAAACCATTTATGGAAGAGTATGATGAAAATTCAAGTGAAAGCGAACTATACACTGTCTAGTGACACTTAAAATTAAAATAAAGTTATTACTCACAATAAATAAATAAATTTAGATTAAAAATTGTTTATTTTTTTTGAAATGTCTTCGTATGACTATATCTTCGTCAAGAAAAAAGGTAGCAACTTCCGGTTTTCATCATTTTCTTCAGTTTTTTATGTGCTTCAATGTTACCATATTAAAAATATGCCGTTCCATTTACAATTTTAAAGAAAAAACAAGTAATATACATACATTGAGAAGAGCGCCCCCTGTTATTTTCTTTGACAACCGCGTAATTTCGTGCTGTATATCTTTCAATTCTTTGTAAGATTCTCTATCTAGTGAGCCCAAAAACATTGAAATCCGTTTGTTCAAACCATCTTAATCTAGAATTTAATGAAAAATTATAGAATTTTTAATTGATCTTGAGAATTGCGCCCCCTTGCGATCATTTTGCAAACTTTAGTTGTAATTTCCGTCGTCCATTTTACTATGAAGATCTTTTCCGCGAGGTTGTGCGAGAAACGGTTGCCGAGATATGGCCGGTGGCCGAGCTTAAACAGACACCCGGTATATAGAATGCATAATTTACGAAATATTTGTAAAAATCACTATTCGATAAGAGCAAAAGTGTTACTTTCGGTCCGAATTTTGAAATTTTCTTTATACAAAAGGTATTGAAAATTAAGTTCTAAGTATTTTTATACTCGTAACGTATTATATGAATTCTTTACAAATTTGTTTAAACTTAGTAGTTGACGAATAATTGGCAAAATCCGATTTTTTCACTGAAGTAAACTACTACTTCCGGTCTGCCGATTTTACTGAAAATCTAATCAGATCTCAAGAAGGAGATTATATTCGTAAATATAAAATTTGGAATTGATACCTATAGCGGTATGACCGCTATCGTGGTCACACACACACACACACAGACTGACATTTTTTAAAAACCACTTTTTCGGTATCAGGGGACTTCAAAACGTGAACATCTGCAAAAATCTCGAAGTCGAAAATTTTCATCATCACAATACTACGTATAAGAAAGTAAAAGTAGACTTTTATTTATTTATTTTGTTTAAAGTGGTTGAAGTTTTCATTGTCATTCATATTTCTTTATTTGCAAGTATGTATTTTTTAAATCTAACATGCAATGTTACTTTTCCAATAGGTACCTGAACTTTAAAGAATATTTTACAGAAATACAAAAATTTCCGAATTAGTAGAGAACAATAGTTTTTCTTTATTTTATCAATTACAAACATAATCATATTCCCAATACTCAAGAATAACTATTATTTGTCAATAGAGTTAATTAAGCGTATAAAATATTTGTAGAATATTAATATATATTGTAATACATCTGTTACTTAAGTTTTCCATGGTCGTCTTTTAATGTACAGTAATAGCTTTCTTGCGTTTTCTACATTAAAAATATAATACTTTTATTGCTTTCAACATAATTCCAATTTTGAAATAATTCAGCTATAATACCGTTAACTTATTTTAATATGTATATCCTACATATAGTTTTTTCAACTTTCCTTCAAGATCTACAAAATAACAAACAACTTTTGCTGTACATTGGATATTTCAATCACATAAAATACATTCACAAAGACCTGTTTGATTTTACGTTGACCCTGTATATTAAGTATTGCTTTCGAACCCGATGTTTTTAACGCACGTAATACATATTTTAGCCACACCTCGCGCATCCTAGGTGCCATCAGATATTAACCGTCCTATATTTCCTTATACTTTCTAGAGTGCAGCACTATTTTAATGTGAGTTAACAATTTCAAATAAGCCTTTTCTATTTTAAAAAAGAAATAGTCTGGACCTCAATGTGAATTAAAAATATATAAAAATGTCGAAAGGGTGGAAAAATTTCCATCCTAATGATTCGATACTGGCTCGCTTGTCAACCTGTAGATCCTGGATTTGATTGCCGACAACAGCATCTCTTATGAGCCGTTACAGTTGTTCGGCGGATAGATAAATCCGTCGCCCCGACTACTTCGGCAGTTATTAGATGATCTTAGGGGCGACTTCGCGATCTGATAACGACTAGCACCTTATAGTAGCCAGAAAGTATACAATTTTTCTTTATTTGAATATTTATATGGCAACTGAATAAACCAGATTATATTCACAATGAGTATTTTGCTGCAAGGATGCAAGTTATACTAGAGGAGGATTATGACATCTTCATGCACAATGGGCTTTAATTGTGTTAGTCAAAAACTAAAATTGAAACTATTGTGAACACTATCAGAGAT